>VIIQ02000047.1:0-315000 GCA_007449985.2 Desmodesmus armatus
CTAAACCCTAAACCCTAAACCCTAAACCCTAAACCCTAAACCCTAAACCCTAAACCCTAAACCCTAAACCCTAAACCCTAAACCCTAAACCCTAAACCCTAAACCCTAAACCCTAAACCCTAAACCCTAAACCCTAAACCCTAAACCCTAAACCCTAAACCCTAAACCCTAAACCCTAAACCCTAAACCCTAAACCTAAACCCTAAACCCTAAACCCTAAACCCTAAACCCTAAACCCTAAACCCTAAACCCTAAACCATGTAGAGGCACTTCCACAAACCCGTTTTTCAGCTGTTGTTTCTGTCAACTCACACTTGTGCACAAACCATTCCAAGGTTGCCCTAGCAGCATGTTCTTCAAGGATTCTAGACATGCCCTTACTTTTGGCAGGGGAGCAATTTTGCCAACTGAATCACTCTCTTCTAGTCGTGGCCCCTATGTGGATGCACTCCCATTTGTCACTCAATGTAATGCAGGGTCACTGCACAGTGTGGGTATGGTGCCAGCTGGGTTCTAGTTGTACCCTGATGTCACATGGCAGTGGGTGCCTATACCTGCCAGCATGTGCAGTGCACCTTGATTGGGTGATTGAAGTCAACAACACGATTCGGTTCTGCTGCGCCCCTTCACAACAGCGGCAATAGCAGCATCACCAGTGCGCCTGCAGCCCTGTTTTCTTTTTCTGGCGGCAGCACACCGGCAGCAGCAGCGTCTGCCTCCTGCCCAGCCTTACACAGTAGTGGGAGCAGCAACTATTCGCTTGCTGCGCCCCCTGACAGCAGCAGTAGTAGCTTCGGCCCTTGCGCCGCTGCCCCTTTCTTACAGTCCCGGCGAGCGGCTCACGTCGGAGGCCGTCTTCAGCCATGTGCAGGAACTTTCAGCAACAGCACAGGCCCCACCGGCAGCGACAGCAGCACCTGCTACATCAGCGCTGCCAGTGCGCAGTCGTAAGCCAAGTGGCACTGACCGTGTGGTGTCGGAGTCACCACACGATGCAGCTGAGCCCCCTGCAGCAGCACCCGCTCACCAACGAACCCTACGTTGGTGCGTCTACAGCACCAGCTGCGCAACCTACAGACGCCCATGCCGATGCAGACCCTCATCGCTACGGTCAGCGCGCATGGTTTGGAGCAGCTGCGGGCGGTACTCACCTAGCTAGGCGAGGTGTTGGCCCTCCCCACTGGCTCATACGTCCCAGTAGCCAGTGGTGTTTCGAGCGCCCTGGCAGCCTCTCTACTGCAGTCCGGCAGTGTTGTCAAGGCTCCAGCAACCCCCTTGCAGCACCTAGCCAGCCCTGCTGGTGTGGCTTCAGGCGCCCTGCCTTACAGCAGCCTGGCAGAGGCAGTCCGCAGCAATGGCAGTAGCAACTTGCAACTGACGCATCTCCGACCTATCTCTATTACTGTTACCGTTACTGTTACATGGTTCAGGCTGAGTTTCAACATCCCGTAGGGAGCCAACAAGGCTCATGTGGCATATCACAATGGCGCACAAGTTTGTCTAGGCCACAAAACAAGTCCCACCACGCTCCGCAAAATTGGGCGTGGGCAATGCTAGATATTGGATTGTGCAGCATGCATATTACTCGTCCCGCCGGAGCATGCTGCACGAACTTTGTTGGGGTGTTTATCGTATTAAAATGTTTGATGTTGCTAAATTCTACTGATTGTTGAGGTGTTTTTGAGTAGGTATGGCGTTGTGCCGCACTTGATAAGCCCATGTTGCAGCATCTGGACTTTTTTGCATTGGGCCACAATTGTTGAGCACAGCTATAGACGACTGCCACTAGCGCCATGCAGTCAAGTGCTCCCCACCCCATCAATGTGCGCTACACACACCGAATGCTGATGCAGGCACCTGCTCCCCTCCCCCACCCCCCCCCCCACCCCCAGTCCTTGCAGCATGCTCTGACGGGACAAGTATGTTACAGCTTGAGGCCACAACAGCAACATCATACAAAATGTTATGTGCAAGGAAGTTGCCAACAACAGCCAGCAATGGCAGCATCTTCTCAATATGCAAAAACCCATATCATGCATGCATATTGATTGCTTACTCCCCGTACAAGTGCAACATGCACACAAGAGCTGTTGTCTTGAACTGATTGGGTGGTTGACAGTGATGCAACAAAAAAGCTAATTGAGTATGTGCATTGAACTGCCATCAAGACAAGGTCAGCCAAAGGGGTATGCAAAGATCAGTCCAACATCAACGCTTGCCAATTGGAAGGATGTTCAAGCATACTCAAAAAGTGGGCATGCCTAAACTCCACTACATAGCCTCTGCACCAAGCACTGGATTGTTGTTTGCCGATACCCCACTTGCAAACCAACAATTAGCAAAGCACCGCCAGATGGAAGCAACGTCTCCAACAAGGCTGGTGTGTCCGTGTGTATCTTTTCTGGTGCAGCAAATGCACGGCTCAAGAGGTGACACGGACTGCCAGTTGGTGCACAGGCACATGCTGCCCGATCTGCTGCGACTTTTGTAGGATAGCCTCAATGCCCCGCATCGTGGCTGCAGCACTGCCGTGTACTTGCTCCTTGATCATCAACATGAGAGCCTGCGCACGCGAGGCGGGAAAGCCCACCCGGTCATTGTGTCAGAGACTGCCATTACCGGTGCACAACAGGCAACACTCAATGCAAGGGTACTCTCCATGCTCAAGGAACCTGCTGATGGAAGAAGCAGACGACAGAACTGAGCAATCACACGTAGTTCATGACGTCTTTTACAACAATCCCCCCACCACCCCGCAGCTGACCCGCACCCCCCCCCCCCCGGGTTGAATCAACCACATCCGCATGCACTGTGCTCACCGCGTTGAGTGCTGTCTGCAGGATCTTGCTCTCCATGCCCTTGAAGAACCCTCCCAGCCCCTCCTCTCGCGTGATGCGGCAGATGCAGTCCCATGTGCCTGTGTACCTGTACCATATCACAGAGAACAAAGATGTCAGCTCGAAAGTGCCGTGAAGCAATGATACAGGCCTGACAGCAGCTTGCGCATACCATAATGGTACATGCCAAACACCCACTCTGTGTCTGCTGCTCATGCAGTTCTCCAGCGTTTGGGATGGGTGGAAGGCATAGCTTCATTGTCAAGCCCCCTTTGCGGCAAAGCAGCTGATGAAAAATGTTGTCTTACAAAGTGCAGAGGACACAAAGGCGTGAAGCTCCCAACACGGTTGTGCATTGAATGTAACCAATGCATACGTGACAGCGCACTTACTGTAGCTCTGCCGCTGTGTGGCTGCTGGTGGCCTGCAGCCTGCTCTTGATGACAATCATAGGGTAGGTCACGACAGTAGCAGCAATCTTGGCAGCAGCACCTGAAAGCAAACAAAGTACAGAGCTGAGTGCATTACGCTTCAGCACACACTGCCTCCCCTGGTTTTGGTCAAGCCCCAATTGCAGCGGCAGCCACATGTGTCTGACTGTGCCAGCCAGTGCTGACCAAAGCACAATTGAGTGTTCACACAGAACACCTGCAATGTACCCAGCTGACTAACCCCACCAGCTTCCACTGTTCCACTTGTCGGCAGTGCTCACCCAACAAGAAGACTTCTGCAGGTGCCAGCTTGACCCTGCTGCTGCTGCTGCCTGGTGGTGCTGCTGACAGCCCCATGCGCTTGCGCTTCAGGGCTGCATGCCGCTGCGTTAGCCACTCGTAGGCCATGTACTGCACAGCAGGGTTCACCACCAGGATGAGGTTTGGGGCAAGGCCTGCAAGCGCAGCAGGTGAAAGCAGCAGCAGCAGCAGCAGCAGCAGCAGCAGCAGCAGCAGCAGCAGCAGCAGCAGCAGCAGAAGCAGCAGCAGAAGCAGCAGCAGCAGAAGCAGCAGAAGCAGAAGCAGCAGAAGCAGTTGTCCTAGTGAGTGTGATGCACGAAGGGCTGCTGAGGTGTGTTGTTGTGACGTGATCATGTGCTGCCTCCAACCCTGCACACGTGACCTGGAGTGTCTCAGTCACAAGCACTCCATATGCAGTTATGATAGTCGTGCATTTGCGGGCACTGGGAACCAGATGCAGTGCCGGGGAGGGGATGCTGCCCCCTTGGGTGTCTCCTCCCCCCTCAGAATGCAACTTCACCCATGCCACGCTCTCACAGTGCTTACCCTTCCAGAAGCCAGTGACTCCATCGTCCCGCATGACGGTCTGGATGACGCCCCACGCATCACTCCTGATGTGCTGGTAGGGCTGGCCCTTGGAGGCCAGCTGGCGCTTCAGAGTGGATGTGGCCTGCATCTGTGTGGCGATCACCTGAAGCAAGGAAGGGGCATGACCGGTGCAAGGGGCAGAAGGTGCTGTTGATCCAATGTGCAGGTATGCATGATGGTGAAGGTGCATGCGATCTTACTTGTCTTCCTGTCTGTCAACACACCAGCAGGCAGCTCTCTGGCTCTACTGCTGTGGCCGGCCACAATCAAGTCGGCACTGGCAACTGCAAGCAGGCTGAGCAACACAACATGCTGGTATGACAGGGTGGGGGCAGCAGTGGAAAACAGCTTCTCTTGGTAACAGCTGCAGTCAGTCTATGCCTCCCCCCCCCCCCTGATCCCCCTTTGCCTTCAACGCAGATGCTGTGTGATTTCCCCCTCATCATTCCGCCCACCTGTGCTGGTGATGTGACGATCATGTTCACTGCTCCTGCCACTGCTGCCACTAGCAGCGACGCTGGCACCCCAATGTCCTCAGTGCGTGCTGCAACTGTGCCGGCAGCAACTGGGGGCAGGCCCCTGCGTTTGTGGTTGGCTGATACGACTGCGGCGCGCAGCAAGCTGTAAAAATAGAAGTAGATCTGCAGCAGGAGGACACACAGGAAAGGTGAGCAAGGGCAGCTGGTGCTGAATGCCTTCTGCTGATGCTCCTTTGAGAATGCAAGATGGTGCTGGCGGTCTGGAGGCGAAATCGGGTGAAGGCTAAGACCTTGAAAAAAACCTCCGCATACGACACCTGCTTGCTGGACTGGGTGTTGGATTGGGGCAAGAAGCAGTGTGCCTTGTCTGACACTGACTCATGCTGGCTTGGTCGCACAGCAGCATTCGACAGCCCTGCTCCTGCTCAACCTCACTTCTTAGCTACCTTACAAACTAAGAAGGGCCTAAACGGCACTCTCAGTGCGTCATGGCCAAGAGCTGCTGCGGACACTGGTGCAGACCAACCACAAGGACACGTTGGCCCTGTGTGCTTGCATCATATCTTTTGTTGAAACTGCTGGACACTGTACCTGCCTCTATGTGCACTGCATTCAGCACTTGCGCCGCCACTCACCGCCTGTGATGCCACTGTCTCAATGGCTGCAGGCTTCAGGCCGGAGTAGAGCACCCCCAGGGGGCCCAGCAGCGTCTGCAGCAGCTTCACAGGGCTGCGCAGCAGCTCCTGGCGCTCCTGTGCGGTCAGCTTGCGGCCCTTGCTGCTCTCCTGCATGCGGATGGCCTTCAGGGTGCTGCAGGAGCAATACGCATAACACAAGGCAGGCGCAGAGCGTTAGGCGGCAGCCGGGCCGTCACATTACTTGCGAGCCTCTCCCTGCCCTTTGCAGAAAAAAAGTGGGCATGTCCAAGGTATAGGGGGTGAGGGCTGACCAAAGGTAGGGGTGTGGGCGCTGCAGACCAGCTGCGTTGGGTTTTCATCATCATTCCCATGTGGAGGGGTGTTGACTGTACGTCTAATGCACATAGTGCAGACATGGAAGAGGTGAAACATGCGATGGACATCAGCGACACACATTCTGCTGACATCCAAGTTGCTGTGGTGACTGCTGCTGTGTTTGCGTAGTAAGCCCAACAGTAGTCTGGTGCAACACGCTGCCAGCTCTTTGCACACATGACGCACGCACCCCTATGCTGCGCCCTGGCCCTGGCCTGTGCAATGCGCATGTGCCTGACGCACACTGGCTGCTGCAGAGCTGCTTCAGAGCACCAGGAATGATGTGTGGGGGTTCATAGCGGGTTCAATCACTTACTATGCTGTCTTGAGTGGGTAGGTGGCACACAGCGCCACCAGGGAGCCGATACCTCCAGCCATTGCCTCCACACCTGGAGAGCTCATGTTTGCTGCTACTGGAACGTTCTGGAGTCTATCAACAGTGTGCAACAGTTCAAGTTCTGCCTTTCACAGAGTATGTCGAAACAATTGCCGAAACAGTCTGTCAACAGTCTGCAACAGTCTGTCAACAACAGCAGTCGCAAAACAAGAGCTGAACGCTGCTGAAGCAACGAACGACTGGAGCAGGTTGTACACAAATGTCACATAGACCTTCTCAAGCAGCGACTCGGCCATGTCCCTCCTGTGATACTGCAGCGTAATGAACTGACACGTCAGCTGCAACAGACGGGCTAGCAACAGCCGCTTTGACAGAATTTGATAGATTCAGAAAGCTTATTTGTTAGAAACGTGCTTTGGTCCTCGCGCTAGCTTGCTATCCATCAAGTCCCACCTCTGATCACAGATCTGCTGTCTGTGCTGCTGCCTATGCCAGCACCACGTGGCCATCAGACATACACATAGCACAGTGCACTGCCCCTGATCTTTCTACATAACAACTGTTAGTGCCCCAGCTAGACTCTGAATTGTGTCACCTGGGCAGTCCTATGACCAGTCGCCCAGCACCGCCACTTCTGCAGTGAAACTAGTCAGCGATACGGTCATCCAGCAATCCACAATCAAGTCTACCCATGCACAAACAACCAGCGTGGTTGTAGGCACCGTCCTTCAACCGTCACATTCTGCAGCCAGAGCAGCAGCAATGGGGACTGGAGTGGATGCCCTTCCCTACATCGATGCATTGATCAAGGAGTACCTGCTCTTCCGTGGCTTCACCGCCACACTGTCAGCATTCAACAAGGTGAAGCTTGATGTATGGGCCTGAAGAGTGGCAAGAGGGCATCAGCAGTGTCATAGCATGCAAGCTGGGGTAGGCAATGCTGTGTGGTGCAGTTGGCATTGCAATGGCATGTGTCAACTGCACGGCAGCAGTCGCTGAAGTGGCGCGTGGCAATGTTAAGCTACATTTATACGTGGAGAGTTGCTGACCCAGGGGGTGTTGCTCCTCTGCAGCTAATAGCGTAGAAGTGCTGACAGCAGTAGATGACGTTGTGGGGTTCAGGCCATGCAGCCTGTCTGGGAAGTCTTATGCCGTTCAAGTGCCCTCCCTGTAAGATGGAAGGCTGGTCAATTCATGCTGGTGTCACGAGGTGTTGCAAGTCAATGCCACCCATCCTACCCCCCGCCCCTGTACCCTCATGCGCATGCACATGCTCCCCCCTTCCCTTCTTCCAGGACTTGTCTGCTGACCCCGGGTGTGGGTTCCAGGCTGAGCGCATCACTGAGTTGATATTCAGGCAGCTCATCCCCTCACTGGACTGCCAGCAGCTGGTCGAATTCTTGGAGTACCTCAACATGCAGTGAGTTGCAAGAAGGGAACCGGAACGGTATGGGGAAGGGCTGAAGGTGTTGGCAGAGCCACAGTATTACAGCAAGCTGCAGCAGCAGCAGCTGAGGGTGCTGCAAGTTGTGAGTGCAAGTTCATAGTATCTGTGTCATATTATCTCAGAGAGCTTGATGTTGATGCATGTGGCCACACTCCTTGCGCTAGTCCTCGCTGTCCCCTTACCTCTCCTTGCCCCCCCCCCCCCCCCCCCCCGCGCTCCTTGCCAGGCTGTACAGTCGGCTGGACAGCCGCTATGAGCCTCTTGTGTCTGCCGTTGAGGCTGACCTGCTGCGGCTGTTCCTGGTGACAGCGCACAGGGCCGGCAGACCCGACTGCATGGCAGAGTTCTTCAGGCTGTATGGGCCCCAGCTCATCAGCAACAGCAGCAGAAGCAGCAGCAGCAACATCAGTGGCGGCAGTTTTGGCGGGCAGGACGCTGCAGCAGGGGACTGGAGGGAGTGGTTCCTGCTGCCCTACCTGCAGAACCCTGAGAAGGAGCCACGCTTCCAGGTACAACTGCCGTGTGTTCATCAAGGGGTGGTTGCCGGGGATAGTGACTGCATCGCAGCTGCTGGTGTTTTTTGTATGCAAATGCTCACTGCCAGTTGCCATGTGAGCATTATACTGCACCCCCCCCTCCCTCTCCAAGTGACCCACTCCATGTGCTGATGTGTGCCTTGAACGTGCAGTTGTACTTCAGCAGTGAATGGTCGTCCCTGCTGGAGGTGTCATTCAGGAACTTCATCGCAGGTGGGAGGCAGCAGGGCACCTGGTCCAAAGCTTTGAGCCAATCACTGCAGCCCCGTGCTGTTTTCAACTTCGCAGTATTGACCGTATCTGAACCTGTATCTCAAGCTTCATGCACATACGCATCGCCAGCCTGTCAACTTGCACTGCCGTCTGTGTGTGCCTGTGTGTTGGTCCAGGTGTTGTGCGCAGTCTGCCGCTCCCTGCAGTGCTGCGCTTCAACACCGACAGGAGACTGCGGCTGGCACTGCAGCAGCAGGTACACTGGGGCTAGGGGGAACCTGCCAGGGGTGACAGCAAGGGCAGGGGCAGCAGAGGTCAGCACTCCAATCAGACTTGTCACGCTTGCTGTTGTTCTCCAGGTTATAGGCTCCACCATGCGTATCTGTGGCCAGGGGGCGGGACTTGTTGCTGGAGGGGGGCAGGGAGCCAAAAGGATCAAGCAAGGGTTTGGTCCCACGCAGATGCTCATGACAGCAGCACAGGGTCATGCACCACCACTCGTCGGTCCTTGTGCATCCACCCCCAAACCACCTGCCACCCCCCCTCCCTTCTGGGTGCCCCAGGTGCATGCTCTGCAATCAGAGCTGGAGCGCACAAAGCAGCAGTTGGACTCGGCCCTGCAACAAGTTCAGCAGCACGAGCAGCAGCAACAAGCAGTGCCCAGGCTGCCACCGCTGCAGGAAGGCCAAGACCATGACTCTGGCCTAGCGCAACAGCAGCAGCAGCAGCAGCCTGTGCTGCAGGGCTCCAGCACGCGCACCAGCAGCGCACCACCTCACACAACCTCGGCCTTCCTGCCAGGTGCCAGCAGCAGCACACACAGCGCTGCTGCTGCTGCTGGCCACGAGGTGGCTGAGGGCCCAAGCCCCCTCCGCCCAGTGCCCGGCAGCAGGTCAGCACTGACCCCCATAGGGGGTTCAGGCCTGTTTGAGCTGCTGCCACAGCACAGTGGGCCGGTAGTGCTGCCAGGTACTGCTGGCAGCAGTGGGGCAGGCAGCAGTGCTGCAGGGGGAGTGGTGGCTCCAGGGGTGCCCAGGCACATGGGTGGTCACGCCAGGGGCACATCGTTCAGTGGCAGCATCAGCTTTGATGCCCTGTCAGCAGCAGCAGTGCTGGGGGCTGAGTCACAGGCTGAGGGGGAGGGAATTGATACAGCTGCCTCAGGCGAGCATGACACAAGTATCCCTCAACAGACTGACGCTGACCCGCAGCAAGGAACTGAGCAGCAGCAGCAGCAGCAGGAAGATGTGGTTGGTCGGCCCATCCCGCATCCAGCTGTCAGGAGCAGCAGCAGGTCATCTGCTGCCTCCTCTGGCTCCCTGCCACCTGCCCTGGCTATTGCTGGTCTTGGCCCTGCCCCCAGCCCCCACAGCATCCCCACACCCCGCAGCAGCAGCGCCAGCGGCGTGCCGCTGTCTACCTCTCCTGTGATGTCCTGGGCGGGTGGCAGCAGCAGCAGCAGTGGGGTGAGGGCACGGCACATACCCCCTGCAGGCATCAGCGCGGCAGCGGGCTATGGAGGGGGTGCTGGCAGTGGAGGTGGCCTGGCAGGAGGGATGGGAGGAGTGCAGCCTGCTGCTGTGACAGTGCAGGCACTCACTGCCGTACCAGCAGGCAGCGGTGTCACTATCGCTTATCAGCAGCACCAACCTGGCCCTGCAGCTGCTGCAGGGGGCAGTGCTGGCGAGGGGAGTGGTGCCACTCAGGGCAGTGTTGCTGCTGTGGCGTTCTCACCCTCTGGCGGCAATGTTGCCAGCGTCGTGGCCGGCAGCAGCAGTGTTCACATTTGGTCGCCGGCGGGGCTGCCTGGCAATGCAGCACGTGCAGCTGTGGTGGGGTGCGGGGCGCCTGTCACGTGTGTGTCCTGGGACAGCAGGGCAGACAAGCTGATGCTGATCGGCTGTGCTGCTGGTGGCGGGGTGAGGGCCTGGCATGCTGACACACGCCGCATCATGGACAGCGTGCCGGCAGAGCCTGGCTTCCCTGTTGTGGCAGCTGTGAGTGCTTGCCCGTCTGAGCCAACATTCGTGGTTGCAGCCAACAGCACTGACAGCGCCGGCAGCTTGAGCAGGCAGCAGCAGCTGCAGCAGCAGCCTCAGGGGCGGCTGGTGACGTACAATGCACGGTCGTTCAAGCGCAGCAGTGTGCTGGCAGTGCCGCCCGACACTGGCCTGGTGTCGCTCGCATACAGCAGCAGTGGCGTGCAGCTGGTGGTGGGCACCACTGCAGGCACAGCTCTGCTGTATGAGCCAAACAGCCGCACCACACCCTTGTGCGTGTGGAACGTGGCAACAGCCGTCACTGAACGTCTTTCAGCTGCTGCTGTTGCCAGCGACAAGGCTGTGCAGGTGTTGTGGCGGTCGGCAGGGGCAGTGGGGCGCAGCAGCAGTGGCAGTGGTGGGGGTGGGGGTGCTGGCAGCATGCTGACACTCTGTGGTGGTGTGCTGTGTGAATGGGTGGTGAGCGGCAGCAGCAGCGGCACCAGGGCTCCTGTGGCAGCATTTGATGTTGTGGCTGCTGCACAGGATGCTTTGTCTGTTCAGGCTCAGCGAGGGTTTAGGCCGCCTTCTGAGAGTGAGGGGCCTGCCGAGCAGCAGGAGGGGCCCACATCTGGTGAGCCTCACCTGCAGGTGGGGTCTGTATGGTGCTGTGGGGCTGCTGTGTCCCCTGATGGCGGCAGTGTGGCTGTGCTGTGCTCAGCTGATGCTGCTGGGGTGCTGATGCTGCTGAGGGCTACAGCAGGCGGTGATGCTGGTGGCAGGGAGCCACCGGCAGCTGGGGGCAGGCCCTCATGGGGTGGTGAGGCGAGTGTTTTGCTGTCCGGCAGCATGTTGGCTGGGTGTGCGGCTGTGCTGAGCTGGCACTCAGGGGGCAGAGTTCTTGTAGTGGGAGGCAGGGGCAGCAGCAGCATCACCATTGGCCTGCCAGAGTAGGCGGTAATCGCAGCTGAGGGCTGATTCCCAAGGCATCAAGTTATGTGCAGACAACAGTCTGTCGGGGGCTCACAGACAACAGCGCTGTGCACCATTCCGATGTGCACAGCTGAAGGGCCCAGCTTGCTCATGTGATCAATCCTACCCACGCTGCTCGATCCTGCCCACGCTGCCAAACGCTTGGTAGTCGAAGTGACCTCTAAACCTCCTCCCCCCCCCCCCCCCCTTGTCTGGGTGGGCACTGGATGACATGCAATCACTCACAGTCTCAGTCACAGCATCCAGTTTAGTTGCAGCTTCCATGACTATGATACTCCATTCGAGTATCCCAATCAATTCAAGTACAGAAGCCTTCTGCAAGTTGCTGCTGATCAGCTCATCAGTGCCACTGGCCTTCCTCAGCCTGTACAGACGGTGGGTGACATTGCTAAAGAAAGTATTGGGAACCTTATGAACACATTTACACAGTGCGATCGTGCACTTACCAGGATCACATCGTTATGACGCTGAATCAAATCCTGGGAAATCATTGAGAAAGTGAATGCCACTGGCAATTTCGTTTGATTCAAGTTAGCGTGGCTTTCTTACAGGACGCTCAAGCAGTGCTGGAGCTCTGCAGACTTGGTGGTTCGATTGAGGCCTTGTCAAAACGCCGTGAGCTGTGACTATTTCATTGGCTGATCACAGATCAGGTAAGCTTGCAAAGCACAGCGTGACGCGCTCCTGGCCAACCAGCACATCAGCATCAGCAGCACTGCTGATGTCAGGGTGCAAGGACGCCAGGAGGGTTGCACTGGCAATCAGTCCTCTGTCACCGTTTGCTGTGTCCTTGGAGACTTCTTGGAGTAGCAGGAACCATCTTGTGTGGATCAGCCTCATCACTGTTACCTGCCCTTGCTGCCCTCTGCTTGTCCAGGGTGCACTCAAGGTTGCTTGGAAGCTCACCAGTGGTCACAGACTTGCAGCAGTCCACAGGCTGCCATGCCTGGCAGGCAGGCAGGCATCACGTCTGGGTATGGTCACCAGCACAGCAGTTGAGTCTCCTCAGCAGTGGCGTCAGCAGAGTTGATATGCCATGTTTTGCTGCTTCCGGCCTCCAGCAACACAAGAGGGCCATGCAGCAAACGGTTCAGGTGCGATCACGTGTCTTGGTGTACATCAGAGCCTCTTGTTGGCTTTGCTGCGTGCTCGTATGTTGTAACGGGGGTGCAGTGGTTGATTCACGGCGGTCCCTTTGCTGCGTAGCTGTCCACAGCGTCACTGCTGAGCAGTAGCTGGTTCTGTACAAATCCCCTAGCCTCCCGCATTGTAATGTCCCAGGGCATGCTGGGTGCCCCGATGTGGCAGCTCAATGTACTCCCATTGCTGCCACTGGCAGTGCAACTCATCTTCGTGCCGTTGCTGTTGTTTTCAGGCGGCCTGGTCAAGCCAGACGCTGTTACAGCCGATGCAGCAGCAGGCAGCCAGCCGCCTCCGCAGCAGCAGCAGCAACAGCAGCCACCCAGACGCAGGTCTGGATCCAGCTCGGGAGTCAATCAGTCCCATTCACAGCAGCAGCTGTCGCAGTCGCAGCAGAGTGCGCATCAGCAACAGCAGTTGGGGCTGGAACCTCTTGCGCGCCTGGGTGAGGGTGCAGCACAGCAGGCGCCCGGCCTGCAGCCGCATGCACACCATGATGCTGCCGGGGGGCACCATCCAGCAGCTCACCATGGGCAGCAGCAGCAGGCGGGGCAGCAGCAGCAGTCACGCCCCGGGGATGATGCTGGCCAGGCGCCTCAAAATGACGTGCTGCAGCTGGTCGCGCTGCTGCAGGAGCTGCTAGGGCTCAGCACAGCCAGCCCCAAGCAGCCGCTGAGCAAGGCCATGGGGCTGCTGGTGGTGCGGCTGCCTGTGGACTGGGCCTGCCTGCACGTGTTCAGTGCCAGCGGCCGGGTTGTCATGCAGGTGCGGGAGGGGCGAGGACTGCCGGCACTGGGAGCATGCCTGACGCGCTAGGCATTTACATAGAGCCGCCACAAATTGTGCATGTGGCATGCGACTCGGTGCTGCTGCCTCCAGGGCTTCATGAAGTGTGTCTTTTCACATCCTGCCTGTGACATGCGTACTGTGTATGGCTTTGACTGCTGCCTGTGTGTCTCATGTATGTGTGCTGGCGGTGCTGTTGCTGCATGCTGCACTGTACGTTCAGGTTGGTGCGGCGCTCAGCCCTGAGGCGCAGCGGCAGCGTGGTGCCAGTGGCAGCTGCTCCTATGCCACCCCTGTGGGCACCACCCCAGTGCGGCAGCGCACCTCCTTCAATAACATGCTCAACACAGGCACCAGCAGCAGTGCTTCTGGCGCTGCCGGGGCTGGCAATGCAAGCTCGGTGCAGGAAGTTGGTGCGGGGCACCTGGCAGTGCTGCCGGGCAGCTGCAGCAGCCTGGAGCTGGTTTCTGCCAGCAGGCAGGCGCTGGCGATGTACGCTGGTGATGAGGCGCAGGCGGCAGCGCTGCCCCCCGACTGGCAGCGGCTGTATGCAGACAGGGACATGCGGGTGAGTGACAGCCCAGCTGGCTTAACAGCGCTGGGTGCATACCAAGGGAGCTGGATGTCACAGACGTGACTGTTGGCAGGTGCATTGCAACAGAGTGGTGCACACGCAGTTGTCTGTGGGAACAGTATCGGATCCCCTTCCCCAATTGCTGCAGACGTCATGGGGGTTTTATGTGCGCATTGTTCAACATCTGGACTGTGTGTGCAGATTGACTCAAGGCCGGTGTGCTGTGTCTGCTGCTTTGCTGTCTGCCTGCAGTCGTTTCTGGCTGTCCCCATCATTGCTAGTGGCAGCGCAGGCAGCATCATTGGTGCGCTCAGCTTTGGCTTGACTTCCATCACGGATTGGGGTCTGGCCTGGTGGATGAGCAGCATACAGCTGCTGTGTGGCTGGGCGGCTGGGGCGCTGCCGCAGAACAGGTCCACCGCGCGCGCTACCTTCTTTGACGCCCTGTGGGGCGCGCGCAGCTTGCAGGAGCTGGGGAGTGTGTTTGTGCAGCAGCTGCCGTCAGCCATGGCTGACCAGGCCCAGCACAAGCTGGAGGCGCGGCTGGCACTGGTGTCATCACGGGTGGCCTCCTGTGTCATGTTTGCTGGGGCACCAGACCAGCGGACCTCACAGGAGCGGCAGCAGCAACAGCAGCAACAGCAGCACATGCAGCAGCAACAGCAAGCAGGTGGACAGCAGCAGGCCCCACAGCAGGACCACCACCAGCATGCGGTCATGCAGCAGCAGCAGCAGCAGCAGCAGCAGCCACGCCGTTCCCCCAGCCCTGTTGCGAAGGAAGCATTGCCGGAGGGCTTGATCTTGACTGCCGCTGATGACACCAGCATAGACATAGTGGGGTGGCAGCAGACGGCGGGCAGTATACAGGGCAACAGCAAGCCAGTGGGGCAGGGTGACGCCCAGCAGCAGGCGGAGCAGCGGCAGCAGCAGCAGCAGCAGGATGGCGCAGCACCTGCTGCTGCTGCTGAGGATCCTGTGTCCCGCTTCACGCTGCCCACCACCAACAGTGTGCTGCTGAGTGCCCTGGAGTGGGGTGAGGTGATGGTGGTGAAGGACACAGTCACATACTTTGGCCGCAACGCAGCAGGGGGCAGCAGCGCTGTGAGGGACCTCTTCCTGCCAGACAGGCCAATGGTGAGCTTGGGGGGAGGAAAGAGCCGAGCTATGGGGCGTTTCTGTCTGCTGCTTTGCTTGTACCAGCCCAAAAGGTGACAGGCTTATGTCCGTGCTTGTCTTATCCTTTGCATGTGCAGTATATATTGATAGACGCAATGCATTCTGCCCCTGCTTTGTTCAATTCATGCCCCAGCTGCCTGTCACCCACACCCGTGCATCCCTGTTTCACCTGCTGTTGCCCATGTCCAGGTGCGAGGCACGTTGGTGCTGCTGCCCTTGGTGTACCGCTGCCGTGCCATGGGGTGTGTGTACCTGCTGGCCCCCTGGGACATCCATGCGGAGCTGGGCAAGGCGGCACTGCAGGAGATGGCGGCACTGCTGGCTCAAGGTGGGAGCACGCACGGGAGGGGGAGGGGAACACTTCACCCAGCTGCAAGAGTTGAGACGTGACAACACTATAATGCATGCTGGGCACGAGCACCTGGCAGCAGTTTCAGTTGACACCAGGCTAGTGTGCTACTTTGCACCATCCAAACTGTTCCGTTTGGGCAGCAGGGTCAAGGGCAAGCAGGGGCTTGTCTGAACCCCCCTACTTTTGCCGCCACTGTAACATGCCTGCTGCTGCCCCTGTGGTTGCTGCTCCCTGCTGCAGGCACCTTCAAGGCCCTGCTGAGTGGTGGCAGTGTGCAGGCCGACTGGTACAGGGAGGTGCTGTCGGAGGGACCCATGCCCTCTGGCCCCATGCCCTCAGTGCCAGAGCTGGAGAGCAGCAGCAGCACTGCAGCAGCAGAAGCGGCAGCAGCAGCAGCAGCAGAGTCTGCCCTCGCAGCAGTAGCAGCAGGCTCTGACAGGGCTGCTGTCACGGCCCCACTGACACAGGCAGACCGGCCGCTGCCAGCAGCAGCAGCCTTGTCTGCTGTGGAGCACCGCAGTGAGAGGAGCCAGAGCCCAGTGGCAGGCGCCGAGGGCTGGGGCAGTGCGGAGGGTGCTGGGGCATTGGGCCTGGGGGCAACAGGCAGTGTGGACAGCATGGACAAGTCTGCAGCATCAGGCACCGCTGTGGCAACAGCCGCAGGCAGCACCGGCAGCAATGCGGTCAGCTGCCCGCTGCCGCTGTCAACCGCTGAGGCTGTCATTGCTGCCACAGCCGCCGCGCAGTCTGCTGCTGCTGCAGCTGCTGCCATTGCGCCCGTGGGGCTACCTGTGTGTGGCCATGCGGCCAGTGGGTTCCCCAGCCTGGTGCTGTGGCCTGAGCTGCTGGACATCAAGGGAGACCTGGCACGCAGCAGACACACAGCGGTGAGTGCTGGGTCAGGTCGAGGCTGGCTCAGAGGCAGACTCTACACCATCTGGCACACATCATGGTGGAGACGGTGCATTCGTCCTGGATGCGCAAAATGCATACTGATAATTGGCACCATCAGCTCTCTGTTCTGCCGCGGCTCAGCTGCATTGTGTGATGCTGCTGCTTCTGCGCGTGTGTTGTGTGCCGTGGCCAGGTGTACACTGCTGAGTATGGCGGCCACCTGATTGCCGTGAAGCTGTTCCGCTACAGCACCTCCATGGACTACGCAGCAGGCAGCCACCCCTCGCAGCTGCACGGGGCCCCAGGTGGCGGGGCAGCAGCAGCCGGCATCAGCAGCCTGCTGGGGCACCACGGCATCAGCAGCAGCAGCAGTGGCAACGTGGCCAGTGAAGCTGAGCTGGAGGCGGTGCTGAGCCTGCAGTACAGGCTGTGCAACATGAGCCACCAGCACCTGCTGCAGCATGTGGCGGTGTACCCCAGGGTGTTTGAGGTGAGGCTGGGTTCTCAGCGAGTCTGATTTGGGGCAGCTGTGCCATGCAGCAACAGGGATGAGACTAATGGCTGCTGGTGTGTCACCATTCATGGGCTCACACCCTCCTGCCATTTCACACATAGGTGTGTGGCTGTTGGAACAGCGACTGGTGCAGCAGCTCTGCTCGGCGTCATCCCTCACTCCTGTCGCTTGCACCACCGCCCCTCCACTCACCTGCAGGTTGTTCAGCGCCGCTCATCTCGTGAGCCCCCCGACGTGTACCTGGCAGCTATGCTGCCCCGCAAGGAGCGCCACCACCGCTGTGCAGCGCTCGTCACGGAACATGCCCCGGCGGCTGCCTGAGGGACGCGGTCAACCGCGGCCAGGTGCACGTGCCCACACCCGCAACGTTGCAGACGGCAGCAACAGCACTCGGCTGGGCTGGTCCTGTGGGCGTGTTGGCCTGGATGCTGGCCAGCTGCAGCAGCTGCTTGGCCAGGTGGGACAGCAGCTGCCTCTCATGCAGCAGCAACCCCAGTCGGCACGCACCAGCCATGACTATGCAAACCAGGGCCAGGGGCCATCAGGGGTAGGGACTGGACGGCTGCAGCAGCCGGATGGTGTGTCAGCCCCGCTGCCGCCCCCGCTGTCCCTGCCTGGTAGGACCTCTCTAGAGCTGCAGCAGCTGAGGGTGCCGCACATGCAGCTGCTGCGGCAGCTGCTGCTGCACATAGCCCTCGGCATGCAGCACCTGCATGCGCACGGCATCATCCATGGCGAGCTGCGGCTCGACAACGTGATGATCAGCGGCACCCTGCCTTCAACTGCAAGCCTCCTGCAGCAGCAGCAGGCTGCCACAGCCGCGGCAGTGGGTACAGAGCCGTCGCCAGCAGCAGCAACGGGCGCAGTCGCTGGGTCCAGCGCAGGGGGTGCTGCTGACGGGGAGCTCGCAGTGCGGAAGGGGAGCACCAACAGCAGTGGTGGCGGCAGCTGCGGTGTAGGGGTGTGGCAGAGCTGCGCCTGGGCGGCAGTAACGGCAGCAGCGGCGGCCAAGTGCCTGGCAAGGCTGGCAGCGTGGCCAGTGCAGGTGGTGGTGCTGGCGGCAGTGATGCCGCTGGCTTTCAGGGCTTCCTGCTGAAGCTCAAGGACATTGGGCTGTGCACCCTGGGCTACTCAAACAGACAGGTGAGCGCTGACAGCCGCATGAGCTTGGGTGAATGAGTGCATGACTGCATGTCGGTTTTATCCAAACAATTCCCGGAGCAAGCATATTCTAGATGTTGTACCTTTATCGGCTTCTGGAACGAACCCAGTGGGCACAGCGCAAGGCATGCTTTGACAACGTTGCAAGGACAAGGGCAGCATAACTGGGTGGAATTGTTGATGCCTGTACTTGGTCGGTTGACCCTTTGTGTTCGTCCGTCGCTGCTTGTGCTGCCAGCAGTGCACATTGCGCAAGCTTGCTGGCCGTGCCCGGCTCCAGGGTGTAAGCTGGCTGGCGCCTGAGTGCTTCAGGGGCGAAGGGCTGAGCAAGCACTCTGATGTCTATGCCTTTGGGATCCTCATGTGGGAGCTGTACACAGGAGAGGTGCGTGAGCGCTGCTGGGGGGCTGAATGGTGTGACGGGAAGAGCTTGCACCGCCAACTGCCACCACGTTCTCTGCCTATGCATGTTGTAGCACAATGGCAACAGCCATGCTACCCAGGGGGGCGCTGAGGCTGGGAGCTCATTGGTACATGCAACATGTAGCGCCCACGTGCTGTCCTTCGGGGTGTGACTTTGGCTACCTGTTGGGTGGGGCTAGCCAAACTGTCTGACGTTGTGCTGTACCACAAAGAACTTCTGCTGTAACACAGTTTGTTTGCCCCCCCCCCCCTTCAGGTGGCGTTCAACGACCTGGTCACCAGCAACACCAAGGTGCTGCAGACCATTATAGGGGATGGTGTGCGGCCACAGTTCCCTGACAGCACCCCGGCCTGGTACGTCAACCTGGCCAGCCGCTGCTGGGCAGGCGCCCCTAAGAGCAGGCCCAGCTTCAGGCGCATCGTGCAGGCACTGTCAGCCCTGGAGGCCGAACAAGCAGCAGCAGCAGCAGCAGCAGGGGCGGCAGGAGCGGGGGGCCCAAGAAGCTGAAGGTGTCATCATTGTTTCAAGTGCCTCTACAGGACCCGCTGGTCTTTTGTTGCGCCAGGGAAGCTTCATCAGCTGTAGGCTGAGAGGTTGTCCCACAGGCCCAGAGCCAAGGCTGGGCAGCAGTAAGGCACCCATTGTCAGGCTGTGCCCATCAAGAGCAGCTGCAGGCTGCTGTACAAACAACCTGTTGAGGTCAGGCTCTATGGGAGCTGAGGAGCCCAGCGTTTTTACCTAACAGGTCCCCTGACCACTGCTGTTGGCTCCAGTCGTGGAGGGTATGATTGCCCACCACCAGTCCCCATGAGTTGCAAGGCACATCTGTCCTACTGTGCATAGTGTGAGTACCAGTCAGCAGCATCATGCTGGGGCATATGCTTGAGTGGGGGTGAGTGGAGGCGTGGCTGTTCATGGTCTTGCCAAAGTTGTGTGCCTTGTAAAAGTGTGCTGTTGTGTGGTGATGTGTGTATGGTTCTGGCTGTCATCTGCAGCTGCCAAAGCGTGTGTATGTCGGGCTCATGGCCGGTGGTAACGGAGCTAGCAGGACCCTGCCTGGTTTTCACGCCAGCCAGCAGGCAGGTTGCTTGGTTGACCAACAGCGTGGTGACGCCAGCGGTCTGCATCATCAATGTGTAGCATCTGGCCTTGCACTGCGCGTGGCCAGTCGTAGGCATGTGCTGCGTGTGTTGGCGCGGTAACAACTCAATCACTGTGCCTTTGCTGCCAGCTGTGGCGTTACAGCTCAGATGTGTTGTTGTTGGCCAGGTGTGTGTGAGACTCCCAGGGATGGCCTTCATAAACGAGAGTTGGTCAGCACATGGCATTGCCCAGGGTGTGTGTGCTGTCACATGGGTGTTGGGCTCAGCTGTGTGGTGCCTTGCAAGGCAATTGGCAGCTGGCTGGCTGGTAGCCCATCAGTCAAACAGTCCCCAGGCGTGCCCAGATGATTAACTGTTGAATGCAATGTGGTGGCACGCTGATGGGATGATGCAGCCCCGTGTGAGCAGACCTTTTTGTTGCTGGCACTTTGGTGTTGGTGCAGCTGTGCCGGCTCCTTGAGGTTGATTGCTGCTCCACTTTTGTGAACAGTATGTGGTGCCTGTGGATCTCCCAGCGTCGCCCCCTAGCAGCGACCTCCCATTTGTGTGCCTCATGGCGAACGCACAAGTCCACCAGTAGTGTGTGGTGCTGTGATCATATGGTCCGGACTGCTTGTTGGCGGCTTCATGCAGGCCCTTCGTGTGGTGGCGGCGTTGAGTGCCGACAGCACAGATGGGCTGTGTGGGTGTGCATTGGTGGCCCTCTGCCAGTTTGTGGTGACCCAGAGCGGCCACGATGTGGTGCAGGTCTGCGCCAGCAGTGCCGTGTTTGGAGCGGACGGCTTGATTGCCAGATGTTGCAGGCATCGCAATGGCAGCGTCTTGAGGGTGCTGGGGGTGACCTGGTGACCTTGGGTATTTTGGGTGCGGCCTTGAAAGGTGCTGTTACAGTCGATGAATTGTCCACCATCCTTTGAAACTGATCTGCTGCAAGCCTAGGCCTGGTGCTGTATGCATGCTTGCATCAAAGTTCATGGATATGCTTGGCAAAGGCGCTTCCCCTGACCAGGTGAAACGCAGATGACATCCGTTTCACACTTGTCAAAGTTCGACGGAAAAATTAGTGCCTTCCTTGCTAGGCACCAACCCACCTTCGCCTGACCTCGCCTGACCACGGCATGATCACACCCGCAACATCACACCAGCTATCAGCAGCTGTTGCGTGTTGCATGTCGACTGTAAGTCTCAACGTACTGCGAATATCAGATGTGGTGTATATGTCAGTAGTGCCTCAAGCCAGCAGCGCTTTGCTTCCGGGAGCATCGCACTACCGTTCCTTTTCGAGAGCTGTGAGCCTGTTGCAACAGGCAGATTACGCAATCGCAGCATAGACCTGGTGAACTATCGCGCCTATCTTGCCTTCGGCCAGCTGGCCCAGGACCAAACAGCAGCAGAGTGGAGAGGGCAGCAGTAGAGGGAGCTGGATAGAGTCATGTTGCTGTGTGCGTAGTGAACCACCACCGTAAAGCTCTCAGCTGGGCTGCAGGTACAGCTGCCCTAAGCGGCCTGGCTTGGGTCTTTGTTCCACGCAAGGGTGGGAGGGACACGAGGACTATCTGCAGTGCTGGCCTGGATCGGCATTGAAAATGATCAGCGAAGCTGCCAGCATGACAATGTTCCCTCAATACTGCTTCGAACGTTTCTTCCGAAGGCATTTTGCAGCTGTCATCTTGCAGCCAGGGCGGTGTTGCTGGCACAAGCAGTGACATGCAGCAGATGTCGGGTGATAGCGCCTGGGATGCCCACCCTCTTTTGCTGATTGCTATGTTATAAGCAGTATAGACATCCAAGGCACAGGTGTTTGTTGCTATGTTGCAGGAAGATGGCAACGTAGGAGCAACATGACAGGCAGGATCAGCAAGCAGCAGAATGCAGCAGCTGGCTGCACTACCTTCTTGCTTCTACTGCTAGTGGCGGCCAGTCCTCAGCAGGTGTGGCTACGCTGAGCTGCCCACTAGTACCAGCAACCTGCCTGTGTTGTGTAGGGGGCGGGCATTGGCAGTGGCTGGCATTGGGGCCGCAACAATGTTTCTGTGTCCCATGCGTGCCTCATTCTTCTTTTTGAGTTGTAGACTTCTCATGCTTGGCTGCTTGTGTCGCCCCCTGCGACTGTGACATCAGCATGTTGCGGCAGGCAGCAGCCGCAGACAGTCATTGTGGTTGCCTGCTTTGCTCTGTCCCCATGCAGGCGCTGGCAGCAGGGTCCAGCAAGGTTGCATGTGACTACAGCAACAGGCTGTGCCAGTGGAACGCCTCATATGCGTTTGGTGGAGCAGTGCTGGGAGACCTGGTGAGGCGGCAGGGCTGGGGCAGAGGCGAGGGAGGCACAGGAAGGGAGGGTGGAGAGAGGGCGGCGGGAGGAAGGCGACGGCAAGCGCCTTGACTAGTGTGTGCGTAGTATTGGGGAGCGTTGCAGGTGCAGCGTTGTTTGGGAGCAGCGCAGGCAGAGCATCAGCCCTCAGCCTTGATAGTAGTTGCTTTGCGCCAAGTTGACCAGGCAACTGCAATGCAATGGCCAGCACCTGATCCTGCCAGTCGCTGCAACGCCCAAGGGAGGCAGGGCATCTGCAGGGGTTGTGTTTGTCAGTGTAGGTTGACATCCCAGATCCCCTCCCCCCTTCTGCTCATGTTGTGCAGGCATTCTTTCATGGTGGCATGTACTCGAATGACGCCACCACCCCTGTGAATGGCAGCCACATGGAGGTCATGGACCTGAGGACCATGTCACCATACCGCATACAGGTGGGTTGAACATGTGGAGGAGGACCAGGGTGGCTAGTTGCGCGCATAAAGAGACGTCAAGTTCGTCATTGCAGGAGGGCTGACGCCTGTGCTTATGTCTGTACGTTCTACGTGTTGCATGATTTCACTGTCATCTTTGCTGTGCGTGCTACACCCTCAACCCCAAACCCAGATCTGCTGTCCATGTGTGGTTATTGTGCCTATATGTGTGCAGGTGGAGTCCAATACCCTGCTGAACACCACCCGCTACAACCACTTCCTGGCAGCCTGGAAGGATCAGCTGTTGGCTGTGGGTGGACAGGTGGATGATGCCAATGGCAAGTCAGACAGGGTGCTGAATGTGCTTGCGTTGGATCTCAACACACGCACCTGGAAGGCGATCAAAAACTTCACTACAAATGCCGACGGTGAGTCTGACACGCTGTCATGGGCGAGGGTGATGCACAATATTGCTGCACAAGCTCCAACAGCTGGAGGGGGAGGTGAGGCAGATGGCAGCTGGCTTGCTGCAATCAACTCACATTTGGTTGTGACAACAACCAAACAGGGTTCAGAGTGCTGGCTTTGTGCTCTTCTGTGCATCTTATCGGGCTCCCTTGTCCTTCTTTTGTACTGCTCTGCAGTGCAATTTATTTTTGATGCCGTGGCAGTGTCTGGGGACTTTCTGCTCACTACGTTCCAGAAGATAGACGTTGAAGACCCCAAAAGGCAGTACCTGTCTTTGGATTTGAAGACAGCCACTGTTGATGGCAACTATGATTTGGTAAGTCCTTGCCGTGTTTGGAGCCGCCTGACTTCAGCTGAACACATCAGGCTGTGCAAAGGCAATGGCAGCATCTGCAATAGGTGTGCTGACCCTCCATTTTACATGGAACCAGAATGTTTGGGTGAGCATTCTCAGGCCTCAATTCAGACGTGGCAACCACACATTGACTGTACCTGACAGCACCTACAGCACCATCAGGTGTGGTCGTGCAAGTGCAAGTGCGGTGCTGTATTTTTTATGCTATGCTGCATTGTGTTTGTGTTGCGCAGATCACAGGTGTGCAGATGTTGGACTGGCCGCTTGTTGCCATCATGTCCCTCACCAGGGATGGCAGGTACCCACACATGGTCCTGCAAGCAAAGAGGAATATGGCACCAGCAGACCAGCAAGCACTTTCTGTGTATGGTGAGTAACCAGCATATAGGCGCCCCTGATGATGAGTGGTGCATACCCACAGTATGCTTGTTGGTGCATGAGTTGCAGTGCCTTGTTGCCGCACACTCACATGTTGGGCACCACCAGCCAACCAGGTACATTCCCTAGCATGATTCAAATCTTCACATGGATAACCGTCATCCATCCAACTTGAATTTGCCTGCTCACCTGTTGTGCTGCAGCTATTGACGACACCAATGCGCATGGCCCCCTGCCCTATACAGTCTCCGCCAAGCTGCCCAAGCGGCAGGGAGGGACTGGTGGGCGGGTGCTGACACTCAACATTCTCCAGATTGGTGGCAAGCCCAAGTTGGTGATGCTGGCAGCAACCACAGCAGTCTTTGGCAACAGGTGGGAGTGCCGGCAGGAGCATTCTCGAACCGACAGCGCCTAGGCAGATTCAAGCAGGTATATCATCCAGTGGCACTTTGAACCACGATTATTGCCAGGTCATCATACAACTGACACACACTGCTCTTCTGGTGTCTTTCACTGCAGCGCTTCACCTCGCAAGGTGACGATGGTCACTGTGTTTGACCTGTCAGTGAAAGGGACATCCAGTGTATCACTGCAGCTCACTCATGTCCTGCTGACCCCTCCACTGGGGGTAGCATTGAGTGACCTGCGCGCAGCAGACGTGCCACTATTGGGGTCGGTCACTCTCTCTGCAGCAAGTGTCACTCTGCTGCCGTACGTGGGCCAAGTGGACCAGATCGGCGAACTCGACAGAGGCAACGCAATCATCCAACAGGCACCTGGTGGCTTCGTTATCAAGGGCTCGGTAAGACACACACATCCAGACTGTTGGAAAGGCAGCAGCGGCAGGCTGGGGGTAGTGTGCCTGTTTGCTACCTGTTTGTCTTGCAACTTTTCTTGCAGGCACTGTCACACTGTGGGTACGTGTGGGTTGTACGTGTGCAGTGTGTGTCCCGGTGTCAGCTGAGCAAGCACTGAGACGCCCCTCAGGGTGGCACTATGAAGTGCAGGGGCGCCTGCCCAAGTACGTACGGCGCCCCACCCTATGTGTTACCACACATATGGGGGAGTCGGTTTATGTTGACACATGAGTTGCAACCAGTGTGTTTCGCTTGCTTTGTGGTGCCCTGCAGGGCCTGGCTGATTTGTCTTGTCAGCCTGGTGCCGCCTGGCAGCCGTTCATTATGAAGACCACCTTCCCACAAACTGGCCCCCCAATGTGGTTGCAGTGTCCAACTTCACATGGTGTGCGACGCGCTCACAGCAGGAAGTGGCTTCCCAGATTGTGAGTGAGGGCATTAAAAGCATGTCCAACACCAAGATCTTCAGGGTGGACAGCAAGGAGGGCGTCCAGCTGATGCTGCTCAACACACCGACAATGGAAATGGCTGCTGGGTTATTCTGGGTGCCCAACGACGCAGGTAGGCATTGATAGGACAAGGGGGTGACAGCTTTGACATTGATGCTGCGGCCTGTGGTTTCCTCCTCAAACGAAGTGTTGAGGCTTCAGGAAGGGAACGCTCCGCCTTCTGCAGCCTTTGAAATCATGCAGGTTGGCAAACAGTGATGCACTATTCCATCCTGATTCACTGCTAACTGCAGCGCAGAACAGCACAGACCAGCAGAACACCACATTCCACATGGAAGCACAGTTCAAATGGGCACACCTTGCTGACCCACCACCTTGCCAATGTTGTGTGTGGCTGTCTCGTGTCTTTCAGCCCCCTGATGGGTGCCTTCATCAACCTCAACCGTAGCAGTGTGACCAGCTTCACAATACAGCCGCCCAAGGATTATCTACGCCCCTCAGGCTTGGCCAGCTGCATGGGGGTCATCCAAGGTGGGGCACGAACAGAAGCATGATACTTTGATGACACTATCTTGCTTGCCATGGTAGGCATAGTCTTCAGCCGGGCATGCTAGTGCCGCATGGTCACAGTTGGCTGTACACTTCATCTGAGCCATTGTGGGGCCACCGTGCTGCGGAAACCGCTCTTGTGTCGTTAACATATCTACCGACTTTGTTGGTGCCCCTGCTGCCATCATCTGACGCTGCGCTCGTCTCCTCAGGTGCCCCCATGTATGTTGAAGCCGGTGGCAGCAGGTTCATAGCTGAAAAAGGTGAAGCCCAGGACAAGATGAGCACAGGGATGTACGTGATGGATGTGGCTGTATCAGCCCGGCAGCACACCTTGCTGGCAGCATCAGGGGGGAACGCAGTGCCAGCCAGGACACAGGCAGCATTGGCCTGTGCCCCGGATGGCCGTGTCTTTTTGTTTGGCGGCGTATTCCCAGCATCACAGACTGCTGGCACTTTAGAGACACAGTGGCAGCCCACCAACAGCCTGCACACCTTCAAGCTAGGTGGCAGTGTCGGCCGGCCCTCAATCACCCAGCAGGGTGAGGTGACCAAGGGCAGCAGCAGCAACCCACTGCCTGCTGCCCGCAGCGGGCACGCCATGGCGTACCTTGCCCCCAGTGCTGTTGCTGGCCTAGGCATGCGTGCTGGGGCGTTGGTGATGTATGGTGGCAGCAACATCACCGCCACAGACCTGTCAACATTCACATCCAACAACAATGAGACAGTGACTGCTCAGCAGCTGTCGGGCACCAGCTGGGACACCTCAACCTGGCTGTTTGACCTGGGTGCAAGTCAGTGGGTGCGGCTGGACACAGAGGGGGCTGCACCCCCTGGGTTGATGTATGCCAGCATGGAGGCACACGGGGAGCAGGTGCGGCAAGGCGGTCATTGGCAGTCACGAAGTCTGGCATGCTTGCTACTGCTGGTGCTTCTGGCATGCTGACACATGAGCTCATTTGTATGTTGCCTTCCCGGCAGTGACTGGCTTTACATGTATCACTTGTTTGACCCCCATGAGCCCCCAGCTCCCTTGCGGGTTGCACGGCTCTGCGGCACGCCAATGACTGTAACTGCAACTGTTTTGTTGCAACCACTGCCGTTAGGTGGTTGTGTTTGGAGGCCGGGCCTTCAACGCCAGTGGGCCTCGTGTCAGCCTGTCCACCATGCTGTACGTCCTGGACTTCAGCAGCACCCCACCCTTCTGGCGAGCAGCTCAGATCAGCCTCAACAACCAAGGTGCCTACCAGATGGACTGGCCCAACACAGGGGTGGCGATGCTCCCAGAGTTTGGGGCAGTGGCACTCAAACACAGGGCGGTGAGTGGAGGAACGGGGAGCACGGAACTTCCGTGATTAAATTTGAAATTTGATTCTGGATGAAAGGCAATTCGGCAAGTGTTTATGCAAGCATCATGCTGTTTGTTGCGCCTGTGTTGCACATTTCCACACAGTTGCATACTATGTACAGTGTAGTCCTGTAGACATGCTGCCCTGAGGCCGGCATGGTGTCAAGATGCCACAAGCGACAAGTTCAGCAGATTTGATCAGGCTCCAGCGACGCATCCTTTCCACATGCCAACACAATCCACCCCCCCCCCCTCCCCTCTGGCTCGTCTTGTCGCTCCCAGGGTGTGAACCTGGCCCCCATCCCTCAGAGCCTGCACTTCACAGGTGATGGTCCAGCCATCATGTCCCGCTGGGGCCTCAACACCCTCAACACCACAGCAGGGGACTGGCTGCGCCTGGCTCCCTCACAGCAACGACTCACACTGCAGCAGCCACTGCTGCTGGCAGCTGACGTCATCCTGACAGGGGTGGCACCAGGCAGCAGCAGCAGCAGCAAGGCAGGAGCTGGCCGCCACTTGCTGCAGCAGGTTGGCCGCCTGGAGCTGGTGTGTGCTACTGCTAAGGGCCAGCAGCAGCAGACCCTATCAGCACTGCGCATCAGGTAAAGCAGCTGCAGGATGTAGGCCAGGGAGAATGCATGAAATGGCGGGCTGGACAGAAACAAGATGCTTGGGCAGGGGCGCTGTCCATGTTCAATGCAGGGTGCTGCTGTTTCATTTGCTGTGTGCACATACATGCCGTCACATACGCTGCAGCGCCGCCGCTGTGGTTGTTCTTATGTGTGATAAAGGAAAACCTCAGCACCCTTGAGTCAAAATACTTTGAGCCCTGCTGCCTGCTGTGTGGCAGATGCAGAATACTGGTGTCTAAGTCTTCACCACTGCTGGCTGCTGATGTAGGTCTGGTGGCGCTCAGCTGTCCAACCTGGCAATCAGTGGCTGCAATGGTCGGGCCGTTGATGTGGACGTTGACGCCACGGGTGCCTACACAGCCCCTGCAGTGTTGACCAACATCACCCTCAACGCCAACAAGGGCAGTCAAGGTGCAGCGCTCTACGTGGGACCTTCGGCTGCTGCAACACTGCAGGTGACACAAGGGGCATGGGCAGCACATGAGGGGTTACGTCGGTAGGCAGGACACCTGCACTCCTGGGAGTCAGGAGTGTTGGGACACTGTCACCCTTGATTTGTTGTTGGAGCATGGCGCGAGCGCACTAGATCTCAGGATGGTCTTATTGGCTGATAATAGCCTCAACCAGTCTGCAATGCAGGCTGCAGTGGTGGGAGCAGATGGGGACTGCCTCAACTTACGACAACTCATGCTGTCTGCATGGTGTGTGTGCTGCACGTTCTGCAGGGCGTAGGCATCTCCAGCAACACAGCCCCTGATGGTGTGGTGTATGCTGCTGCACGTTCCACCCTGACCCTGACCAACTGCAGCATCGCAGCCAACAACGGCTCAGCAGTGGTGTTTGCAGGCAGCAAACTCACAGTCACTGGCACCAACTTCACCAACAACGCAGCTGCAGCAGCAGTGACAGCACCAGCAGCAGCTTGGGAGCGTGACGCTGATGCAGGTGGTGCTCTGCGGTTGCTGTGCTATGAGCTTGGCCCTGGTGGTTATGACAATGTTGCTGTTATCAGCAACAGCAGTTTCAAGGACAACAGCGGGATCAACGGGGGCGCGGTGTATGCAGGGCCAGGCACAACTGTGCAGCTGGTGTCTGTGGTGTTCAGCGGCAACAAGGGTTACGACGGTGGCGGTGTGTTTGCTGACAGGGACGCCTGCCTGGCAAGCATGGTCAACACAACATTCACCAGCAATGCGGCTCTAGAGAGGTGAGGCCACACCTGGTGCTAAGGATTGAAGGGATTCACTCAGAGCGATGTGCTTGCAAGCACTGTCCCTGACAGCAGATCCATGGTGCTGTGTGTGGTGCTGTGGCTGCAGCGCACCAGGCTTCCACGTATCCACTAATGACAGCTGGGTTGTTGAACATGGATGACTGCTGCCGCTACACTGTTTTGTTCCCTGTAGGGGTGGTGCGTTGAAGCTGCACAACCCCTCCTGCGCCAATGTCAGCTGGGTGGGTGGCCGCTTCAGCGGCAACGTGGCATCAGATGGAGGGGCCCTGTACCTCACGGAGGTCACCACACGCAACATCAGCGCCTCAGCAGACTACGACAACAACAGGGTGAGGGTAGGATGTTGTTTGCTCGTTCTCTTGCCAGAGGGGTTCGCTGACCAGGCCAGGTGCCCAATGTTATTGTGAGGAATCTGCACGCACGCTGTTGCTCAGCTCATGCAGATACGTGCTTACATGCCGCACCTCCATTGTGCAAGCTGTGCCACAACACACTGAGAACACCCTTGTGTGCTTGCACCGCCCCTGTCACCCTTCAGGCTACCCGTGCTCCTGTGTCTCGCCAGTCAGGCCCTTCATCTGGTGGCTCAGGGGGTGCCATATACCTGGGCCTGTGGGGCAGCCAGGTGCTGCTGTACAACTCAACATTCACCAACAACAGCGCCACTCGGTTTGGAGGGGCGGTGCATGCCTTGGCAATCGACAGGAGCAACGTCACCCTGGACAGGTGCGAAGGGAACAGGGTGGCCAGCTGAGCGATGAGGCAAGCTGAAATTGAGACTTAGACCGTGGACATGTACATCATCGCCGACGGCAAGGAGTGCACCGTTCACGGCGTACCACCGTTACTTCTGAAGACCCTTTTACGTCTAGAGAAATGGCCAGCCAAAATCTCGGCACATGGACAGGGTCTGTACTTCAGTACTTCAAAGCTGTGGCTGTGTCTTTCATCATGCTGCCGTTGGTGCTGCAGGGTGACTGCGTCACACAACAGGGCGACACTGGATGCGCCAGACGTGGCTGTGCAGCAGCTGATAGAGGCCACCCTGCGCAGTGAGGGGGGTGCACTGCACGTCGACGGCAGCGTGGCGAGCGTGACCATCACAGACAGCACCATGGACAACAACTATGCAGGGAGGGTGAGGAGCTACCGCTGTGTGTTGCTGTCTTAAGGGTGATGTGCAGGCAGGGGCAGAGGGGCCACAGCAGAAAGTGTGCAAGACACTAAGCTTGATGACAGACTGTGTGAGGCATGCATGGTCCGTGTTGATGGAGGCTTTCAAATCAGCCGTATGTCTGCAAAGCAGATGTCATGCTACGTCTCAGCACGCTGACTGGCGTTGTGTGCTTTTGCTGCTGCTGTCTGCCACAGGGTGGTGCCGTGAGCATGAACAGTGTCCAGGGCAGCCTGTCAGTCTCCCGCAGCTCCTTCAGCAGCAATGTGGCCTTCACAGCAGGGGGTGCGCTGGCAGTCACTGAGCGCAAGGCTGTCAACATCACCAACAGCACCTTCAGCAACAACCTCCTCTTCTGGAGTGACCTGGCAGCAGGTGGCGGCTTCTACTGCCTCCTGTGCAATGCAGTCAACATCACGTCCAGCCGCTTTGAGGGCAACCGGGCTGCATATGGCGGCGGTGTGGCACTGCTGCAGCCCTGGCAGCCCTCAGTCATTGCCAACACCTCATTTGTGCGCAATGCGGCGCAGCAAGATCCCTGGGGTGATGCAGATCAGGCCAGCAACAGGCGCAGGGCGCTGCTGGCTGTAGAGGGCCACAGGCTGTTCTCAGGCAGCATGGCAGCCATACCCCAGGGGGCCAGGAGCCAGGCAGCAGCGGTGGACATCCTGGGCCCCATTGCTGCCAATGTTACTGGTGACAGTGGACACTATACGGGTGGTGGGGGGCTGTATGTGTCACTCAGCAGTGGGGTCAGGCTGGAGCAATGTGTCTTCCTGGCAAACTCAGCCTACAATGGAGGTGAGGAGTCAGGGGGGATGGGTCGGGCTCAGGGCCTTGCTTTACAGCTGGCAAGCTGCATCCCCCTTCCTTGTGCTGTTACTGCAGGCTGCGGCAGCATTATGTTGAGACAAACTCACTCTACCTAAGTGTGCCACTGCACCATATGATGTCTGAGCTGGGCCGTAGGCACAGACTGACTTGCATTGGATCACTGCATCAGCATGATACACACCCCTTCAGTGCACACCTCACCGCTGCTCTCTGCTGGTTTGGGTTTTGTCGCTGTCTGCTGCATCCCGCAGGTGGCTTCCTGGCCCGCACAGACGCCTGCAGGGCCAACCCCAACACAGCAACCACATCAGCCTGCCAGCTGCAGCTGTCTCAGGTCAGCGTCCGCAACAACACAGCGGACGCTGCAGGGGGCGCCCTCATCACCAGCATCCTCCCAGAGGTGGTGCAGCTGGAGGGATGCAGCGCAGGCAATCACGTCACCCACGACACCCTGCCCTGTCTGGAGGCACCCAATGCACTGCTCAAGCAGCTAGCAAGCAGCAGCGGTAGTGACAGTGGTGCTGGCAGTGGCAGTGGGGGTTCAGGGCGGTCCCTCCTTCAGCAGACAGCTGGAGATGCCGTTGTGCCCCTCGGTGTAGGGGGCCCCAATGCCGCACTCAGTGGCAACGGCAACCTGCTGCTGACGGCAGCTGCCAGTGTGAAGTGCCTGCTGAGGCTGCCGGCGGGCGACACCACCGACAGCGCCTGGCTAGACGATGACTGTGCCGCGCCCATCACGGCCCCTCCCGGCGCACCCTTCGGCAGGTCCTTTGTGCTGTTGGATGGCTTGGGAGCCCCGATTGTGAACGGGATATGGGATGCAAGGATGCCCATGGCGGTGAGTGGAGGGCAGGCAGACTACAGCGCTCCCGGCTCCCCAGGCCATCATGACTGCAGTTTCAGGTGTCGTGCCACGCAGTGCCAGATGCAGTACGTACTGTATATAGCCACCAGCTGTGTTGGAAGTTATCTACAGCAAACAATCCTGGCTGACAGCTTGTGATGTTGATCATGCCCCGGTTACTAAAACACCATCTAACCTGACATGCGGGCTGAGGTTCCCTCCCACTGCTGCACCCTGCCTCTGCAACTGTCGCACCACGTGTTGCACACTCCAGGCCAGCCCTGATCGGCACAATGCGTCTGTGCCTTACCGCATCCTTGGTAACACCACCGTGGCACAGAATGGCACAGCCGCCTTCACTGGGTTGGTGGTGAATGGCAAGCCAGGTGACACAGTGACACTTGTCTTCCGCACTCAGGTAGGTGGGAGCAGTGTGGTAGGTGTGGTACAGCAGTGCCTGTTGTATGATGGTGTGCTCGAAATTGTTTGACAACTAACCTTCCACCAACCCGCAAGCTATGCACAGCAACCCCTTGGCCCCTGTACCAATTTGCAAGCAGTGCACAGTACTCCGCATGGCCCACATGGCGCCAAGCCTTGCTGTGGCAAGCCCTGTCCCCTGCATTGGGCACAACGAAGCTGGATGGCTGATCTTTTGCATACTCATCATTAGCGGTGTCCCTCGTTTCACGCGCAGAACGGCCTGAACATCAGCCGCCAGGTCATCCTGAGGCGATGCGTCCCCGGGGAGATCACTGACAACTCCACCTCGACTTCTAGTGAGGCCAGCTACACTTGCAGGACGTGTCCCTCCCCCACGTTCAGCTTCTACCCCACAGCCACCACCTGCAGCCAGTGTGCCCTGCTGCCTCCTGGCAGCTATGCTGTGTGCAACGAGGCTGCAGTGGTGCCGGCAGCCGGCTGGTACCAGTCTCACCCCCGCAGCCCAGTGGTAGGTAGCCGCGATGATGGAGCGGCAGTGTGGCCTGCCAGCAGCTTGTGCAGTGCTGGCATCGCATTCTGTCTTGTTGAACGATTCAAATGTTTGTATTCTTTCTAGCAGCAACAGTCAGACGTCACACCTGTGCAGTGCTCCTGCTTCCTATTTGAATGCTACCACCATGGCTGATTTTGACTCTGCTGCTGTTGTTTGCATGCTGCTGTCATGTCGCTGCTGTTGCTGCAGCTGACCCGCTGCCTCAGCTCCCTCGCCTGCTATCGTGACAACCAGACCATCCTCAACATGTCCCTGTGGGCCCAGGCAGCGGCAAACACTCCCACTGCCCTCATGACGGACGAGCAGGTCGATGCCTACCTGCAGGGCATGTGTGCTGAGGGCCACACAGGCCCCGTGTGTGGCGGCTGCGTGGCGCAGTACGGCCATGCCGGCAGCGGCCAGACCTGTGTCAAGTGCCTGCCGCGTGGGGCAAACAACTTTGCCTACTTCCTGGTGTGCTGCTTCATGCTGCTGGTGCCAGCGGTGCAGATGGTGCTGCACGCCAAGGGTGTCAGCAAGAGCACCCAGCTGGTGGCTGAGGCCAGCAAGCTGTCAGCCACAAGTGCAGCAGCAGCACCAAACCCTGCAACGATGCCCATGTCCCAGCACAGCGCCACTGGGGCGGGCGCCTACCTGCCAGTGCTGCAGCCAGTGCATGAGGCAGAACCTGGGACTCGCAGCCTCACATTTGTGTGCCCCTCGGCAGCGGTGGCAGCAGGGGCAGCCCCCACATATGTGTCACCGTCAGCAGCAGCTGCGGCAGGAGCTGCAGGAGGGAGTATAAGCACCAGCAACAGCACTGGCAAAGATGTGAACACCATCAAAGATGTCAACACCATTGAGCTGGCCTACATGCAGCACTCAGCAGCGTCAGCAGCGGCGCCTGCAGCAGATGGTAGCGGCAGTGGCCGTGGTGGTGACAAGTCCGATGTCGGTCCGTTCAAGGCTGACCAGGGTGCTAGTGGTGGCTACGGCATGCAGTCGCCGTTTTGCGACCCCAGTGCAATTGCGGGTGCCATTGCTGTCAGCAAGGACGGCTCAGCGACATCGCAAGTAGCACCCAACCTCACAGGAGCACACCCCTCACAGGTTGGTTTGGACTTATGTAAAAGTTGAACTACAAGTTGGTTTGGATTCAGGGGGGGGGAGGGGCAGGACAGGGCAGGTTTGGGCTTTGCGCAAGGCAGGAGAACCTACAAGGGGTGGGTAGGGGTGCTATGGCGATGCTCAGTGGCTTGTTTGGTGCCAGGATGTGACTGCTCGTGATGATACATTGGCTTCTAGGCGGAGATGCGCTGTTGAAGCAATTTTGGCTTTTGAATGTTCACAACAAAGTGGTCCAATCCTGTGAGAGGTCTTGTCCAGGTCTTCCTTCAGGGTTCATGCAGCTTTGCGCACACACATTGACAGATGTCAGCGCAAGAAGTCTGCCAACCCTTGTTGGTGTGTCCTTGCTCACCCCCCCCCCTTCACCACCACCACCACCACCGCTGGTACACAGGCACTTGGTGTGGGTGCCAGTGGCTCTGGCTTGAAGAGCAGCCAGAGCAAAAGCGCACGCCTTCTCCAGCGCCTGTTTGACACAGGTGGGTGGGAGTTGACGCCTCAACTGTTTGAAAGCTGTCAGCCACAACTGATTGTGTGTTGTCCGTCACCAAATGGCACCCGGGCCTGTGGTGGTGCACCTTCTCGCACTGAAACGCCCCAATCATATCTGCCCAGGTGTTGCAGCTGAGCTGCTGCCATGGCATCTTGCACATCAGCATCTGGGAGCCAAAAGGGGCATCCTACATTCTGCAGTCCCTTCCTGCTCATTTGTTGTGACAGGCCTGTCAGAGGCGGCGGGTCAAAGCATGCCAGAGTCTTGTGCTGCGACTGCTGCTTGGTGCTGCTCTTGCTGCTTGACGCTCCTGTTGCTGCTGCTACTGCTGCAGCTTCCGTGGATTACGAGATTGCTACAAGGGGTGTGAGTCACATCAGCGCACAGCAAAGGGCGCTGCACCATACTCCCAGCAGCATCAGCCGCAGGTGAGCCCTGGGCATGACATAGATACCCAATACATTACAGGGCAGGCTGTACGACCCAGAAAGGGACTCTTGCCTTGCCTTTGATCACATGCAATTTATCATCAAAGGCCGCTAGGGGTATGGTTGTATGGGGCAGCAAGATAGGTAAGGAGCTGCGGCGGGCGCATGAGGACTCAGAGCAAAGCAGAGTTACAGTGGGTGAGGAAAGCTTGCCAGTGCTCTTGCGCAGTATGGTTGCAGCAAAGTAGCTTGCATGCAGCCACCCTGGTTCGCCCACAGCCCCTTGGTGTGACGCTTTGCTGTGTTTGTGTGTGTACCTGCACTTGTGGTGCTGCCCAGGGGTCCCAGTGGCACGTCCACCACTTCAGCAGGCTCAGCCCTCAGCTACAGCCAGCCACCAGGCACTGGTGCCGACGGCTTACCAGCTGAGAGCCTGGCTGTGGCAGGAGGGCCTGAGGGGCTCGACCCTGACAGCTTTACAGGCCAGGTGCAGCCTTCCGCAGCAGCAGCAAAAGCAGCAGCACTGGGTGGTGGCAGCTTGACGCTGGCACCTGGAGGAATATCGTTTGCGGGCAGGCAGCCGGTGCACAGACGCATGTACAAGTTCTGGCATGCTGACATCATCTCAGTGAGTGGAGTTGATGGGGTGGCGGGGGGACTGGGCAGGGCTCTATGTGAGCATATGGTGCTCGCAGGGCAGGTGTGTCCAGTAAACGTGCAGCCACTAGGCACAGGCTTGACTTGCCACCCTGCAAGTGATTGTGTCAATATGTAGACTGCCTTCATTCACAGTGGCCAACTCTCACACAGCTCACCTTGAAAGCTGTCTGGCTGCTGTTGCTGCGTGTGTTGCCGCAGATGCTGGTGAACTACATGCAGCTGCTGGGTCTGCTGCGTCTGGTGCGCATCAACTGGGTGGAGCAGCTGACCAAGATCTTGACCTACCTGGACTTCACCAGTGGGGCAGCAACCTGGGTCAGCGTGGAGTGCAGCCTGTCGCCTTATGGAACAGTGCCACGCTCGGTGCTGCGCAGCATCATCGTGCTGCTATGGCCACGTAAGTTGCAGGGAAGCAGGGGCGGCTGGTGGGGCATATCCCACTCTGTCTGCGCCTTCTGTATGGTAGATGCAGTTGCTTTGTTGTTGTCAGTCCAGTTTTCTGAGGACGCGACTGACAAACCCCAGGATTAGGCTGCGGCCTGGTACTGCAGTGTTTGGTGGTGTTTTCGAGGGATGGTGGGCAGCATTGCCCACGAAAGCGCACATCCAGGCTTCTAGTGCCAGGATGCTGCACACCCCTGGTTGTTACTACCCCCATCATGCGTAACATGCTTGACACCTTTAGCTCCGCACTGAAGCTGCCGCCACTGTTGCTACTACTGCCCTGCCGCTGCTGTGCTTCTTCTGCGCCTGCTGCTGCTGCCCCACCTCCCCCTCAGTGGGTGCGCTGGTGTGCCTGGGCATCTTCTGGTCCGTTGCGGCCTTCATGCTGCGCCACAGGGCCTGGGCCAGGCGGCCCCAATACTTCAGGCGCTGGCTGACACAGCACGTGGTGATGTGTGTGGTCATCTTGATGTACTTCCTCTACACAACCACCACCAAGGAGATTGTCAGCCTGTTCAGCTGCCAGCAGGTGCGATGTGCGGGGCAGGGTAGACATCTCACAAGTGGGCGCTGCACAGAATCCTTCCCGAATGAGGAGGGATTGGGCTAAGGACTCTGTGCAGCGCCCCTCCTCCACCCCATCTTGCTGGTCGTGGTGGGGGGGGGGTCAGGAGGGGAGGATTTCGTGAGGGGGTGTGCACAGCAGGGGCGCTGCATCTTACTTCACAGCAGCATGCTGGGCTGCTTCTCCCATCTTCCACTTACACCTGCAAACGCAACCACAACCGGCCACTGGTTGTAGCGCGCTCAATGCACCCACGCCTGATCGAAGTTGCCTGTCACCTTCATATTGTTGTCACTTCCTCCAAGCACCAGCAAGCTGCCTTCTTCATAAGCAAGTACTGTGGGTGTTCTGCCCAATTTTTGCTTCTGCCTGTGTTTCTTCAGCTGGACGACCCCAAGCTGCTGCCCGTCCAAGCGTATGGTGGGCTGGAGGTTGCGCCCAGCAACCCTTACTACCAAATGGCCGTCAACGAGACATTGCCGTACAGGAGCAGCAGCAGCGGCAACTGGTTGAAAGGCTACTGGACCAGCGACACCCTCGTGCAGTGTGGCAGCCCTTCACACACTGCGCTGGTGGCTGCACTGGGGATCCCTGGCCTGCTGTTTTTCTCCGTGGGTCTGCCTGTTGCACTGTGGGTGTACCTGGCGCGCATCAACAAGCAGACATTGGATGGCCGCTGTAGGCTGGAGGACCCAGAGGTGAGGGGGAGGGGGCAGGTCAGGAGGCAGGGGTGGGGGCATCCACTAGGTGATCATATCACCCCCTCACCATTTTGACATGTGGCACGCGCCCCCATTCCCCACCCTCCAGTAGCACAACCACTACGGCACATGAAACCACTTGACTCCAATGAGCCTTTTGTTGGCTCCCCAAACGGGCGATGTTCTGTGTAAAATCCAATTACTGACTCCTACACCTGCCACTTCTGTTCTCCTTATCTGCCATCACTGCTACCAACACCAACTATCCGCCCTCATAACCTTTCCCCTCCTCCCTTCTGGCCGTCTGCCCCCACAGGTTGAGTTGCAGTTTGGCCCTGTGTACGAGAAGTACCGCTACTCCTGCTACTACTGGGAGTGCCTCATCCTGCTGGAGGCCTTCACCCTCACGCTGCTGCTGGTGCTGCTGATGAACCAGAACAACGCACCACTGCAGGTGCTGGTGGCCATGGCAGTCATCTTCGTGGAGGCAGTGCTGCACGTGAGTCACATGCAGGGGAAAGGGAGGCAGCCCCGCTCATCACTGACCAAGCATGACTCGTGCCTGTGTGATTGTGTAGTGTGTGAGTTTGGACAGTCAGAGTAACAGTGATTGTATACCTAGGCAGTGCGGGCATGAAAGGCCTCTAGACCGGCACGAGGCCGTACCCCTGTGCAGCAGGCTGCAGGCAGGTGTCAGCAGTTTTCATGTCCTTGACTGCCAATGTCAAACGAGCTGTAAGCCAGCATGCCGTCAGTCCTGCGTGTGTCGCCCCTCACGCCTACTTGGTGTCCTGCCCACCCGCCCTTGTTTGTGCTGCAGATCACCTTCCAGCCATACGCCTGCCGCATGCTGGACACGCTGCGCCGGCTGGCTGTGTACGGGCTGATGTCCACGCTGTTCCTGCTCATGCTGGTCACACTGTCGGAGCAGGACAGCCACGACCAGCTGCTGGTGGTCTGCATGATCATCGTGGCTTTCATCAACATTGGGATCATTGGGGTGCATGTGTGGGCCTGTTGCAGTGAGGTCAGGCGCTGGCTGCTGTGGTCGGCCGGCAAGGGACCTGAGGACAGCCTGACCTGGGCTGACATCAAGGCAATGGTGCCAGAGGGCTTCTGGGAGCAGCAGGCTTGGTGGTCTGGCAGCTGCCTCAAGCAGCCAAGGGGCCGGCAGGGGAGCCCGCCCGCCCGTGCGTCAGCAGGGGGTCAGAGTGAGGGTGGGGGTGCAGGGGATGGGAAGGGTGATGCGCCTGTTGAGCGAGGCAGTCCCAGCTTCCGGCATCAGGTCAGAGATGTTGGTGAGCCGAGTGGTGCTGTGTCGGGCCCTGCTGAGCAAGATCCAGGCCGTGAGGGTGTGGTGGTGGTCATCAACCCCAGCCCTCCTGAGCCTGCACCCACACCAGGCTGGCTAGGGAAGTTCTGGCCCGGCCAGCATGGCAGGGGTGCGCAGCAGTAGGGCATGTGGGCAATGGACAAGTGCAGTTTGTGACCTGGCAGGACTGTAGGGTTCATAAGGTGTTGGCTGAAGATGGTGGTGTCGTCATGTTGTGACCTGTGAGGTTGAAAACATGTGGCTGCTGTGGGACAAAAGGCAGGCTGAACACAGTTGCAAACACTCAATCGTGTTGAGGTTGGCATAGTTGGTCAGGTAGTTGAGGGTGGGGGTGGCAAGGATGTCACAGTTGCACAAGCTCATGGGTGGTGCATGGGCTGTAGTGATGTTTTGTATGAACAGTCCTAGTCACTGTTCAACTGACAGCATCGCGCACCCGAGTGTGCTGAGTGTAAGCATTCATAACTCTTCAAGCTTGTTTGTATCATGCCGGCACATTTCAGTGCTTGGGCAACGCCCTAAGGGACGGCTGGGGGCTGCTGGTGGCACCACCCTGGGTGTATGAACTGTAATCAGCGTGTCACACTGCAGCCTGCATGGGGCGAATTCACCATGGCATGTGCTGTTAGCCCTGGTCCTGGTGTCATCAGAGTGGTGGCTGAGCCTCATACAAGCATTGTCAAGAAGTAGCAGTAGTGGTGGTTTGTGGAATGTCTGGTTCTGACAAGGTCGTATGCACGTGCTTGTGGCCGCTCTCACATGCACCCCCTGCATTGGTGTGATGCTCAAAATGCGGCCAGAAAGCAGTGTCCACTGTGTGTTGTGATCATACACCTGGCTGCATCGTGCACTGTCAGGGCTATTGCAAGGCCAGGCTGGTGCCATTTCAGTACACAGAGTAGCTGTCGTAGCAGCACAATGGGTGCTTGGTTGTCTCACGACAGCTACCACAGCCTGTCGTGTGTGATCTTAGAGTGAATGCAGGTTGTGGCCCTGTTGCTGCATGGGCGGGTGTGTCGCATACAAGTGCTTGTCAATTGACAACACAATGTCCAATTGTAACCTTGGTGACTGAGCTCATGCGAAATGCCTGCAAGCGAACAGGCACTCGATGCAGTGGCGCGAGGCTCAGGTCTATTGAACATTGCATGTTGCGAAATACTGAACTGCCACCAGCTGGCATAGGGCCTGCTATGCTGTTACTGCTGCCAGCGCAGTGATGCTGATACACTGTTGCCACCAGCCATAAAAGTGCTGCTACTGACGTGACAGCAGTAAGTTCGACTTAGTAGTACTGCTGCCGTAGTGATAATGCTGTCATGCTGTCACCAGCACATGATTCTCAGGCTTGCTGCTGCTTGCACAACCGTGCTGCAAGGCTGCTGATGGGAAACTTCCTGTGCTGATATCAGCGCCGCGCTGCCAGCATACCGCCGCTGCACAACCACTGCCCCCCTGGCGCTGCTGCGCCGCGCACGGCCGTTGCAGTGGCCACGGCATTATTGCGCTGCAGCTGGCACAGGGCTGATGCGCCGATGCGCTGATGCTGACAACAAGTTGCTGCTGCGACCACAACCGCCGCGTGGCACTGTTGTGCTGCTGTCTCTACGATAGCTACGGCTGCCGGCATGATGCACCTGCTCCAGCCAATATCACAATGTAAGCCATTGACTGTAACCCATGCAGCATGCGCGCACAACTTGAAGCAACAACGCATCCACCACTGGTGTTGGATGACACCCAACCGTTGGCAAGGACAAGTGCAACAGAGAGAGCATCGACAACACATGATATGGCAGCCTGAGGTGTTGTACGGTGGCCCGCCACTTGGGTCTGGCATCGGATCGGCGACGAGCTGGCAGGCCTTCCACATGCAGCGGTGCAGGCAGTCTACGCCGGACAAGACATGACAGCAGCACGACGGCCAATCGGCCAGCGAGGGGGGGGGGCAGCGTGACTCAGCTTGAAGCCGAGACTGAAGCTTTCACAGCAGTATGGCTGTGGTGACAGCTCCTGTTGCTGCTGATCCCGGCATTCATGCTGCATTGTAGTGCCATGCATTGCCATGCAGCGCATGTTCCACAAGCAGGCGCAACGGACTGTCTGTACAGCTTGTTTGCAGGCGCAACTGTACAGCTTTTTATAGTATCTGTTGACATCAGCTGAGGTCTCAAATCATGAGCTAAAGACTCATAAAGTGGTTTTCTCGCCTCAACGGTCGAGCCAGGGCCCCAAACCCTCCTGCTTGACCAACCGCCAAGTGCTTCCAGGTAAAATGGCGCCCTCTCAGCCTGCCTTTCCAGCAAAAGCCATCACTGTTTCACACATGTCATGGTGACCGGTGTCTGCAGCGCTGGCTTATAAAGCTTCAGCTGCTGTTTACACACAACCAGGAACTGCTTGGGCTCTCAGGGCAGGTCTGTTGCCACACTTGGCTCCACCCGAGCTGCAGTGGAGCCTGGCGCAGCACAGGACTGATAGCTTCCCACACTAGCATCACAAACATCAATTACACCCAACAAACCTGCATGTGATACAACTGGTATTAGGTCTTGCCGCACAAGAAGTTACAGGACACCCCAGTTCCTTTCAGCCAGCATTACCGGACACCACGTTGGAATGAGCCCAGAACACACACTTCAGACAAGGGACAAAATCTAGGCTTGACACAGCCAAGCAGTCTATGCAAAACCGCACCACCCACACGGCATACACAGACGCACCCAGTGACAAAGGTCAGCACTGCTGGGGTGGCCCCATTGTGTCACACGCGAGCAGCTGTGCAGAGACACCAGTTCTTGACGGCATGCATCGCTGCGCGCCATGGTACACACCTACTCACAGAAACAAACTGGACATTCACAGAGCAGCACGCTGTGCACAGCAGAGTGATAACACCGCCGCTTGGTGCAGCAGTCAACTTGACTGACAGGGTGGCCCTGCAACAACAGTCCCCAGCAATGTGCCAGCTGCTGCCAATGGTGTGGAGAACCACTGCTGTCATGGTGGCGTGGTGACCATGCTGTCACATCCTTGCACACAAGCTTCTGCTTACTGTGCCGCAACGACGTGCCAAACTGCTGCTGCTGCTGCTGTTTCAATGGGTACTGCTACTGGGTGGACCTGGCCGTTGCGAGTACCTCAGCCCCTCAGCAAATCGCTGCAAGCGGCCGCTGCACTGCTGGGTGCAAACAACACTATTTGCTGCTGCTGCTGCTGTTGTGCGCTCAGACCTTGGAGGTGATGACCCCCGCTTCCACCATGTAGGGCACCTCTGCTGCCAGCCATGGGGCCAGGCCTAGGCACAGCGCGTGAGCAAAGCCAAAGTGCGGGCTGCAGCAACCGGGACAACCAGAGCAGGGAGGGCAAGAAGGGCGGCAGCAGCAACAGCAGGGTGAACTCAAGGTACATGCCGCTGCCACAGGGGCAGATTATGCTGCATCTGCAATCCTCAAGTTATGACATGACGTTCTGGTGGCTGTGGTTGTGGGAGCCAGTCAGCACCTCCACATCGTACACACCCGCTGTCCCTCTGCAGCTCATCCCAGCACTTGCCCTCCACACCTCGCCCCACCTTGACCCCTGCTATGGCTGTCACCTGTTCTTCGCCCACAGGGGCTTGAAGTGTATGGTGAGGCAGATCTTGCCGCCCCTGTACATCTTGGCTGTCTTGCCCTCCAGCTCAGGCAGCTCAATCTCAGGGGCAACTGTCGGGTAGGTGGCGGGAACGTCAAAGCGGAAGTCAAACTCGTACTTGATAAAGTTGTGCACATACCTGCAGCGGTAGTGGAGTTGGACAGAAAGCAGAGGTGAGGAGCAATGTACGGAACTCCCTGGTGCTTGCTGTGCAACTTCGCCCATCAGGATCCATGCCGTTGTCAACCTACAGGTGCAACTGCTGCTGAATCACCATCATACACCACATGTTGCTCTCTATAGACACCATTGCCATTGCTGCTCCCACAACCCCAGCTGCAACAGGTGCTGCTGCTGCGATTCTTCCTCACCAGCACTTGCCCTTCCAGCTGTTGCCACCATCCTGTGGCTCAATGGTGAACCAGTCTGTGTCACTCTCCTTGTTCATCTGAATGTACTTGATCAGCGCTTGCAACTCCTGCAACAGCAACATCAGCAGCGACAGCAACAGCCTGTGTCGAGGTGTTGTGATTGTGCGCTCCTGCACCAGTCAACATGGTGCGTTTCGCAAGGCGCTTGCCAGCATGAGTGCCAGTGTGGGGTGTGCGTGTGAGTGAGAGGGAGGGGCGAGCTGTTCTGGTCACAGGCACAGGGTGATTTCCCCAGCCTGACACTGTGTTGCTGCTGCTGGTGGCAGCAGTGCTGCTGGTGGCGGTGTGCAGTGGTACTTTGTGCGCCAGTTTGCTGCTGGGTGGCTCCTACATTCTGTCTACAGCGTGTACATGTGGCACTGCCAGCTGCGGTCGGGCTGTACAGCTCTGCAAGCTATGGCATCTGCTGCGGCCCTTGATGGGGGCTGTGCCTGCTGCTGCTTGTTCAGCTTGATAACAAGAACGCCCGCACCCGTGCTGTGCCCCGCCCCCTCCCCAACACACCACTCTCCAGTGAAATCAAGCTGCGCATCGCTGCTCTCAGGTCCTAGCTGACCTGCACCTGCTGCACATAGCCTTAGGCACGGGCAAGCACACACCTGCTTGAGCCGTGCATCCCACTTCGCCTTATCGTCCCTAGGGCCAGCATTTTCCTGCGCCAAGACATCCCAAAAGGAGCTTCAACAGCGGTGCTTGTGGCTCAAGTGACTGAAGCAGCAGCAATCCCATAACTAATATGTACAATGCAATTGGTGTTGTGTGGGTCACAAACAAGGTATTGCCACTGGCTCAAGGAGGTCGTTCAGGCATGTGCTGCTGCAGGTGCAGGGGCAGGTTCACACCGTTAGCAGGGGTATCTTCTGGACAGTGGCTTTCGTCTTGTTGTCCCAGGACTCTGCCATGCTGCTGAAGGGAGGACAGTGTCCGTAAGCAGAGAGTGAAATGAGAAGATTCGGTTTGGCAGTTGCACCTCACTTCCACTATGAAAGTAGCTGCTTCACAAGGACGCCTTTGCGATCAGTCATATCTTCAGCATTCTTGTTAAGCGAGCGTGCATGGTCTTGCTGGAGGTTTGAAAACAGTTGCTAACCGCCACAGGCATAGTGAGAAGGCTGGGGGTCCACCACAAACCTAAGACCAGGCGGGGGGGACGCCAAGTTTGCTCCTACCCCTCCCCTTGTGTCCGTTTTAGGCTGTTTGGCGCACAGACCCCTCCCCCCGTGTCGGTTTTAGGCTGTTGTTAGGTACTGCTGTTCCCCCTATGGACGGGCCTCTGAACCCCTCCCCCCCTTGACGATTTAGGCTCGTTTTTCGATCGACCCCTCCCCCCGTTCGGAAAATAGGCCGTGCGTCCCCCCCCCCCCTGGCCTCAGGTTTGTGGTGGACCCCCTGGTTGGGTTGAGCCATCGCACTGTTTTTTGTTGTGTCAAGGGGGAAGGTTGCGACTCTTTCCAGTCCATGATCAACCTTCTCTCTCGTGCTGTGCCACTGACCAGATCAATTGGCTGATCAGTGAGACATTGCCCCGTTGCGTCAGCACGGGCCACTTGGCACAATCGATCTTTTTGAACCTTCTCGTGGCCTGATGGTGTTGCCCGGCCACCTGCCCGCGCTGGCGTTGTGCAATGCTGGCCTGGCTCCCTCACTGCTGCAGCACCCATGCAGTTGGGGGGCGTTGCTGCTGCTACAGCGGTGCAGCACCCTGCTTCTTGGATCTAGATGCAGCCATTCAGCGCGGGCGCCATCCTTCTCAGCAGGCAGTGGAAGTGAGGGCCCCATCTCAGCAACGGCGCTGGAGGAGGCAGGCCCCAGCACCAGCACCACAGCAAGTGCAGCAGGTCGCGCAGGCAGCACAGCAAATGCGTGGCTGCTGTCGAGGGTTTTCAGCAGCACCAGGCCGGCCATGCTGCTTCAGGCTGCACCAGCAGCCATCAGTGCATGGCCTGCAGCAGCAGTGCTGGTGAGGCACCTGCACAGCGCCAGCAGCCCTCCACATGCCACTGCTGCTGGCAGCAGCGATAGCAGGAAGGCAGCAGCAGCACCACCCAAGAGGCCACCAGACAGAAGCAGCGGTGACAGGAGCAAGCGGAAGGGCAAGGGCAGGCAGGGGGATGCTGGAGTGGGGACGCAGCCTGGAACACCGCACCACCACCAACAGCAGCAGAACCAGCAGCAGCAGCAGGGCAGGCACGCGCAGCCCATGAGCAAAAGTACAGCAGTGTCCAAAAAGCAGCTCACATTGATGCTGAAGCATGCTGAGACACCTCAGCAGCTGCTGCAGCTGTTGCAGCAACACAAGCTGCAGGGAGGGGTGCTGGATGCCATCCACATTGCCACAGCCTGTCACCACCTCGGGGAGATGTGCCAGGCTGATGCTGCAGTGGCAGGCACAGCAGCAGCACGGGAGCTGCTGCAGCAGCTGGATCAGCTCCTGCTGTCTGTGCGCGGGCATTTGAAGGCTTGGGGTCTCAGCAATATCATATGGGCGTGTGCCTATACAAAGCATGCGGCCCCAGCTGCCCAGCTGCTGCCAGACTTCATGCAGCCCAAGATACTGTCAGGTGCCGACAGTCGGGGTGTGGCCAATGTTTTGTGGGCGCTGGCCACACTCAAGCAGCAGGTGCCGCCACAGCAGGTGGACCAGCTTGTGGGTGCTCTTGTGGGGTTTGTGGCCGCATCAGGGGCTGCCACTCCCCAGAACATCAGTAACAGTCTGTGGGCACTGGGCAAGATGGGGCACCAGGTACCTGAGCAGCAGCTGGGTGTGCTGCTGGCTGAGCTGGCAGCGCAGTCACGCAGCGCCAAACCACAGGAGCTCGCAAACAGCTTGTGGGGTGTTGCCAAGCTGGGCCAACGGGTGCAGAAAAGTCAGCAGCTGCAGCAGCTGTTTGCAGCCTTTATCAGCCAGCGCAGCAAGGGAGACACACAAGCTCTAGCCAACTTCCTGTGGGCTGTGTCTGAGCTGGGCCAGCAGGTGCAGGCTGAGCAGCTGGAGCAGTTGCTGGTAGCTTTCGTCAAGCAGCTGCACAGGGCTAACCCACAGCATGTCTCCAACATGCTGCTGGCATGTGCGCGGCTTAGGCATGTTCCTGTGCAGCTGATGGCACCCTTGCAGCAGCCGGAAGCCATGCAGCGGTTCCTTGCGGCAGCTAATGCGCAGGACCTGGGCAACACAGCTTGGGCGTGTGGGATGCTGGAGCACAACTGCGAGCTGCTGCTGGGGGGCCTGCTGCAGCAAGCTGTGAAGCTGCAGCAGGAAAGCGGCAGGTTTGTTTGTCAGGATTTGTGCAACCTGTGCTGGGCAGTGGCAGTGCTCGACATGCGCCAGCACGTGCCTGCAGTGCTGCAGCTGGCACAGGCAAGCAGCAATGTGTGGGGCGCAGCAGCACCTGAAGACCTTCAGCAGCTTTACCAAGTGCACCTGTGGCTGCTGGACCACAGCCTTGCACCAGCAGAGGGTGCCAAGGGTCCAGGACTGCTGCAGGTATTGTCCCAGCAGCAGCTGGATGAGTGCCGCAGGAGTTGGCAGGATCAGGTGGCCCACCGCGCTGCAGCGACACCATCATTGCTGCAGCAGCAGGTGTTTGCGGCCCTTCAGCAGCTGCCAGGCTGGCAGGTCCTTCCCCAGCAGGAGGTTGTCACAGGTGACAGCAACTTCAGCATCGACATGACAGCAGTGACAGCAGCAGGTGTCAGACTGGCTGTGGAGGTTGACGGGCCCAGCCACTTCGTCAGGGTGGGTGGCAGCTGGGAAGTGGAGGGCCCCACTCAGTACAGGAACAGGGCGCTGGCAGCTCGGGGCTACACAGTTGTCATCATTCCCGGGTGGGAGTGGCGGCAGCTGAAGGGAGCTGGTCAGCAGCAGCAGTACCTGGCGCAAAAATTGCGGGGTAAGATGGGAGCTCAAAGTTGGGAAAGTTGCCTTCCTTGTCGTTGCCCTGACACGCAACGGGGTGGTGCTTGGATCTTCATGCGGTCAGGTCTGCATGCCATGCTGACCAGTTGCCAACAGTGCCCATAGGAGACTAGCTATACTGCATTCATTGCACTTCATTGCTTTTTTTGACTGGCGCCGCTTTGTTTTCCTTGCCTTTGCTGCTGTCTGTTGTTTTTAGCCGCTGCTGTGCTGTCAAAGCAACTCCCTCAGCCACCTTGAACAGGGCCCACGATGGTCAAGAGGCACAGGCCCTGTCTCAGTTTGCCTGACGTCTCCCTACCAGTCCACTGGTGACAAGCCCCTAAGTGAGTAACTCCTGAGGGGATGGTGACTTGTTGGGTGGCTGTGAGGGCTGACATGCTGGGTTAGTCATGCTGTGGTGTGCCGTGCTGATTGGCAGAGGGGCCGCTGTGTGCCAGCTCGTCAGCGTAACAATGCATACATCGACAAAGCATACATCAGTGAAGGTAACAGCAACCATGACGTTCACGACTTGTGCACGTGTCAAGGTGTCACTGTCAAGTTGGTGGTTTGCAACCGATTGTGGTGCGGCTGGAGCGCTGAATGCAGTGCAGTCACCTTTCAAACCCTCAACCAAGCAGACAAGCTGTTCACTATCACTGTTGCACCATGTTTGTCCCTGCAGGTGACTGAAGCTGCTCAGGTAGCATGTGTCAAGCAGCAGGTCTGTTGGTGACCAACAGCTGGGGTGGCGGCAGCTGCGGTGTGCAGGGCCAACAGCAGGTGAGGCTCGGACAGCTAGCGGGGTAAACGGACATAGCCCAGACAGCAGTAGTGTGGGCAGCAGTGCGGCACTAGGGACACCTCAGATGTGCTGGTTGTGCAGGGTGAGGGGGACTACGTTGATGCGTGCCATTTATATTGGGGGAGTATGTTCCATGGGCATTTGAACACCTTGACAACGCTGGTGAAGCTACTCAGGGCAAATTGCGGGATTTGATGTGCGGGTACATGCAGCAAGTCACAGGGCAATCAGACAGAGTTGAAGGGGCGGCGCTGCTGGGAGCGTGGGAGCTTTGGCCAACGCACTGCAGGGTTTTGGGTATGCGTGCAGGTTTTGGGTCTGCGCTGGCAGTGTCGCTGCCAGGCCGATTTAGCTGCAACTGACAAGGCTGTGTCAGGCTGTTGGATTGGATAAGGAGGATAGCCTGGTGTGGGGCCATAGCCTGGTGTTGGGCAAGGCCTGCATGTTTGGAGGATGCCAACAGGCCAGACGAAGGGGCGGGTGTTGGTTGGTAGGAGGTATTTTTAGGGAGGGAGGGGTTGGCAGGAGGAGAAGCAGCTGGCCAGGTGCGAGTATGACGCACTGATAAGAATGGACCACAGCAGCAGGAGCGTGCGGGTTGCTGTGCGACCGTTTGGAGGGCTGTGCCGTATGGGGAAGGCTGACACTGTGTGTGCGCTTTTCTGTTAAGTGTCAATATGGGCAGAGGTACGCACACACATTGTGGCACATGCATGTGTTGCTGCTGCTATGCAGGAAAATGAGAAGAGGTGGTTGCATGTTGGGTTCAACATCTGCAGCCAGCCAAGACTGGGCTCAGTCTCAGCATGTACCTGGCGTTGTGTCGCTGCAGTCACACGCCACCAGTGCACAATGTGTGAGGGACTGCTTCTGCCACTTAGCTAAGCCTGATGTACAGTGTACGGGTGCTGCCTGCAGGTACTGTTCATTTGCCGGCGGGCCAATGGGCTGCATACTGCCCAGCACACAAGGCCTCCTGTGAGCAGCGGCTGCAGCTGTGGCAGCAGTATGGAACGGCAGCGGCAACCAGCATGACAGGCACAGCTGCATCAGCACTGCCAGGGACACAACTGCAGGGGCAGCTGTGGACTAACAGCACAGTAGCTTGGTCGAAGCATTTGGTGTCCACTGGCAAATGCCAAGCAGCAAAGCGCAAGGATGGGGGCATGGGTGCATGCAGCACTGCTGTCATGCTTGTTTGAGCCAGCTATATCCACCTGCCCTGTGGCTGGGGTAGGGGTGATGTAACATGTGTTGCATGTTGCGTGGACATATCAGCACGCAAGCCTCTTCAGCAGCAGTACCGTCTGCTTATGTTTACCGCCACTGTTTCAGTGACACTGTGGATTTTTTCATGTCAAACTGTCAGCGGGGGCTGGTCGCTCTTGGAGCATTGAGAGGTCAAGCAACCCTGACACCCACAAGCACTGTGGCTCGTTGTTGGCTCAGGATGGTGGCGACTGGCTGCAGTGGGTTGTACTTTGCAACTCGCTGTTGAACTCCAGCTGGTTTAAAGCCTGCCGTATCAATTTATCGCCAGCGTGGTGGCACCACTCAAGCACAGTACAGTGCTAGTCACCTATTTTTGGCATCGAATTCAGGTCCAATATCATGTTAGGCAAGGCGATATGACTCAAACAACTTAGATTTGGCAGATGGGGTACCGTTGAGAGATAGCATGTGCGCATGGTCGACTCTAGATCTGCGATTTGTGGTACTAGGTAGGTTTTACGGCCGTAGCAGTAAGCGCCAGCTTTCGCAACTCCTATATTACCAGGTTTGTTTTGAGACATGTCCAACCAGCCCCAGGTCTCCGTCAAGCCATTAATAGTCTTACCTCCCACTTTCGGAACAGCTCAACCGTTGTTGATTCCGGAGGCAGTGCCTTGTGGACAAGACTCCCTGGAGCTGTATGCTTAATATTTGAAAGGTGAGTAAGGTTTGTTTGTGTGCACCTGGGACTGCGCAGAGCCGGCAAGAGCAGGTTGGCCCAACCACAGCAGCAGCACCAACCCATACCATGGGGCATGGTTACCATGCGGCATCGTAGCTTGTGACAGACAGATTTCCTGTGCTGCCAACCCAGCATTCAGCAATTTCTTTTTCGCGCAGGTTGCAGGGGCACAGCCCTTGCTTCCAATGACAGCAACAGTGAGGCAGCAGACAAGCAGTGGTTCAAAGCAGCCCCTCCAGGTAGGGACCCCTCCCCTACCTGCGCGTTACGGTACAGGCAGCAGCGCATGTCAGATGGGGCGTTAGGTCGGCATGCTAGCCATGCACGCTTGTGCACTGGGTCGCGGCTGTGTCTGTACCATGTGCTGACAATCCACCACTGTGCCACAGGTGTCCCCAGAGCAAGCTTGTCACCAAGCCCAGCTGGCTTCTGGAAGCTTGGGCGCATCACCAGCAGTTGCCAAGGTAGGGACCCTCCCCTACCTGCGCGTTACGGTTCAGGCAGCAGCGCATGTCGATGGGGCGTTAGGTCGGCATGCTAGCCATGCACACTTGTGCACTGGGTCGCGGCTGTGTCTGTACCATGTGCTGACAATCCACCACTGTGCGGCCACAGGTGTCCCCAGAGCAAGCTTGTCACAGGCCCAGCTGGCTTCGAGACTGACTTGGGCGCATCACCAGCAGTTGCCAAGGTAGGGACCCTTCCCTACCTGCGCGTTACGGTTCAGGCAGCAGCGCATGTTGATGGGGCGTTAGGTCGGCATGCTAGCCATGCACGCTTGTGCACTGGGTCGCGGCTGTGTCTGTACCATGTGCTGACAATCCACCACTGTGCGGCCACAGGTGTCCCCAGAGCAAGCTTGTCACCTGCCCAGCTGGCTTCGAGACTGACTTGGGCGCATCACCAGCAGTTTCCAAGGTAGGGACCCTCCCCTACCTGCGCGTTACGGTTCAGGCAGCAGCGCATGTCGATGGGGCGTTAGGTCGGCATGCTAGCCATGCACGCTTGTGCACTGGGTCGCGGCTGTGTCTGTACCATGTGCTGACAATCCACCACTGTGCGGCCACAGGTGTCCCCAGAGCAAGCTTGTCACCTGCCCAGCTGGCTTCGAGACTGACTTGGGCGCATCACCAGCAGTTGCCAAGGTAGGGACCCTTCCCTACCTGCGCGTTACGGTTCAGGCAGCAGCGCATGTTGATGGGGCGTTAGGTCGGCATGCTAGCCATGCACGCTTGTGCACTGGGTCGCGGCTGTGTCTGTACCATGTGCTGACAATCCACCACTGTGCGGCCACAGGTGTCCCCAGAGCAAGCTTGTCACCTGCCCAGCTGGCTTCGAGACTGACTTGGGCGCATCACCAGCAGTTTCCAAGGTAGGGACCCTCCCCTACCTGCGCGTTACGGTTCAGGCAGCAGCGCATGTCGATGGGGCGTTAGGTCGGCATGCTAGCCATGCACGCTTGTGCACTGGGTCGCGGCTGTGTCTGTACCATGTGCTGACAATCCACCACTGTGCGGCCACAGGTGTCCCCAGAGCAAGCTTGTCACCTGCCCAGCTGGCTTCGAGACTGACTTGGGCGCATCACCAGCAGTTTCCAAGGTAGGGACCCTCCCCTACCTGCGCGTTACGGTTCAGGCAGCAGCGCATGTCGATGGGGCGTTAGGTCGGCATGCTAGCCATGCACGCTTGTGCACTGGGTCGCGGCTGTGTCTGTACCATGTGCTGACAATCCACCACTGTGCGGCCACAGGTGTCCCCAGAGCAAGCTTGTCACAGGCCCAGCTGGCTTCGAGACTGACTTGGGCGCATCACCAGCAGTTTCCAAGGTAGGGACCCTCCCCTACCTGCGCGTTACGGTTCAGGCAGCAGCGCATGTCGATGGGGCGTTAGGTCGGCATGCTAGCCATGCACGCTTGTGCACTGGGTCGCGGCTGTGTCTGTACCATGTGCTGACAATCCACCACTGTGCGGCCACAGGTGTCCCCAGAGCAAGCTTGTCACAGGCCCAGCTGGCTTCGAGACTGACTTGGGCGCATCACCAGCAGTTTCCAAGGTAGGGACCCTTCCCTACCTGCGCGTTACGGTTCAGGCAGCTGCGCATGTCGATGGGGCGTTAGGTCGGCATGCTAGCCATGCACACTTGTGCACTGGGTCGCGGCTGTGTCTGTACCATGTGCTGACATTCCACCACTGCGCGGCCACAGGTGTCCCCAACAGCATGCTGTCACCACCCCAGCTCCTGGAGCTCGGCGGACAAGGGGTGGGTCCTGAGAATGGGAACACCAAGTATTGACCGAAAACAGCAGGTAGTAGACCACATCATGTGCATGTCCAGGGCGTCAGGATACTAGGGGGGCGTTCACTTATATTATTACTCTTTTTGTCCATGCACTCGGCGTTTTTTGGGCTTGCTGTTGGCAGTCACCAAGTGCTACAGCAGTGGCCCTGTCCTGTATGTCAGTACGCCTTGCTTGTGCAAGAATGAATTGTTTGCAATCCTCTTTGTGCCGCAAATCAAATGACTGCGTCTATGGAGCCAGCCCAAGAGGTATGCTGGCCCTGAGTCATGTCTGTTGGACTGCCTGGTAGCTCAAGGGTCGAGCACCCTGGCACGCCCAGTAACAGGGTGTGACAGGGAGGGTGGTGGGTTCGAGTCCCTCTCCAGGCGTGTGATGGTTCTGTGTCTGGCATAGTTTGCCAATTGTGGCATGTGGTCCAGTTTGGTTTGACCGAAACTGCGCAAACGTGCAAGCTAATGGCTGCATATTCAAGTACCGTTCCCCTCCTTCTGCACGCCGGTGTAGGGAGGGGGTGCAGTTGAACATGCATGGTGAATAAGACTTTAGACATGAATACGGTGCTCAGCAACCTGTCAGCTGGGATCAGCAAGGCAAATTTGCTTTAAAGCTATTTCCACTGAAAGATGCATTTTAAGTTGTATGATTGACATTATGCTGATATAGCTGATTGATCTTGAGCATGCTCTCTTGATCAAGCTGCACGCTGATCAAATTCCTCATAATTTTCGTGGTTCCCGGGCTGTTTTCAAAGAGGACAGCAAAACAAGTTTGACCGCTTTGCCCCCACGACCGGACTACATAGAGTGCAGTGTTATGAATGTTTTGCATCTATTGTTGACTATTGAGAAAACGATCCCACGCAGCCTCTCAAGAGCCAAACAGACCAAGAGCAGCAGGGACATCGCAATGGAAAGAGCGCATAGCGTTTGTGATGTGGATGCTGTAAGTCACGCCAAAAACGTTTCCATGAGCTCAAAGGAAGAGGAAGAACAATACGAGCTGGCGCTGCGCCGGTGAGTGGAGCCAATCTACTGCTGTATCGCCTTGGTATTGCTCCGCAGCAGTACGCTTGCATCCTTGAGGTATTCAAAGAAGGTATACAGGCACCTGCCATGCCTCACGTTTGAAGTTTCACACACTCCGGACAGGCAGGCGTCTGGTCAACAGCATGTGTGGCTCTGCAAGCCATTGCTTGACAGGCACTTGTATAAACGCACCCATCAGTTCTCAGCTGGATGGATAAGTACTTCTTCATTGTGACTAGGCTTGAAAGGCATAGAACGGAACCTGCTGCAGCGGCGGTAGCAGACGATATGCCAGGCTGGCGGGTGCACCACGTAGCACCCAAGTCTGTGTACACATGTGCCAGCTGGAAACTGCTGTTCTGTGATGCAGGGTATCCCGGGTGCTGCTGCCCATTGTGTTCCTCACTGGAGCACTTGGTCACTTTGAGAAAGGCAACCTGGCCTACGCAGCACTGCAGTGAGTGACACAGGCAGCACCTATGAAACGGGGGGGGGGGGGTGTTGCCATGAGGGATCACAAGGACGTTCCCGCAACCACGAGTGTGTGTCTGGAGCACATGCAGTGGCTCTTTTGCAGTCTTTTGTTGTTCAGAGCAACCATCGGACAGTAGAGACAGGCTCGCTTACCCCCGCATCACCCACCCACCTATCCCACACTCCCCATCTCCCGCCTTGTCCAACTCCCGCCAGGTTGAACAAGCAGCTGGGCTTCACTGCCGTGGAGTATGGTGTCGGCTCTGGCCTGTACCTCCTGGGCTACGGCCTGTTCATCCTGCCCTCCACCTTCATCACCATCAAGTATGGGGCGCGGCGCTGGGTGGGGGCCACGACAGCAGCCACAGGGGTGCTGGGCATGTGCCACGCCCTCATAGCCAACCGCCCCGGCTTCTTTGTGTTGCGCTGCCTGCTGGGCCTGGCGGAGGCTGGAGGGGGCAGCAGCGCGGGACACCTGCTGGCACAGTTCTACCCCAAAGACAGGTGAAAGGATGGGCAGTCGGTCTGGCAGGAGACGTGCGCAGCGTGGCTTGATGATTTTGTGCTGCAATTCTTACAATGAGGTCGTCATAACCGGGAGGGTAGAAGATTGTTGCTGTGTTCCTGCCAGCCTTGCCTGTCTGAAACAAGCTACAAGAAGGGGTGGCTCCTTAGGTTCCTTCACAATGAGAGTTTTCATGAAGACTAGTTGCTGCTGCTGCTGCTGCTGCTTCTGCTGTTACTACAGGCTGGCCCAGCCCTTCACCATCATGATGCTATCATACTTTGCAGCAGGCATAGTGGCAGCACCTCTGGTGAGCAGCAGCAAGGGTGACACCAGCAGTGACAGCAATGATGGCAGCAGCAACAGCAGCAGCAGCAGCAGCAGTGGCAGCAGCGGTGATACAATCGGCGTCAGCAGCACAATGGCAGCCACACTTGCAGCAGCAGCAACACTGTCAACCTCACAGCTTAGATAAACTTGGGTGGAGACATATGGACAGCAGCAGACGGCATATTGGGGCAACACACCCACCTGCTGCTGCTGCTCTTCTGCGCAGGCAACTGGTTTGATGTCCATGGAGGGAGTGGGTGGGCTGCATGGATGGTGAGTGGCAGTGCCGCAGGCGGCAGCAGGAACAACGTGCACAAGCAGCGGCAGCAATAGCAGACACGCCGATGCCATGCAGGCTCAACAGGTCGGTGCAGTGCATTGCAGCTGGCGCCAATGGTACCAGCATGTAATCCAGCCAGTTGCTGCACGTATCGTCTTGACCTCAAGGACCTGGCAGAAGCTTAACATCCTTGTATTACTGTCGACCATTGGGGTGGGATTTGCTGCTACGCAACAATCACCAACACACCGCACCCAATGCACTCAACCACCTGCTTCCTAGTGCCCTTTGCGCAGGCAGTGGCTGTTCCTGATTGAGTCGCTGCCCTCCCTGGTGATAGGTGGGGTCATCTGGTGCTGGCTGCCCTCCCACCCCCTGACAGCATGGATGCTCACACCCAGCCAAAGGGAGCTGCTGCACCGCAAGGTGACTGAGGCACACCAGCACTGCAACAGCGGCTGTACAGTGTGTGGCTGTTGATTTGGGCTGATGTGATGTGCCGTCATGCGTGCCTGTCATGCGGCAGGTGGCAGGGGGAATCTGGGGTCTATGCGTCATGCGCGTGCGAAAGAAGAGAACGGCTACAGCTGTAGCAGCTGTATGCAGTCAGATTGAACACGCCACTGCTACTCACAGATGCTGCTGCCTTGTATCATCAACCACCCTGCTGCTGCAGGTCCACGGCTCTGCTGAGGCTGCTGATGCAGCGCGTGTCAGCCCCCACTGGTCCCAGATGATTACCATTGTATGGGACACCACCAAGCGCCCCTTGCTGTGGTTCTTCACTGCGGTCAGCCTCCTGCACGGTAAGGGTTTAGGGGTTTAGGGACCCCTCGAGGGGGGCAAGTTGTGCATTTGTGCATTTGTGCGTTTGTGCAAGGGTGATACTTCGCCGCGAAGTCCAGGCTGGACGCTCCAATGGAGCATGCATCCCCACCCCTTCTGCCGCTCCTTCAGACTGCCATGCTGCTCACACTGTTGCTGCTCCCGCTGCCGCTGCCGTTGCTGCTGCCGCTGCCATTGCCTGCTGCTGCTGCTGTTGCTGCTGCTGCTGCTGCTGCTGCTACTGCTGCTGCTGCTGCAGGCATGTCCTTCTTCAGCTTCCACCCCTGGACCACCGTCATCATCAACAGCATGCTGCACGGCACAGCCCTGCACCTCAGTGGCAGCAGCGGCGCAGCAGCACACAGCAGCAGCAGTCACTCAGACCTACCTATCAAGGCCATCCTGCTGTCGTCTGTTCCTGCCATCACGGGGTCTGTTGCTGCTGTGGTGTGTGCCTGGAACTCTGACAGGACGAATGAGAAGCACCTGCACGTGGCCCTGCCCTGGATGCTGTCAGGGGTGAGTGAGCTGACACCATGGATGCACCTTGAGAGTGGGTTAGGGCAAGAGGGCTGAGCAGAAGGCTGTTAGATGGAGGTGGGAAGAAGGTTGAGGGGGTGGTGGTGTGAAAGAGTAGGGCGCTGTTGCGTGTGAGCTCGTTGACAGGGAGTTCGCTGCGCCTGTAGCCACCTCAGCAGGTGGATAATCGACAGGAGCAGCAGCAGCAGCAGCAGCAGCTGCAGCACTGCTGCTGAGCAGGAGGAGCAGCAGCAATAGCGATAGCACTTGACCCAAGCCTCTCCGCTCCCTGTTTTCCCTTGCTGCAGGTGATGCTAGGTCTGTTTGGCCCCATGGTGGCTGTGTCCTTCATTGCTGGCTTTGTGACGCTGGTGCTGGCCAAGACACTGTCAGCTGCAAGCTCAGGGGTGATGTCATCACTGCTGGTTGGTGAGTGCAGCTTACTACTCCAGGTCCCCATTCCCCCCTCCCCCCATCCGGCCTTGTACCAAGGCATTTCAAGAAAGCAAGGCCTGCAATTTGAGTCCCGCAAGTGACACACGTGCAGGTGCAAACTGCCGTCAACGTATGGCACTGGTGTGGATTGGGCTTTGCAACTGCGGCAACCACGCACAACAAGCCTCACCAGTACCCAAACCGCAACACTCTCCTGTGCTGTCCTACAGGCTGCCTTGACACAAAGCATGCTGGTATAGGCCTGGCCCTGCACCATGCAGTGGTGGCGTGTGTGGCGGGCTTTGCTGGGCCCGTGTTTGTGGGAGCGCTGGTGCAGCGCACAGGCTCATTTGGCTCGGTGAGTGACATGGCATAAGGGGCCACTCGTAGCGCGGCCAGGTGGCTAGGCAGGTGCATAAGGAAAGGGCAGGGGGTGACCACAGCATCGCTCACTATCGGCCAACTAGTCGAGCCAGCTGAGCTGCCAGAAAAAGGGGTTGCCAATTTCAGTGCTGCAACTTCCCTGTATCTTGGCACCTGGCCAAGGGGTTGTTGAAACACCAGAAGTCATGCATGTCAACAAGCTTTCAAGCCTACGATTGAAATGCGGTGTCATGCCAGGTTACATATTCTACATGCACAATGAATGGCCGTGGCAGCAGCATTTGATCATGCCAAGACAGCCGCACACACCACCTGTACCAAAAAGGCGCCCTGCTGTCAGTGCTTCAACGCTCCCTGCTGGGTTGTGCCATCATGTGCAGGCGATGGTGCTGAATGGGAGCCTTCAGGTTGCCTCAGCCCTGCTGATGATCGGCCTAGCAGGCTGGACGAGAGGCTGGTGCAGCCGTAGGAAACACGGCATGCAGGCTGGCCCTCACTCTGTTGACCCATCTGCCGCATCAGAATCAGGGGGTTCACTGGTGGGTGGTGCTCTGCTGGCTGCTGGTATCCCTGAGGAGGAGCCCCCTGGCACAGTGCCTGACCTGGCTGTGGAGCTGTCAGCCACCAACATGGTTTCAGGACTGTCTGGCGGCACCCTGCAGAGGCGCAAGAGTGGGGAGTCCCATGCAGGGGGTCACATTGTGTGAGGGCCTGTTGAAAGCAGGGCAGCCTGTAAGGACCACTTGAAACAACTTGTTTCAGGTATCGCATTCAGGATGGTTGTGCACTGTTGTTTTGAAAGGATTGGTGGCTGGGTTGAGTGGGAGCTGTGTTGAGCACTGCCACTACTCTACGTCGTATGGTAGTTGCCAGGCTGTCACGCCAACTCTTGGTTGGCAGCCGTTCACTTGGTTTGAATGTGTGAGGCAGAGTTGAGCACAGTGCACTTGTTGTTACTGAGGGCATCGACAGCTGTTGCAGCTAATCCGTCATGACTTGGATGCCATGTCCAGGTTGCCAACTCAATAGGCAAGTGGGAGAGCCTACCAGGAGCACGGCAAGCTGCCCAGCAAACGCCGCAGTCAGACTGGGCTTTGGTCAGGCCTTTTCAAAGGCAATTGAACGGTATTGGCTTTTGATGAGAGATATCTGTAGCAGAGGTCGCTTGGGGCGGCCTGAGCTGAGAGCATAGCTTGCTGTGCTGTGCAGTGAGACAAATCGTGGGCTTAGGGGCTGCTGCTGCTACTTATAGGTAGTACAGGCCTTGTGGGGCGAGCCGCATTGAGTCAATGCAGAAGGTGAAGCAGCTGCCTGGGCGATACAGTGGTCATGAGAGTGGACCGTCCAGGAGTGGAGTTGGTTTGTGAGTGATACTGACTAGAAACTGCCCAACCTGAGGTGCCGCACAGAGGCTCTGTGCCACAACTTTTGCTCTGCTTTTATGCATGGTACCGGTGGTGTCATCCACTGGTTGAGCTGGTGGACTGTAACTTATGACTTCATGCTTGTTGGTTGTTGCCAGACCATCGATGTATGCTGCAGCTTGTGGCTGGTACATGCATGCTGTAGCATGGCATGTCACTAATGCTGAGCGCCTGCTGTCGAAGGGCTTGAAACTTTATTGACATACGCCGTGCTTTGCTTGTAATGACTTCTGGTGCTTGGGTCACTGGCCAATGTAGCTGATCACGCGCATTATAAGGTATACGGTTGTACCCACTGTTTGGCAACTGCTTTCCCTTGATGATTGCGGCAGGATGCCCTACTGGCGGCCGTGTGCGATATTGCGACAGCCACTGGCAAGTGGTGTGAGTTGCAAGCAAGAAGAAAGGCCGCTGGGGTACCAAGAGGAGTTGCTACCAAGCAGTAGCAAGCCTGGCAGTTGCATAGTACGGGCCACATCTCATTCAAGTAAACTTAGCATCAATCGCTTGACACTGACAAACATCGAAGTGCAAGATACCATGCAGCACCTGCACAGGCCTCATTGTTGAGGGTTTGGCCAGCATGCCATGAGCAAAAGCACCAACAGAGAAATCAGCTTGGCCATGCATCCTGCATGCCGGTCAGTACGTGACAGGCACAGCAAACGACATGCCTACCAACATGTACATTACATGCACTGCAAAGGTCAACACTGCTGCATGGATGCCACACACTGCGGCACCTCAACCGGTGAACGGTCAGGTAGGCGTCTGCCTCACAATGCTGTTCTGCATGGGGCAACACAACAAGCCAAGTCCACTAGGTACCAGCTGGTACTACGGTAGAACATACAGCACCACGGCTCAGTCTCAATGTGTGCACTTGTGTAGGCTGACTGGGGCTTGGAGAGACGCGTAGAAAGCACAGTAACATCCCTTGGGGTGGTGAACCCTGCAATGCACGCATCCTTGCTGTGTCAACAGCATACGGTCACATGCAGATGCACACCCAACATGGGCCCAATGCAGAACAAACGGCCCTTCAGAAGTTCTGAAGGCCTCCAGGGCAGGTCACAGAAGTACAGTCTGGGGGTGTCTTGTGATGTACAAGGCTGTCATTTGATTCCATTCATTTTGACTTCAAGACCGCAAGGCCCAGCCAGGCTGCGTCCGTGTGGACTGCAGCAAGGCATAGCACTGCACTCCGGCTACTAGGCTAGTAGCACAAAACGACACGAGCTCCACAGGTTATGCCTCATGGTCCAGCCCTCCTATGTTTGGCTGGCGCGCATGCCTGTCACATGCGTCATTTGGAACGAGCAGCTGAACCAGTCTACTTCTTTGCTGCCGCCTTGTCAGCCTTGAGCTTCGCACAGTCCGCCTTGTGCTGCGGCCAATGCAGCCTCTGACACTCCTTGCTGCAGTACTGCAGGCACAACAGCAATGCAGCAGCTGATCAGACCTCACACAGATCCCAAGGACGGGGTTTGCTGCTAGCACTAGAAACACCCCTACACTTTGCATACTCTGATAGCATGCTGGCTGCATGCTTTCTACGCGCAGCATCCATGCCAAACACAGAGTATGACATTACAGATGAAATGCTCCTGTCAGGTCCTGACAAAGCAAGTGATGACACTGCAGACAATCCTTGACTGGGGTAAGGGAGGTGACATGCAGGTAGGAATGCGTTACGCAGCTGGTCACCAGCTTTGGCAATGCTTACCCACACACTCTTGCAGCTGCCGCACACGAGGCGCGCCACAAACATGTGCTGGCAGTTGGCGCAGGGCTTGCCCTCCGGCTCCTTGCCCACCACAGCAGGCTGGAAGTCAGTGGCCATGGTGGGGTCAGGGTGCACCATCAGCTTCTCATCGCCAGCCTTCACCAGCGCCCGCACCTTTGAGTTGCGGATGCTGTCATAGCTGTAGCGCTCGCTGCCTGGGCCAGGGCCGTCACGGCGTTAAAATCCTGCATGGTGCTGCAGTGCGGGGACATGCAGCAGCAAAGGCGTGGCAGGTGATGGTGTATTCAGGCAATGATGGACGGCCACTGAGTGCTGTTGGCTGATGAACACAGTGCTTCTTGCCTGTCAGCACGACACAAAACCGCTAAGAGCTGCTGCCATGCTTCTTTTGGCTATAGCAGACGTACGCAAGCAGGTGTAGAACAGCAATGGGGAACATGGCGTTACACCTGAGCATATGATGTCCTGCACGCCACAGGCAGATTGCTTGACGGCTGGGTTTTCTGCGTAAACGTGCATGGTTGAGGCCCGGCCGCCAGTCTGTGTCCACAAGCCTTGCCCCCCACACCCACCTTGATGTCACCCTTCATATGCTTCAGCACATCAATCCTCCCCGAGATCATAAGGTAGCCGTGCCAGCTGGTCATCTTGTGCTTGCAGTCATAGGCATGGTCCAGCCACGTCAGCACCTCGCCAATCAGGTAGGGCTTGCCACCGGCCATGATCGCCCTGGCTGCATTCCAGGCCCCCAGGCAGCCCCAGACCTCATCATCGTTCTGCATGGCTATCTCAGCGGCAGCCTTGTGTGCAGCCACAACGTGAGGGGGGCGGCCCTCGGCCGCCTCCCCTGCCTCTGCCTTGTAGAACAGGGCCATGTGGCGCCACCGTGTCATGTCGTAGGGGGCCACGCGATCCGTGTCCAGCGGGCCTCCGCCTTGTTGGTGTGTCGGTTGTGGGGTGGGGGTTGTGGCGCCGGACTTGTAGGCAGTGAAGACCAGCTGGACGATGTCCTCCTTCTCTACACACTGCCGCGTGCTGACACCTGGCAGGCGGGAGCAGCAGCATGCAGGCAGTTTCAGCAGTCAACATGACAATATCGTGAGCAGCAGACAATGACTAATTTGCATGGAGCTGCTTTGCTGAGACATGCTAAATTTGCAGTGCTTCAAGTTCAAAAGGTTCAGGGCAACAGCTACATGCTGTGGCGCGTACTGGGATCCTGATGAAACCCTGAACCCTACTCCTAGACGCAGTGACTGGGCTCAAGGGCGACAAAGCTAGAATCTTCATGACTGGGCTCAAGTTATAGCTAGACTATAGTCAGGAGAGGGCTAGCCAGAGCATCCCAAGCCTACTGGTGCAACCAACCGGCGCATTGACACCTACTCTGCGCCTGCAGCCAGTTCTTGAGTGCCGACACAGGTGTGCCCCTGATCATCTGCAGCACCATGTCGTCTGGCACTGAGCCAAGCGGGGGCAGGGAAGCGGCCATTTCCGACACCATCGTCCTGCTGCTGCCTGCACTGCTGCCAGCACCGCTGCCTGCACTGCTGCCAGGAGTGGTAGACCCATTTGCAGCACTGCGCACTGCTGCAGCTGCAGCAGCAGATAGGTCTGTGCTGGGGTGCTGTGTCTGTGCCTCAGGGTCACAGGCCAGCAGCACCATGGAGTTTGCCGCCTGCTGCATGGCCTCTATTGATGGCCTGTGCCTCTCACGAAGGGCGCGCCCCTTGGCAGCATCGTACTTCAGCTCCTGCAGCCCAACAACACACAGCATGCACCAGTGTGCTCAGCACAGCTGCTACTCAAGCTTTACAGGACCGACACTGCTGATGCCACAAAACATACTGCAACATCAATCATCAATTGACACATGATTTCCAGAGTTCTGGCAGCTGACTCCTTTGACTGCTGTCCTGACATGTCCCAGTAGACCTTTGTTGCATGCCAGGATCCTGCAGTTGAACATGGTTACAGCTGCCCCATACCCCCCGAGGGGCATAAGAGGCTGAAGCAGCCACCGCCCAGCGCCAAGTGTCCCAGGCAAACACTCACATTCATCACCCATGCCAGCTGCTTTGGGTGCAGGCCGTACTGCTCCAGCTGTAACGCCACCACAACGTCTGCAGGGGCTGACATGCCATCACCCAGAGGGATCATGGACACACCGGCATTAGCAGCAGCCTGTTGGGGAGGCAGCGGGGGGGGGGGGGTCAGGCAACACTGTTGGGGCGATACCTCGCTAAACGCGTGCTTGTAGATGACATGGAAGGCAACACGCAAGCTTCCAAATCATCAGGAACCCCCTTGTGTTCGTACTGCTGTTTGCAAGCGGCTGATGTGGCTGTTGCTGGTGCTGAACTGTGATCCCAAACCTTGGAGTCTTTGACTCTGCTAAACTACGTCAGTTCGATCCAGCAGTACTTCAGCTGCTGTTGTCACCTGGCTCATTTTCCCTTGCGCATCCCGGACTGTTGAGGCCAGGTTGCCGCTGAGCTTTGCCAGTGTGTTGTGCAGCCGCTCTTCCATCAGCTTGTCAGCATCAACCAGCTCTGCTGCACCGCCACTGCCATGCATCTGAAGGGTCTTGTAGTTCAGCCACAGCACGTACGCCTCTGCAGCCAGCCTGCACCAACAGAGAGGCATTCAAGGGGGGCACAAGGCCCGGCAAAAGGTAGCCATTGTTCAGACACTTGATTTGCCATGGACACGGCTGCATTGCCTCTGAGTCTCAATTACTACAGCTACTGATGTGTCAGGGACCTGTCTGCCGAATTTCATATCTGGCTGATAAACCAAAGGGCAAATGCAGCAGGTGGCAGCAGGTTGACCATCTGCACTCACATCAGTATGTTGTCTCCTGGCTGCATGTTGCTGACAACCACCTCCCGCCCATTTCCCTTTGGGATGCGGGTGAAGTTTGCAGGGTCAAAGCGCAGCTGTGACACCACTTCAATGACCTTGCTGGGGAGCTTCGGATCGTAGACTTGGTAGCCAACACCATGGAAACTGACTAGGAGAGCATGGGCTAGGCCAGCGAGCTTGGTCTTCAGGTCCCGCTTGGCACATCGCTCCTGTGATGGCGGTTGGCAGCACGACGAGGGGGCGTGTTCTGTTAGGCTGCCTGCACTCCTGCAAGCCGTCACTGCTTGCACCATACAGGCAGATCTGACAGGAACCCGAGAGTCTGATGTTGTGTTTGCGAAGTGTTGCAGTTGCAGCCATCACATGCGCTCTGTCAAGCTGTTTGGGGAGTCCTAGCTACCTGCCAGGCTGGCACACTGAACCAGGTTGGCCACAGGCCACAGGTCAACTCGGCCCCAAGTTTCTACAACTGCTGCATGTCTGAGCGACTGGAAAATGCAACATAAATTCGTTTGCTTGAAACATTACGCTGCAGGCTGGCGCGGAATACGTACCAGCGCGTCTGCACAGTGCTGTTCGCACAGCACCATCTGCTGCATGCGCCATGTGCGCTGTCCCTCTGGCTTGGCCTTGATTCTGGTGAGAAAGTCATTGTCCTTTGACATGTTGCACACCCTGCCAGACCCTAGGTACATCATACTGACTACGAGCCACAAGGCAGCAGTGAGTGTGACAGGGAACAGTAGTACTGCCGTCAGGGACAGGGAAGCGTATTGGAGAGATGGACCTGCCCCAAAACGCGTAAATTTCTGTGTGTTATTGCGTTGGTATCCGCTGATCCTGAACAAGTGCAAGGGCACCTCGCGGAGGGCTTCTGTTACTGTGGGTGCGTGTGCTCTGACCGAGTCGTGCCTGATGGCGAGTTGCTAACTTGGAGTTGGTACTTGTAGCTCACAATGTGCAGGCTCGGACTCCGAGATCGTCTAGGGCTAGGTTTTAGTACTGCCGAGGGAGGTGTTCATCAGGATGCCTGGCATTGTTTGCACTAAAACATCACTTGCCATTGTTTGTACATTCTGCATTCCATTTCATCGTCATATTGGAGAAGCCCTGCAGCTGGTGCTCAGCTGCACACCTCTGCGCTGAAGACTACAAGACTACTTGTAGTCTGCAGTGCACTTCAGCTTGAAGAATGCACGACCTGTCTGCATACAGCCTTTGAGGCGCTCTCACTGGGTTCTTGCAAGCTTCTTGCACGAGCCGATTTGCGAGCAAAATATGTTGAATCAATGACGTTACACACCCATGCCCAGCACCCAATGCCAATCAATGTAGGCACTCAACCTCTCTACTACTTTCCTTGACTGGTGCTGTTCTGTGCTCACCGCCATTTGATAAAGCATGGCACATTCAAAATCCTAGGCACAGGACCCCTGTTGCCTCTGCCACTCCTGCAGCCCTTTTGCTCAGCTGCAGCCGGACGACTGTGCCACAGCTGCAGAGGGGGTGGTTGTGCTGAAGGCCTGTCCCCTTCAGCTGAGGCTGCCGGTTGCTGCTGCGCTGCATCGCAGGGTCGCGTTGCACCAAGCCTGCCACCTTGTCAAGCACCAGAGGCAAGGGAGAAAACAGCAGCGCAGGCACCAGGCTCAGGTCAGCAACAGCTTGCAGTATGTACGGGGCTAGTAGCGCAACCAGGAGCACGTTGGCTGCAACATAGCAGCGGCAGCCTGGTAAGCGGGTTTACCAAACACACACGACAATCCTGTACACACAAAGATCCCATGCACAATAGACATGCCTCTCTCACAGTGTTTGCACACGCAGTGTAATACAAAATGATTACCTGCACCTGCAGAGGAGCTGTGCACACCTGACAGCAGGGGGATGGGCCGCAGACACTACACCCATCATGTTGCTGCCACCCGGCGCTGCTCCCGCAAGTTGGTCTGCTGTGTCACCCAGTGCTGCCGTGCTGATGTCAGCACAGGCTTCTAGCAGCAACTTGTCCCACTGGGGGGCCAACACCCAGCATGCGTGCGTCCTGCTGGTCCTCAACAATGGTGCCACTGTGGGCTTGCTGGTGCTGGCGACGGTGCTGTCACTGACAAAGGCTTTGTGCCCTGCCAGTTGGTCAGGCTGAGGGGGGTGTGCCTGCAGCTACAGGGGCAGCGGCAACAGGCAGGGAAGCGGCAGCAGGACTGGCTGCAATAACGCTGGGTGGCCCCACTTGGGCCAGGCAGGCGACTTCGTTGTTGGCAACCGCATCAACAATGCAACCACCCATGATGGCATGTGGCAATGCCAAATGCTCTCAAGCAGGATGCATCGTGTGGACGCCCTGTTGCGGTAACAGTGACAGTAAATCTGCGCTGTCCCAGCCTGCATAGCCCAGAAAGCAGCACCCATGCATACACCGTGCCCAGCCGACAGGCCCCCTTGCAGCCTCACTCTTCGCCCGTACCTGTCAACTTGTCCTGCAGGTACTGCTGCTGCTGCTGAGCTCTCTTTTGCTGCCGCCACTCCCACCCAGGTATGCTGACCACTGTGTAGCCCCGAGCTGCCAGCGCCCTGTGCCTGTACTGAGTGGAACCGTTGACCCTGTTGCCAGGACTAATGAAGTGGCCTGGCCCATCAACCTCCACAGCCAGCCTGACACCTGCTGCCGTCACTGCTGCTATGTCGATGCTGAAGTTGCGGTCGGCTGTGAGCTCCTCCTGCTGGGGAGGGACCTGCCAGCCTGGCAGCTGCTGGAGGGTCTTGAACACCTGCTGCTGCATTGACGAGGGTGTCGCTGCAGCACGGTGTGCCACCTGATCCTGCCAAGCCCAGCGGCACTCGTCCAGCTGCTGCTGGGACAGCACCTGCAGCAGCCCTGGACCCTTGCCACCCTCTGCTGGTGCAAGGCTGTGGTCTCGCAACCACAGGTGTACTTGGTACAGCTGCCGCAGCTCTTCAGGTGCTGCTGAGTCCCACACAAGGCTGCTTGCCTGTGCCAGCTGCAGCACTGCAGGCACGCACCGACGCAAGTCAAGCACGGCCACTGCCCAGCACAGGTTGCACAGAGCCTGAAAGACCAAGCTGCTGCGGCCCTGCTGCAGCAGCATCACAGCTTGCTGCAGCAGACCCCCCAGCAGCAGCTCGCTGTTGTGCCCCAGCATCCCACACGCCCAGGCTGTGTTGGCCAAGTCCTGTGGGTTTGCATGTGCAAGGAACGGCTGCAGGTGCTGCTGCTGCTCCAAAGCCTTCAGGAGCTGCACAGGAGCATACCTGAAGCGGCCACATGCCAGAAGTATGTTGGAGATCTCCTGGGGTGCAGCCCTGTGCAGCTGCTTGACGAAAGCTACCAGCAACTGCTCCAGCTGCTCAGCCTGCACTTCCTGACTCAAATCAGACACTGCCCACAGGAAGTTGGCCAGCCCTTGTGTCGTTGCCCTGCTGCGCTGGCTGGTAATGGCTGCCACCAGCAGCTGCAGTTGGGCTTCAGGCAGCTGCTGGCTCATGTAGGCCATGCCGACCAGCAGGCTGGAAACGTGCTGTGGCTTGGCCCTGCCCAGCATGCCTTCAGCAGTAAAGGCTACCAGCAGCTCCCCCAGCTGCTCCTGCTGTGGCACCTGGTACCCCAGCTTGCCCAGTGCCCACACGCTGATGCTGATTTCCTGAGGAACTGCTTTGTCTCTTTGACTGACAAGAGCTGCCTCTAGCTGCTGTAGCTGCTGCTGTGGCACCTGCTGCTCCTTTGTGGCCAGCGACCACAGCACGTTGGCCACCTCTTGGCTTTTTGCATCTGCCAGGGTCTCGGGCTGCATGAAGTCTGGCAGCAGCTGGCCAATAGGGGTCACATGCTTTGTGTAAGCACATGACCAGATGATGTTGGCCAGCTCTCGGGCCCCCAACTGCCGCTGCACAGGTGGCAGCAATTGGTCCAAGTGCTGCAGCAGCTCCCCAGCTGCTGCTGACTGCACTAAGGCAGGGTCCTGCTGGCAGAGCTTGCCAGCACGAGTGTAGGCAGCTGCAACAGCTATGCCATTGACGTGCTCGGCATACTGTTGCAGCAGCTGCTGCAGCTCTTGCAGTGACTGTGCCTGGGCACACAGCTGCCCCAGCAGCACACGGGGCTGCATGCCGCTGGGTCGCCACCTGTCTGATGTGCTGCTGGACAACCCCCTGACCCCCAACTGCTGCGGCTGCAGGTCGCCAAGCGGCAGCAGCAGCTTGTAGAGCTGCAGCAATGGCACCACAGCGGCGGGCCCTGCTGCTGCTGCTGCTGTTGCTGCTGTAGCAGCTTGGAACCGCGTGCCTGCACTGCAGCAAGGCATGAGTGTGCCGGCACGGGCATCTACTGCGCCTCTGTGTCGCTGTGGCGTGTGTTCCCAGGACACCATCGTGAGGGCGGGCTGGTGCCGGCGCTGGTGCCGCTGCAGCTGAAGGTGATTGTTTGTTGACACTGCATGGCCGGTCACTTGGTGACATTGAGAAGTTGTGCTGCTGACCTTGCTTTGCTCACTTCTACTACTCCCACTATTGCAGCAGGTGGTGCTGCTGACACTGCCACCACATGTGCGCACCACACCGTTGCAGCTGCCAAACGGACATGTGGTTGACGAACTGCACAAGGAGTTTGTGCTATTACTGCTGCATGCGAGCTGCAGCAGGAAAAGGACCTGGGACGAGCTGCTGCCCAAGACCAAGGCAGACAGGTGGCCTGCAGCGGGCAGCCCCAGCAGGCTGCGGCTGAAAGAAAGGCATAGAGACTGCACTGACGTCATGCTGCTGCACACCAGAAGTCAGGATCAGCAGCAGAACTCAGGATCAGCAGATCAGATCGTCCAAGTGGCACGACGAGAGAGGGGGACTTGAAGCGTTCGAAACATTCCAAAATACCTTGACCATGGCCCTTGAGACTTAACAGCAGCTCGTCATTACTGACCATGTTCATGGCATGGATGGTCATTTGCAGGAATGTGGTAGATCCGTCACTGATAGCCAGGGACTGCTGCTGCCAAGCTGAAGATTCCACAGAAAAGATTGGCCCCATTCAAGTCCACCATCTAAGTATTTTACACGCTTGCTGCTGCAGCCCCACTCCTGCGTGCCCTCTTCTTCTCTGCTCGCTGCTGCCGAGTGCTACTGCTGCTGCTACTGTTGTCGCTGCTGCCGGCTTCCTGGGGCCCTCCTGCCTTCTGGAACACCCTCAGCTTGGCACTCCTGCTGCGCGGGTTGGCTGCCGTCTCTGCTGCTGTAGGTGTGAGTGCCTTGCGGGTGACAATGCTGCCGACAGCCGCTGCTGCCAGCTGGTCCAGCACACGCCAGCCCTCAGCACCATGCGTCTGGGTCTCCTGCAAACAACGGCAGCAGAACAACGCACACGGCTCTCAGGCTGGTATGCGTTGAACTCTACGACACTAAGGATAAAAGTGGCTGACATGTCATTGATGTTGCTGCTGGAGGCGTCTCTGCTGGCATCAAGTCGCCTCGTCAAGTGCTGAGGAGAAACACAGTGCCATCGCTCATCATACAGACCCCCACAAGTACCACACTGCACAGTCCTTGCCTGTGCTTGCGATCAGCACCTGCACATGTTTGCCAAGTGGCATGCAGCTACTGCAGCACCAGTGCTGCCTTGCGGGCCCTTTGAGTGCCACGCTCCACCATCCACCCAAATATAGTAGGCTCCACGCTCACACAGCAAAGATTAACTGCACCGGGCAGGGTGGTGTGCACTTCCTCACTAGAAATCAACAGACATACCGAGCAGTGACAACCTCCAGTGAGTGGAAGGAGATGACAGCCAGACGACCACCGGGCCCCAGGCAGTCCAGTGCATCAGGCAGGGCAGCAGACAGCCGGCCCAGCTCATCATTCACAGCGATGCGCAGAGCCTGGAAGGTACGCGTGGCAGGGTGGATGCCACGGCAGCCACCCCGCCGCCCCTTGCTGCTGCTGCTGCCGCGTATCTGTGTTTGGCCGATGGCGCGCACCAGCTGCTGTGTGGTCCGTATGGGGGCCTCCTCACGCGCAGCAACGATCCTGCAGCACAGGGGTGTGGATGAGGAGCATGGCACCGCCGCAGTGGGTACAAGTTGACGGTACGAACACACGCAATGAGACCAGTGCATTGTGCAGCAGACAGGTGCGCAACACTACGTGCGACACCACACAAACTCCCACTTTCCATCCTCTCCGCACGTCCTCCCCTCCACGGACACCCCCAAAGACACCAACAAGAATTGTCGGGTGTCAGCCCAGTACTGCTGACCTGAAATTGCAACAAAAGACGCATTTGCGTCAAATCTTGCGGACCGTCACTCAACTTATTCATGATTCTCTCCCACCAGCAACAAGTGATCATCCCGCCACTTGTGTCATCCAGCGCACCTGTCGAAATTCAAGCCTGCACATCGGCCAAAAGGTCAGCACATCATGCAAGCCAGGTGGCCGTAAACAGCAGTCCTGCTGCTCCTGTAGCCCTTCAACCCCTCTCTGCAGCAGCTGTGGGTCAGCTGATGGGGCTGCATCAGCATCACCAGGGGTGGATGGTGGTCCAGCTGGCAGCTGGCCCCTACAGGACACCTGGCAGGCGCAGCAGCAGCAGCAGCAGACAGTGGCAGGCGCAGCAACAGCAGCAGACAGTACCACATACATGCAGAGGAGCAGGGAGTCAGAGAAGGCAGCAAAAAGCAGCAAAAAAACCCACCTCAACAATTCAACCTGCATCTCTAGCATTCATGACACGTATTGTTTGGCACACATCACATACACGGCCGGCAAATACTCCCACATGGTGGCGCACATGTCAAAGAGCATCTTCAAGTAAAGGTAACTGATGCGACTCGTAACTGATGCGGCCACTTGTGTGATCCTGCGCACCTTTCAAACTGTTCTGCAGGTACTGCTGCAGCTCAGCCCCCCTCAACCTGCCACACTCCCACCAAGGTATGCCGACCACTGTGTAGCCCCGAGCTGTCAGCGCCCTGTTCCTGTACTGAGTAGGGCCGTCAACCCTGTTACCAGGACTGATGAAGTGGCTGGGCCCATCAACCTCCACAGCCAGCCTGACACCTGCTGCTGTCACTGCTGCTATGTCGATGCTGAAGTTGCTGTCGGCTGTGAGCGCCTCCTGCTGGGGAAGGACCTGCCAGCCTGGCAGCTGTTGAAGGGCCGCAAACACCCGCTGCTGAAAGGGCGAGGGTGCCGCTGCAGCATTTGATGCCACAACTTCCTGCCATGCCCGGCGACACTCGTCCAACTGTTGCTGGGACAGCACCTGCAGCAGCCCTGGACCCTTTGCACCCCCTGCTGCTGCAAGGCTGTGGTCCAGCAGCCATAGGTAAACTTGGTACAGCTGCTGCATGTTTTCAGGCCCTGCTGAACCCCACACATTGCTGCTTGCCTGTGCCAGCTGCAGCACTGCAAGCACGTACTCACGCAAGTCAAGCACGGCCACTGCCCAGCACAGGTTGCTCAGATCCTGACAGACAAGCCTGCTGCTGTCCTGCTTCAGCAGCTTCACAGCTTGCTGCAACAGTCCCCCAAGCAGCAGCCTGCTGCTATGCCCCAGCATCCCACACGCCCAAGCTGTGTTGGCCAATCCCTGAGGTATTGCATGTGCAAGGAACGGGTTCAGATGCTGCTGCTGCTCCAAAGCCTTCAGGAGCTGCACAGGACCATACCTGAAGCGGGCACATGCCAGAAGTATGTTGGAGACCTCCTGGGGTGCAGCCCTGTGCAGCTGCTTGACGAAAGCTACCAGCAACTGCTCCAGCTGCTGAGACTGCACCTGCTGACCCAACTGAGACACTGCCCACAGGAAGTTGGCCAGCCCTTGTGTCGTTGCCCTGCTGTGCTGGCTGGTAAAGGCTGCCTCCAGCAGCCGCAGCTGAGCACCAGGCAGCCGCTGGCCCATGTAGGCCATGCCGACCAGCAGGCTGGAAACGTGCTGTGGCTTGGCCCTGCCCAGCATGCCTTCAGCAGTGAACGCTGCCAGCAGCAAACCCAGCTGCTGCTGCTGCTGCTGATGCTGCACCTGGTACCCCAGCTTGCCCAGTGCCCACACGCTGTTGCTGATTTCCTGAGGAACTGCTTTGTCTTTTTGACTGACAAGAGCTGCCTCCAGCTGCTGTAGCTGCTGCTGTGGCACCTGCTGCTGCATCGTGGCCAGCGACCAAAGCACGTTGGCCACCTCTTGGCTTTTTGCAGCTGCCAAGGTCTCGGGCTGCATGAAGTCTGGCAGTAGCTGGCCGACAGGGGCCATGTGCTGTGTGTAAGCACACGACCAAATGATGTTGGCCAGCTCCCGGGGCCTCAACTGCTGCCGCACAGACGGCAGCAGCTGGTCCACGTGCTGCAGTAGCTGCTGTGCTGCTGCTGTGCCAGCTACTGCAGCATCTGCCTGGCACATCCCCCCCAGGCGGTGGTAGGAGGTTGCAACATGAATGGCGTCCAGCACCCCTCCCTGCTGCTCTAGGCTGTGTTGGTGCAGCAGCTGCAGCAGCTGCCAAGGTGTTTCACAATGCTTCAGTGAAGCTGTGAGGTGCCTGGCGGAAGCTGACGCGTCTTTGCTGCTTGACTGCGGGCGCCATTGCTGCTGGCGAGGTTTGCCTGGCTGCACCCCAGCTGCAGCAACACCCAGGCTCCCCCTGCCCTTGCCCCTGCCCTTGCCCCTGCCACCGCTGCTGCTGACTGCTGGCCTTTTGGGCTGAGCTGCTGCTGCTGCTGCTGCTGCTGCTTCCTGTTTGCTGCTGTCAGCAGCGGCAGGTGGAGGGTCGCGGCTGCTGTGCATGCCCCTGGCCTGCTTTGCTGCTGCAGGCGACGCATGGCTGACTGCTGCGACAGGAAACAGCATGAAGGCCGGCCTCCCGCTGCTTTTGATGAACATTGATGGTAGAGTATCATTTGCTGCTGCGTCTGCTGGGCTTGCTGTGGAGATTGCAGAGCTGGTGTTCGGGGCTGCCTCCTGCTGTGCTGTTGCTGCTGATGCTGGGACATCACGGCCGCTGCCTGCCGATGCGCATGCTGCAGGTTCTGAGGGGCTGCAGCTAGAATCAAGGTGCAGGCTGCTACAGCGTTGCTGAAGCAGCAGCAGGCCGGCATTGCTGCTGCTCAGTGAGAGCTGCAGCAGCGAGGGTTTGGCTGCAGTGATCCCAACAAACTGGGCAGACAGGTGGCCTGGCAACACCAACAGGCTGCGACTGAGTGACTGGAGCAACGTCATGCAGCTATTTTGACTACAGCCTGGCACGAAGCAGCCTTCTTTGGCGAGACCAGAACTCAGATCCAGAACTCAGATTTGTCGAGACTTGGCATTTCGGCAACAGAAAGAACGAGACGAACAGAGTACAAACAACCATAAACTGACTCTGACGAGAATGCACATCGTTCATGAATGCACATGGCATGTACAGTACAGTGGGTCATGGCCATGGAATTACTGTCCCTCGAAGGCCAAGGACTTGATTTTGTATGACTTGATCTGGGACTGCATCTCATGACTGGCCCCTCTGCCAGCATGCATTTATTTTGCTGGGTTTGCTCTTTTTTTGCCACAATCAGCAGCATGCCCAAGAGAGCACAGGCTCGGCAGTCCAGCCCTCGCAAGGTTTCACAACCTTCGACAGGCCCTCCCTACACGGAGGCACAACCTTCCAATAAGCTACAGGTAGCCAGTGGGTGCCAGGAAGCGCTCCCTGTCCCTGCTACCTCGCACCCCCAGCCTGCCGTAGTACCGTGGACTGCTGGGCAGCCCTGCAGGGCCCCGTTCAGGCTCAACACGCAACTGGAGCTGCGGTGACCCATCACCCTGCTGCTGCCGCTGCTGCGGCGGCTGCTGGGGTTGCTGCTGGGGCTGCTGTTGTGGCTGCTGCAACTGAGGCGATGTGGCTGCACTGCAGCCGAATGCACCCTGGTGTTGATGGGCCATATCTGCCATGGACACCTCAGCCAGGGGGGAGGCAGGGGAGTCACACCTGTAGGGTGAACCAGGTCCCGGACTGAGGTGTGACCTGCTGGGGACCCGCAAGGGACTGTACTGCTGCTGCTGCTGTCCTGTTGGCTGCTGTTGAGATGGTGGGAAGGAGTATTGCTGCTGCTGCTGCTGCTGAAGGTCCGAAGCGCTGTTGACCCTGTGCATGAGGGACTGGTGTGTGGCTTGAAGCAGCGTCGCTGCAGCCAGCTGCTGCTGCATCGCTGCCAGCTCAGCGCGCAGCCTGCAGGTCATCATACAACAGCAACAGCAGCAGGCAAGGTGGTCAGCCCCAGCCCTTTCATGTTCGTGTCTGCCCCCACAGCTCTGCCCAGGCGCTCGAAAAAGGCTCCCACACAACAACACCCATGGCTCACCTTCTGAGCTCTGCCTCTGCTGCTGCCTTGTCAGCCAGGGCAGCATCCAGCCCCGCCTGCCGTGAGGCCCCCTCAGCCCTCATCGCCCCCAGCTCCCGCAGGATGAGTGCATAGTCAGACGTGGCCTGGCGCAGTGCACCCTCAAGCTCACTCAGCTTGCGCTGCATCAGCGGGTCACTGCTGCCATTGCTGCCAGCATTGCTGCTGCCATTGGTGACTGATGTGCCTGGCCGGCTGCTGCTGCCGTTGCTGCTGCTTTGGGGTGTGGCGGTGTCTGCCGCCTTGCCGGGCTGGTTGAGTGCTGCCAGCTGCTTCTGTGCTGCTTTGAGGGCGACCTAGGCGTACAATTCAGCAGCAACAGCAACGGTAACAGCAGCAGCAGCAGCAGCAGCAGCAGAACATATATTGCGGTGGCTTCTGGCAGCCCACAGAGCAAGATGCTTGCAGAACCAGCGAGGCAGCTTTACTGCTGTCACCCATTCTGTGCAAGAAACAGGAGAGTGTGTCGCACACATGCCAACCACAACTTGCATCACCCACTGACAAGGTGCCTATATACACACCACTGCGCCTACTGATCTACCCCTCCCCTCCTCTCCATCCGTGGATACATCTGAAAACTGCGCCCCTAACCCTCAGACTGGGCTGCCGCTCGGGGGCTCAACCAGGGGCGCACCAAGTCTTGCTCTCAACCAGCAGACACATCCGTCAGTAGTCCCTTTCTCAGCCACTACCCTCAGCACAGCCCCGCAGGTCCCCGCTCACCTGCAGCTGGTATCGCTCCTCCAGCAGCCCTCCCAGCTCTGCCTGCAGGTACTCCACCTGCTGACCCAGCTCAGCAGCACTCAGCGCACCAGCAGCCCCTCCAGAGCCACGCCCACCCCCACCACCGCCAGCCGACCCCACAGGCTGCTGCCCAGGCGTTGACCCTTCTGCTGCTGCTGCTGCTGCTGCTGGCGCTGCAGGTCCTGCTGATGCTGAGGCTGCTGCCGCTGTTGGAGCAGTGCATGGGCTGCTGCTACAGCCAGCAGCAGGCGCCGCTGTCTCAGGCTCAGGCAAGCCCCTGGCACCTTCACTGGTAGCCCTGGCCCCCTCACCAGAAGCCACAGCTGCACTGCCAAAATGAGGGTGCACGCCCTGGGCACCGGCCCCGCTGCTGCTGCCGCCACCACCGCTGCTGTTACTGCTGCCTGAGCGTGTGTCTACAACAGCAGAGTCTGCCACAGGGTTCGGCGCACTGCTTGTTGCAGGTTGCGACATAACATCACTCCTGTTGCCCTCACCCTTAGCACCACCAGCAGGTGCTGAAGCAGCTGCTGCATGATTTGGAGTAGCTGCTGGACCCCCTCTACTGCTCCTGCCTGACCGGCTATGGTTTGGCTCCTGCTGCTGCTGCTGCTGCTGCGTAGTTGATGCTGCCTGTAGTGCTGCCGCTGCAGGGACCTGTTGTGGGCTGGGGTCACGCAAAGGCCCCGCCCTGCCTGACTGCCCCACTCCAACAGCATCATCAGGTGCCGCTGCATTCTGATGCCGCGACGAGCCCTTGCTGCTGCTGCTGCTGCTGCTGCTGCTGCTGAGTCCCCTTCCTGCTGCTGCCCTAAGCTGACTGTCAACAGGTGCACGTGCACCTTGTTGCTGTTCCGGTTGTAACTCCACTCCCGCCTGCTGCACGGAGCTGCCATGCATGTCCCAGCTGTTTCTGCTGCTACTCCTGCTGCTATGCCGGCTACTGCTACTGTTGCTGCTGATGCCGCTGCTACCCATGCTATGCGCCTCTCTGTCATGTGCCTCTCTGCTGCTGCCTCCCTTGCTACCGCCACCGCCTTTGAGCTTGGATGCAGCAGACAGCACACCTGCAGCCGCACCAGCAGCAGCAGCTCTGACGATGGCTGCTGCATCATACTCTGGCTGCTGCTGCTGCTGCTGCTGCTGCTGCTGCTGTGGGTATGGCTGCTGCTGCTGCTGTTGTGGGTATGGCTGCTGCCCCGTGTTGATCATAAGCTGGTGCACCATGCCGCTGCCCCCCGGTCCAGCAGCAGCACTTCCACCTGCTGCCCTGGCCTGTCTGACCTGACCCTCAAGCTCAACCATCCTGGCTTCCAGTGCTGCCAGCTGCTGCTGATAGCCCCACCCTGGCTGCTGCTCTGGCCTGACACCAGCACCTGCACCAGCACCACTACTACCACCGCTGCTGCCATCGCCACCAGCCGTAGCCCCAGAACCACCTAAATGACCTCCAGCAGCATTCGCTGAAGCAGCAGCTTCCTGCAGCTGCTGCCGCTGCTGCTGCTGCTCTGCGGCCAGCTGCTGCTGCAACTCCTGCATAGCTGCTTTAGCAGCAGCCAGGTCAGCAAGCGTCTGCTCCCGCTCAGCCTGCAGCTGCTGCTCCTGCTGCTGTGCTGCTGCCGCCACCTGCTGCAGCTGCTGCTGCATCACCTCAACTTCTTCTGCTGCTGCAGAGGCTGCCGCAGCTTGCTGCTGCTGTTGGTCATGCTGCTGCTGCTGAGCGGCCTGCAGCTGCTGCTGTAGGCTGGCAACCTCAGCTGCCGCACGCTCCTGCTGCTGCTCCTGCTGCTCCTGCAGCGCAGCCGCCTCCTGCTGCACCACCTGCAGCTGCTGCTGTGCTGCTTGCAGCTGCTGCCGCAGCCCTTCAACCTCTGCCTGTGCTGCTGCTGATAGCTGTGCAGCCTCCTCCTGCTGCTGCTGGGTGGCAGCCTCTGCCTGACGTGTCTGGTGCGCCATTGCCTCTGCTGCTGCTGCTAACTCAGTCACTGCTTGTTCCTGCTGCTTTTGTAGCTGGGTGATGGTCTCATGGTGCTGCTGCTCAGCGGCCTCAAGTTGAGCGAGGGCTGCCGCCAGCTCCTGGGCTGTCTGCAGCTGCACCTCTTGTGCCTCCGCTAGCTGCTGCTGCAGCAGCTGCGCCTGCTGCTCAGCTGCTGCCAGCTGCTGCGAGTGCTGCTGCACTCGCAGCTCTGCCGCTGCCGCAACAGCAGCACCCTGATCTGCAGCTGCTGCAGCCGTCTGCTGCAGGTCCTGCTGTAGGGCCTGCAGCTGTGCTTGCGACGCCGCCAGCTCAGCTGTAGATGCAGCAGTAGCAGCCGTCACTTCCTCCAACTGCTTCTGTGTCTGCTGCACCTGCTGCTGCAGTTCCCGAGCTTGCGTCTCTGCTGCATCCCGCTCTGCCTGCAGGGCTGCCACCTGCTGCTGCAGGAGTGACTGTTGCTCCGCTACTGCTGCTTGCATCTCCTGCTGTGTTGACTGCAGCCGCTGCTGCAGCTCTTCCAGCTGCTGCTCCTGCTGAGCCGCCTCTTCACTGCTTTGTGCTGCCTGCTGCTGTGCCGCAGCTGCAGAAGCATCCAGCTGCTGCTGCAGCTGCTGGCTAGCGGCCTGGGACTCCTGCAGCTGCTGTTCCGTCTGCTGCAGCTGCTGCTGCAGCCCGGCTGCCTCACCCCGAGCCTCCTCAGCACCGGCCTTTGCTTGCTGCAGCTGCTGCTGCAAGTCCTGCAGCTGTGCTGCCAGCTCAGACGCCTCTGCCGCCTGTCCTGCCTGTAGTGCAGCCACCTGCTGCTCCTTCGCCTGCACGTGCTGCTGGGCTTCTGCAGCACCCCTCTTGGCCGCTGCTGCGTCAGCTGCTGCAGCCTCCAGCAGCTTGCTGGCCTCCTGCTTCTGCTGCTGCAGCTGCTGTGCTGCTGCTGCCAGGTCTGCCTGTGCTGCATCCGCCCTGGCTTGCTCAGTGGCCAGCTGTGCAGCTGCTTCCTCCAGCTGTTCCTTGAGGGCAGCAGCAGCAGCATTTGCAGCAGCCAGCTGCTCTGAGGCTGATGCAGCTGTGGCGCTGTGCTCCTGGGGGAACAGGTACACAGGCGAGGCAGTGGCAGGGGGGCAGGGGAGCGGTTCATACTACACACCAGCAGCATGACATGCTCAAGGACACATGCCAAAGGTGGCTGCTGTGTACCAGGATGCCATATTATTTGACTTTGAATGCAGCATCCACCAACGTCACAAATATTGTGTTTTCTGCTGTATTGAAGCAGACTTGAATCTGCGCTAACGAAGTAAACGACCGTCCTGGCAGCTGGTACTCTGACCAACAAGCCGCACCTGTGCTTTGCTTGCTGCTGCCGCCAGCTCAGCCGCCATTGCTGCCAGCTGCTGGTCTTTATCTGCAATCGCAGCCGCCATTGCTGCCGCCTCGGCTTGCAGCTTCTGCTGCTCAGCTGCTGCCGTTGCCACTTGCTCCTGTAGCTGCTGCTGCGCCCGCTGCACCTCCTCCTGTTGCTGCTCGGCCGCTGCTGCTTGAGCTGCTGCCGCAGCATCAGCAGCGGCCGCTGCTGCCTCAGCTGCAGCTAGTGCTGCCCTGACAGACTGCAGCACGGCGTCCTTTGCTGCCAGCTCTGCTGCTGCTGAGCCCTGTGAGTCCTGCTGCTGCTGCTGTGCTGCCTCCAGGGCTTGCTGGGCGGAAGTGGCTGCTGTTGTGGCAGCAGCCAGCTCTTGTGAGAGTTGATCAGAGGCCTGGGCCTGTGCAGCAACCTGCCACAGGGTAGGGCATACAGCAGTGTGTGACGGTGAGCCACATTGGGAAGAGCTTGGACAGTGTGGGTGGGCAGTTACCGGGGGGGGGGGGGATCCACGGAGATCCAAGCACTTCACCCTCACACAGTTGCTGTCCCAGCTATCACGGGCTTCGCTCTACCACCTCTGTTGCAGGAAGCCAGCAGTGAACCATTCTGCTGGATCAGCTAAGTAACCTACCCAACACCTGTAACCAGGCTGACGCTTCCAGTCCCACCCCTTTCTTGACCCTCACAAGGCACCTCTGGTGCTGAGGTCTGCTGCTGCTCTCACCTGCTGCTGTGCCTCCGCCAGCTGCTGCTCCAGCTGCTTGCAGCAACTGCTGAGTTCACCCAGCGCCTGGCCCTGCTGCTGCAGCTGACCCGCCTGCTGCACTGCCAGCAGCTGGCTGGCTGCTAAGTCCTTGGCTGTGATCTGCAGCTTGGCAGATGTCACACCAACCTGCAACAACAAGGGGGCAGCAGAGGGAAAGGTCATAGCAGATCACTGGTATACGGTCTTTGCCCTCTCCCTCATATATACCCAAACGATGTTGATGGATGTGCGCCTGCTGTGAAAATGGCTGGTGTGTATGACACACGCTCCCACCCACCTGGTGCTGCAGTGCCTCCCAGGCCGCCCTGGCCGCCAGCAGCCTCAGTCCGTTGATGCTCAGCACCCACACACCCCACTGCCAGGGCAGCAGCGCCTTGATGAACCCAGCAGACCCCTCCAGCAGCGGCAGCACGTAGCGCACGCTGCCGTCAGCAGGGTCGTGTGCAGCCACGCAGCGCTCACACGCACTCCACACCTCCCTCCCCACTACTGCCAGTGCTGTGACAGCCCAGGCCTGGTCGGGGTGCGGCTTGAAGCTGGCCAGCAGTGTCTCACTGATGCCGTCAAGGACCCAGATGGTGCCGTTGTCTGAGCCCACCCACAGCCTGCTGCTGTTGGGCAGCGCCAGCATGCACCGCGCGGCTGCACGGTGGGTGCACACACGCACAGAACAACATGCACAGACACATTCAGACTGTCAGCACCAAGGCAGTGGCGGCTGCAAGGTCACCTTGGTTGGTGGGTGATAAGTTAGGGCACGAACAGAGGGAAGGCTGTGACAAAATGCGCATGGCAGGTGAGGAGGACTGCAACAGCAATCAGCTGTTGCTGTCTGAGGTCGGCACAGTTGTGGGAGCTCATGGCATCTGAACCTCCTGTGACAGCACCGTCATCACCCACCTGTGAGCCCCTCCACCCGCAGCACCCTCCAGCCTGCAGGCTCCAGCACCCCGCTGCCGCTGACATCACTGCACACTGACAGGCTGCCGTCAGCCGCACCCACCCACACCTTACACGGCACTGGCCTGGTGCTGCCGCTGCCATCCCTGCCATTGCTGCTGCTGATGCTGTTGGCTGAAGGTACCCTACTGCCTGCAGAGCTGACCCTCCTGTCTCCTGCCATGCTGCTGCGCCTGGAGCCGGGGCCCCCTGGGCCTCCTGCCGCTGCTGCTGTTGTTGTGCTGGACTGCTGCTGCAGTGGCACCAGGGCGACGCACTGTATTGCTGTGTGGTGGTGGCCACTGGCTGACAGGAGGTCACCTGAGGGGGTCCAGGTCTTGACCTGTGAGGCACAGGTGTGTGTGTGGGGGGGGGGGAACAGTGGTGAGGACATGCTCTGCAAAGAACAGCTGACAAGGTGACTGAAGGGTAATGTCGCTGTTGTTTCAAATGCAATACGCAGCAGCATCACCTGGTGCCACCAGCACCGGCACTGTCCTGCAGGGTGGCTGCCTGGGTAGAGGAAACTCTCCTTTCTGGGTGTGGAGGACAGCCCACATGCACCCCTGGGTGTGGAGGACAGCCCACATGCGCTGTGCAGCTAAATGCCTGCAAGGTGTCGCATCTGCTGTTGCACCCAAGCTCATGCGGCCACATCCTCACAACCTGCCTGTATCAGCTGTCAGGCTGGCTTGACGCTGCTGGATACATCGCAATAGCAAGCTAGGGGCCTTGAGGCGTTTGTGACATTGTAGTCTACACACTGAGCCACAGCTGCTGCTGCTGCTGTCCCAAGACACTGACCTGGAAGTCGGCCCCGCCAGTTACGAGGTACCTGGCAGAGGGGGCTGCTGCAATGGCGGTGACTTCTCCAGTGTGCGCGACGACTGGCTGTTTCACGGCGCAGCAATTACAGCACAGCTCAGCATGACGCCAGTGGGGTTGGAACGACTATGCCGGTGTTTGTAGTGCAAGTGACACAGCTGCAGCGCTGCAACAGTGCACTCGTGTTGCTGTTGCTGTTGCTGTTGTCCGTCGAAGACCTTTGCTGTTGCTGCTGCTCTGGTGCCTGCCGCAGGGTGATGGGCCAAGAAACCGAGAGTCAAAGCACTGCTCCAGTCACCCCTCAGCACTAAGTCAACACATGTGTGTAGAGGGAGTGCATGCTGTCACAGCTGACTCACTTTGCGCAGCAGGTTGTTGTCTGCAATTCTGTAGATGAAGGCGCTGCCGTTGCCTGTGCAAGTCCACAGCAGCGACTGGTCGTTGCTGGGTTGTGCTGGGCCGATGCCCACAGTGGGAGGCCCTGAGTTCGGCCCAGGCAAGATGCACATAGTGTGCACCAGCTGCTCCTGAGCTTGTTCAGCCTGCAGAAACTCCTCATACCTGCATTACAGATTTTTCACAGGTTCTGCACAGCTCAGCATGCTGCGCAGGGTGGGGTGCACAACAAATTTCTGCATGCAGGGGAACTCCTGCTAGCAGGGGCATGATGGCAGACTGCTTGTGCTTTTACTCACGTTCCCGTTGCGCAGTTGATCTTGCTGATGCCTTTGCGGCCAGCGGTGTACAGCACATCGCCGTGCAGGCACGCAGCCTTGAGCTGCCCAATGTCAGAAGGACCATACTGATGCACAGTCGCCCAGGAGAAGGTGCCATAGGGAACAGTGACACTGGAAGTAGCTTTGGGCTTCCGCAGAGGCTGGCTGCTGACGCCGTTGAAGGACATGAGCAGTACTGCACTAGTGGTGTGAGCTACTGTGGATTACCTTCCATCGTATCCCAGGCAGCGTTGACGGCATCCACTTTAATGGTTTCAACTGAAGTTTTCACGGCAAAGCCCATTTACTGAGGTTGGGGCTACGATGCTGCCGGCGAAGTCCCGAGTGGTCAAGGTTAGTCAAAGGTTAGTAAGTAGCATGCACCCCCCTGCTGTTGCCTTGTAGGTGCGACTCAAGGGCTTTGTATACAACACAGGTTTAATTTGCGAGTTTGCTTTGTGCTCGCAGGACGAGTAAGGATGCCCAAGTGTTCCATGAATTTTCGAAGTTTACACCATGAACAGAGGGTTGACACCAATGAACGCCAAACGAGGCATGCCCAGGGCAAGATAAGGGCGCACAGGCGTCGCCAGGTGCCCTTGGCCACCAATCACAACCTACAGCGCTTCCTTTCTCACCATGCCCCCACCCCCCTGTCTGCAGCATGCAAGGGGCCGTATGCGTGTCAACATTGGAGGGCATGCCGTTCACTACAAAGCCCCAACGGACATTCAGGAATGACGACTGCCTCAATGGTACTCGAACACAGCCCATGAAGTTCCCAGAGCGGCCTTGAAGTTCCCAGAAGATACATATCCAGTGTACCTGTTAGAGTGAGCGATGCTGATAGGGTCAAAGGTCCCCGGTCGCCTGCGCGGAGACATTCGCTGGTGCACGGTTGCTGTTCGGGTTGCTGTTCGGGTATACTCAGGCGCATGCATTTAGTCTGACGTACGTAGGGAGGCCTGCCAGGATGGCGAATGCTGGTGCACAGCCCGAAAAGTCCAAGCACAGGCTCAAGCTGAAAGGCAGCATAGGTAAAGGCGCGTTTGGCGAAATCTTCAAAGGTGAGACGCTCGCGAGCGATGGCAGCATGGGGCCACACTACAATACTGCCCACATGGGCCCACCTGATGTCCTGGCTGCAGCAGAACGAGCGTATGGGAGCACATGACCGCTTACACATGTCTGATCGTATGCAGGCGTGCTTGATGGGGACGTCGTGGCCGTAAAGACCATATCGGGAGCCTTGAGAAGCTCCGGAGCAGTCCCAGCTGAAGGCGATGCGCATATGTTCTTCCAGGAGGCCTCGATGCTGCGAGAATGCAGCCACAAGTGAGTCCATGCGCTGCACAGGGGTGGAACGGAAGCAAGGGCCAGTCAGGAGGTTCCTCACTGGTTTATTCTTCCCTATGTAGCCCCAACCGCGCCCCTGCAGCTGGTTTTGGCATACAAAAGTAGTACACCAGGCGTACATAGCATATGGCCCTGGCCTGTGTGTGCTGATGCGGTCAACCCAGTCGAGCTCCCACCGCTACTTTTCCGCACCGCTGCAGGCGCATCATCGGCTACAAAGCACTCATGCGCATGCAATCAACACAGAAGGGCTGCACAGAGCCCATGTGGGCCCTCGTGATGGAGTATGCCAAGGTGGGTGGGTTGGCTGGAGGTGGTGTCACGTCCACAGGGGAGGGTGAAGGTGAAGCCCCACATACCTGCCAGGCGCTGGGATGCTCGACGTAACCTCTTGTAGTTCATCAGAGCAGTTCTTCCCCTGTTGAAGACCACCTTTGCATCCCAGCAGGGGATGCTCATGCAGCGTTGTGGTCTCAGCAGTTGCGTCATGTTACCAACCATGCATGCTCTCAGCTAAGCAAGGTGGCACAGCCTGCCAGGCCCCTTCAAGCTACTCCTGGTGTTGAATTCACGGTATACTCATGCTCTGCTGCCTTTTGCCCTGCAGCACGGCAACCTCGGACAGCGGGTGGTGCAGAACATGATCCACCCTGGCCGCTCTACCTACAGCAACACCCAGGCTCTGGGCTGGGCCCTGGACGTGGCCCAGGCCCTGGAGTACCTGCACATGCGCTCACCAGCGGTGCTGCACAGGGACGTGAAGAGCGCTAACATCATGATCACAGACGAGGATGGCAGCATGGTGGCCAAGCTGTCGGACTTTGGGCTGCATGTGGTGAGTAGGGGCCCCAGACCGCAAACGCCATCTTGTTGCTCGGGAGAAGATGCTGGTGTGTGCACATAATCCATCAGGGTTTGATCACATGTTTGGCAGCTTCCTGTGTGCCTAGTATACAATAAACACACTGATGGGCCAGGTCAGGCCACCGCAGCCCCACCTGGCCCAGCAAAGGGGTGGGAGCAGGTGACAAAGCATGTGTACACCTTGCAATGCCACATACATGCTCACAGCGCTTTTCAGACAACACCACACCTGTACTCACGGCAGTGTGTTCATACCTGGCGACCCCTGCACCTCAGCCTGGGCCGGCCTGGTGCTTGGGCCAGGCACTGTGCTTTGATCTGGGCCAACTTGTGTGCGTTGCTGTGCTGTGCTGTGCCGTGCTGTGCCGCTGCAGAGTGCTGATGACAGCAGGGTGCGCAGCCTGCAGGCCAGCAGCTACCTCCCAGCTGGCATCTTTGGCAAGGGAGTCAACAGCGCCATGCCCTCAGTGACAGTCACTGCAGATGCCCCAAACGGGAGCAGCAAGACCCCAGACGGCAGCAGCCACACAACCAGCAGCAGCAGCAGTGGACAGCAGCAGCAGCAGCAGCTGGCGGCGATGCTGTCGGAGGCAGACGCTCTGCCGCTGCAGCGGAGGGACAACCAGCCCGCTGCAGCAGCAGTGAACGAGCACGATATGTACAGTGAGGTCCATGACAGCTGCGGCAGCAGGGTGTATGTCGGCACCCACAGCACCTTAGGCACTGTGCCAGCCAAGGCTCTGCAGTGCAGCGACTCTGCGTCGACTGCACCTGCTGCTGGTGGTGCTGCTGCTGCCAGCGGCTCCAAGAAGAAACCTCCTGCCCGCCGCAACAACAGCTTCCGCCGTGCATCTCACCACCCGCCCAGCAAGGCCCTGCCCCGCGTGCCGCCCTCTGGCAGCAGCAGCTTCAGCACAGCAGCTGGAGCAGCGGCACTGGCAGGGCAGCTGGAGAGTGCGGCTGATGCTAATGCCCACCTGTTTGCCCACTGGATGGGCACCGGCAGCAGCACCGGCGGCAGCATGTGCAGCATGGTCACAGAGGGCACCTGGGGCACACAGGTGCGCTCAATGCTCAGCACAGCGCTCAGCACAGCGCTCAGCACAGCGCTCAGCACAGCGCTCAGCGCAGTGCGGTAGAACAAGGCTTTGCAGCAGCAGTGGTTTAGACATGCACCCCAAACCCTATCACAATCAACACGCATTACAACCCAACACAGATACGGCCTGGGTTTCAGATGGGTGCTGATAAGATTGGGCCGAAGTGAAGCAGCTGGCTCTGACTCTGGCTCTTGCACCCACTGACTTGACTGCGCTGTGCTGCTTTCCTTTCACCACCAGGGTACCGCCGGCAGCTGCACCGACACTGCTGGCAGCGACTGCACTGACGACACATGTGGCAGTGTGTTTGAGGAGGTGGAGACTGTCTTCAACATGACAGGTCAGCTGACAGCCTGGCAAAAAGGGTCCTGCAGGTTGCGCTGATCATCATGAGGACTGCAGCGCCCGCACTCTGAAGAAAAACAGCCAGGGCAGCAGCAGCTGCAGCTTTTATGGGAAGCACTGCTAGTGTAAGCTCAATACTGGGCAGCTCGCCCTGCAGCTGAGTGCTTTGCTGTGGTCCTGAAAACTAGTGCCATTGAGTGCCAACAGTGTCGGGTGCAACACATGTGACATGCTGTGCTCTCTTCCTGCTGTCCTGCCCTGTCTTGTCCTGTCCTGTGCTGCCAGGCCGCACTGGCAGCTGCCTGTACATGGCCCCTGAGGTGTACCTGGCCCACAGCTACAATGAGAAGAGTGACGTGTTCAGCTACGGGGTGGTGCTGTACGAGCTCTTCACCCGCTGCCTCATCGTCTTCACTGAGCTGCCCACTAACAGCACAGACCCAGACGTGCCTCAGCGGTGAGCACAACTGTAGTGCAGGGTCACTGCACAGTGTGGGCATAGTGCCAGCTAGTTTCTAGCTGTACCCTGCAGAACACAACCATCCCAAAAGGCTCATCCCTGCTGCTCCTCATGCAGCAGACTCTCGCAGAAGATAATATGGCCCGAGCTGTCAAATATGTAGGCCTTATGACTGCCACCACCACCGCCAGTTGGCTGTACACCTTACTGAAGTACCCATGCTTTTGCTTGCTGTGCTCCTGTGCTTCCCTTGCTCACTGCAGCTATGCCACCAAGGTGGCTGAGGGCTACCGTCCCTCACGGCCCAAGGCCATGCCTGACAACATCTGGGCCCTCATCACAGCCTGCTGGCAGCAGGACCCCCTCATGAGGCCACACATGAGCGAGGTGAGAGCACAGGCGGGGAGAATAGGCTGTTCTGTTGAAGCGACACATCGTGAATTGGGTGCACAGAGAGTGTTTCAGGAGCTATTTGTTTATGCACCTACATGCTACAGACTGTGTCACTGCGTAACAGAGTGTGACAGCCGTGCACAAATTGCCTTAGCCTTGGTGACAAGTGTTGTACTGGGCGTGCTGAACACTCTCATCAAGCTGTGATCACACCATACGAGGCCTTTGAGCCGTAGTTCCCAGAGCAAGGTGCTGCAGTCGCTAGGGGCTGCCAAACGCAGTGGGTTGCCAGCACACCAGCGCTGACCACAATGCTATGCCGTCCCCTCCACACCCTGCAGGTTGTGGCTGTGCTGAGTGCTGCTCTGAGTGAGGAGGTGGCCGGCCAGCTGAACCGCCGCAAGTCCCGCCTCAGCATCAGCCTCGGCCGCAAGACACCTCCCCCGCCAGCCAGCCAGGTCAAGGGCGACAGCCCAATGACACAGCAGGGCCCCTCTGTGGAGCAGCGCAGCAGCTCCCCAGCTGCTGCTGCAGCACCCCTCGCCACCGTCACGTCTGGCGCCCAGCTGTCCGACGGCATCTGTGGGGCCGATGTGGTGACCAGCAGCAGCGCCGACGCAAGGCCGCCTGCCAGCAAGTTGTGCGCTGCAGCCAGCAGGACCAGCAGCAGCAAGAAGCAAGAGAAGGGAGGCCCTGATGCAGTCCCGGCTGCTCAGAGCTGTGGCTGTGTGATCTGCTAATGTTCTCGAGAGTGTTGTGCTGGGAAGCCACCTCGTACGAGGCTTGTGGCGACCTGGTGATGTCTCAATGCTGGGAGCGGCAACATCCGTTAATTGTGGTGCGACCACAGTGATTGTGAGCAGCGGTGTTACATTGAGAGTGTGCAGCTCTGCCCAAGGCTCGTGCTGGGCAGCCGTGCTGCAAGTGGGTATGTGGGTGTGTGGCGTGCACATACTCGATTGGGGCTTGCACAGACTCGGTTGTGAAGACCTGCAGACAGTTTTGATGGAGGTGATGAGGGTTATGGAGATGGAGGGGGGTTCGGACTGGCCCTGGACTGACACTATGTGACCGTGGAGCCGTGGGGCCAGCACCTGTCTTGCCAGATGCTTTGACCAGAAATCTGGTGCCATGTGCGTCCCGGCACGCTGCAAGGCATTGCCCTTGCAGTGGCCAGGCTGGCGCAGGTGGTGCATGCAGGGCTCACAATGTACAGCTGCAGGCAAGGCTTGTGCGCATTGTTGCACTGCTGATTTTGAGGCCTGTATGTGCAGGGCTTCAGATTACTGCTGCCAGCATGGTTGTTCTTGTCTTGAGCATGTAGGGAAGGATGTGGCGTCCAATCAGCTATACAGTGCGCTGCTTTTTCGCGGTGCCCGGCGCCGCGGGTTTGCTTGTGTGGTTATATGTTGGGCCAGTTTGCGTGCGCGAGCGCTCAAAGCGGGTTCTCTTGTCACAGGGGGGTCTTTGGGTTTTTCTTGGTGAGTGGGCATTGCGGCAGGCCTTTCGCAGCCGTTCTTGTTTGGTCAGTCGCGCTGCAGACCTTTGTTGCAGCCATTAGTTTTTGCAGGCGGGGGAAGCAGTATCACGGCACTTTTTGGCGTATGTGCGTGAAACCCTACGGAGCTTTGCATGGCAATTCTGATTCAGTGACGAGATTATAATTCTGTGTAGGACGGGCTGGGTGCTGTGGCAGGCCTGAGTTGGGTGCGGTTTAGGCACCTGAGCCTGCATGGTCATGATTGACACAGAACCAGGCAGAAATGCAGACATGCTGCATTGCTTGCACAATGAGTTGGCACGTCCTGCGCTGAGCTCTGCTGCGCTATGCTGATCTAGGTGCATGACACACTAGCATCAAAGGCACGACGGGCCGTACCCAGGTAGCAGGAACCCTGCAGTGGCAAGCAGGTCTGGCTAGCTGCTGTTGTGTTCTTGAAGTGGCGTCGACCGTGAGATACATCCTGCCACCCTATGCAGGGCCCTAGGCGGTGGCAGTACTGCTGTGGTTACACATTTCAATTCCTCTCATACCCTGCACCCATGGCATGCATGTTGTGCATGCAGAACAGTGCGGCGTTAGGGGATGGCTGCAAGCACATGCACAACAGGGTGGGAGGTCGTGCAGCTACGCATGTGCGTCATGTGTGGCGTGTGGTGCGTGTCTGTTGACACATGCCCTGTCTGGATGTGTATGTCCGGGTATCGACTGCCACGACTTGTGGTGGCCAGAACTATGCGTTGGACTTTGATCGTGATGTCACGGTCCGGCATGGATATCAGTGCTGCTGCTCTCTTTGCGCAGCGGTTGCCTTTTGAATTAGAAACAACAAGTGGTGTGCGCTGGTGGGTGTATGTCACTCTGAAGCAGTTATCAGCTTGGCTCTGGCACTTGCCAGGGGCGCACAGCAAGACAACAGCCGTGCGCTCTAATGTGTGGTCCTTCAAGTATCCTGCGGCATGAGGCTGGTAGGTAGGTGCCTTCACCACAGAATTGTTTTTGTAGCCCTTGATTTTGTGTGTGTGTTGGGGATGGATCTGTGTACTATGTGTGCGTATGTGTACTTCCCGCGAATGCCTTTCATCCTTGCAGCGTTGTTGGCAGCGTGTGGATTGCAGGGCGTCTCGGCTGCTGTGGCTGGCAAGAAGGGCGGCTTGGGGCAACTGGTGATTCAAACGAGTGTGGCTGGCCCTTGGGTAGGGTTCCTAAAACCCCAACCCACAGCCCATCGCTGAGGTTTTGCTATTGTATCACGGCAGCCGCCCCCTCAGGGCTCCATGCCAGGAAGCAGGGTTGACGGACTAAAGTACCTGGACCTGCCCAGTTTTGTGTTGCACCCCAGGACTATGCGACCCTTCTGTTGCGCTGTCATGTGTGTGTTTGGACTTCACCAAAAAAGCACCCGCCTGGGAGGCGGCGGCTGCGGCCTCTCTGCACTTTTGTTGTGGGTGTGTATATGTATGTACAGCATCGGGTCACCGGGTGGTTGGTTGACAGTACCGTGTGCACATGCACGTGCCATGCGTCGACAGAGCAAGTCTGAGGTCCGGTTTGGGACCAGAGGACTGAGGGTGTTGGCGTGACGTGTCTGCATTGTTGTTCGCGTAGTTATAGTGATGGATGCCTTTGCGGGCTTATGGTGTGTCTCAAGTGCTGACAGCAAAAAAAAGTGCTGATAGCCCTGCCTGCACACCCGTCCCGCACGGGTGACCCACTGTGCCGTGGTGTGTACCAACACGTGTTTCTATTGCGCAGTGCGTGCATGCTGCCCGTGCGATGGAGTGTGAGTGCCCTTCAGCTCCATAGCTGGCAGCAGTGCTTTTTGCAGCTGGGCAAGCAATTGAGCATTTGCTCGTTCAGGAGGTTCGCCACTCACTTTGGATGGCCAGCGATGTGGCATGAGCACTTACACGGCAGGGCCTCACCTGCTGACTGGGGATCTCGGGTCTACTTGCAAAGTAGTTGGGGTCAGTTTGGGGTCTGCTTTGCAGCAACTATGTCAGGGTTGGCTGGCTGTGTTCCTGGCATCTGCAAACCAGCCAACACTGGAACACGACCTGCTCTGAAGGGGTGTTCTGTGCATGGTGCCACTGAATACTTGTTGGCTTGTTTTCGGATAGAAGCGCTGCCAATTTGAGCTGCTGTGCAGTCATTTATTGCTTCAGGTAGCTGCTTACAATCTGTAGATGTGGTGTGGCAGGCTAGTGTGCCACATGGCACCAAGTTGCAGCTAGGTCACATTTTCTGTACGTCTTAGATTTGTGCTCCCAGTGCGTGTTTCACACAGTGTTGGATCCCTGCGCTGCAGCACACTGCAGCAGGAGCTGTAGTGACAATACTTGTGCCCTGGAAAAGGACGGCAGACACACCGGCTTCTGGAGCCCGTTCTGTCAGACTTGATTGAACGTGCCGTCCTGTCTCTGTTGCTCTGTGTGATTGTCAGCAGGTGTCAGCGCCTGCTTGTGTAGTGACAGAGTTGCTGCATCGCTTGTATGCTCTTGTCAGTGGCCTGGGGGCCAATGGTGAGTCTCTGCAAGGCCAACGGTCCCTTGGGCCGAGAGGCTGTGTTGCTGATGGCACCTTGGGAGACGTGACAGCAGCGGGCGGAAGTTTGTTGGCTTGGCCCTGATCAGTCATGACAGGGGCTTCGCGCCACTGTCAGGCGCATGCCCCTGTTGCTGGACGCAGTCGCTGATCCTGACTGCTTGCTTGCTATCCTGTGTACTCGGTACACTGAGTGAAAAGCTGGGGCGTCGGGAATGGGTATATGCTCCAATAGATCTGGGGCTCTCTGCTGCTAGGGCCAGCCTGTTCTGGCCCTGCTGGGTTCTGCGTCATCGTGCATGCCGCAACTTTGTCAGCTGATGCTCTCAATGGCTGATGCACACCGTGCAGGGACGCCTCGATGGCGCCCAGCACCATGCTGACTGCTTCTGCTGATGTCTTGAGAATGGCGCCATTTGCAAAACTGGCTGAGTGCCTTGGGCATTTGCTTGTGTACCTCAACAGCAGTGAACCTGCATGACTGTGTCACCAGGCTATCTGGTGGCTTTGCTTGTCGTGTCTTTTCCTTACGCACTGCTGCATTATCGCAGCTTGCTGTGTTGCGGATGCAATTTGTGCACGTGGACACCATTGGGTGAGCATGCTTGAAGCAGTGCTGCTGTGGCTTGCTGCTGAGCGAAAGGCCAGTCAGCACGCTTATAACCTACCTTATACTTGCCAGCACATCCCCTGGCCGTGGGCCCTGCCTTAGTGTGCTAAGTGCTGCAAAGCAGTCAAAGAGTGCATCTGTGGTGGAGGCCCTGTCAGGAACTTGTTCCCCAGTAGTCTGTGTCTTGCGGCTTCAAGGTACGTGTCCAAACCATGACGGGGGTACCCCCTCGTGCGTTGTGGGGCAGTACAGTGACTCCACCCCACACACACAGAGGGGCCAGGTTTGCTGAGAGATGTTGCCAAGATGCGGGCTGACTATGTGTTGAGTTGGGGGCATGCAGCGAGTGCTTCAGATGCCTTTGAGAAGGGACGTCTGTGCAGCAATAGTGTCCAGGCTGTGCCAGCCTGTCACAGGTACGACGGTCAACTGAAGGATCCTATGTTCACCGAGGCGACAATGTTTTGCTCAAGAGCTGTAGGCACGAGCGGTTTGATGTGGAAATGGGGGCGGGGCAGTGGAGTTGCAGTAATGAGGAATGTGGCACCGATGCTTCCTCCTGAGGCTGTGGGGGGGAGCGAGCTGGTTGTGGATGAGGGTGGATCGGCAGGTTCTCTTGAAATAGGGCCCAGCCTTGGAAATCGGCAGCTGGCTGGCTGCATGGGTGCTGCCAGGACATGGCAAAGGCTGACAGTGCTTGCAGTAGCTTCTCCAGTGCCAGAATTTGCTTTGATCTTTCCAGAGAATGCTGCTTGCACAGACTCTGTGTGCGGCACACGTTATGTCTTGTGGTGAGCATGTTACAGTGTTCCAAGCCCTGGTGTTGAGTAATCGGCCAGGCTTGCAGTACTCCTGAGGGTGGGTGAACAAACGTGCAGCAGTAGCTGTTGGGTCAGCTACAAATGCACGGCGCACTGTCGCCTGCCTAAGGTCTGGCGTCACAAAGCTGGTGTGCTGGCACAGCTGCTCCTACTTGGGCGATGCGGCCTGCACCATGTCACCACAATGTCGGGCATGCACGTGGGTTGTTGCTTGAGGTCCTGGTGAAGTAGTTTGTTCATCCACTTGAAGTATGCACTTGCGTTGGTGAGGCTGTTGGGTCAGTGCTCACTATTGGGTTTGCAATGGTGAAGGCATCTGCTTTGCCGGGATGTCTTCTCTTGAAGTTGTTGTGGCGGCCAGACCTCGGCATCATGGTGGGCTGGTGACGTGCATGTGGCTTCCTCTGTGTAGCCTGTACGGCTCGGCTACACGGAATGGCTTTGTGTGTGGTGTGCACATGTGGCCACACACACGCTCACGATAATCTGTTGCTTGCGGCAGCAATAGGCTGCAGTGGCTGATACATCACTTTTTTTTGGCCTCAAGCACTTCAGCAGTATTTTTTGCATGGGATGTCCTACTTGTTCTTGTATGTGTATGCCTCCCCTTGTTGCTTTTTGGCAGGGCAAAACCTCTCAGGATGCCATGGGCTCCCGGCATGAGCAGCAGCTCACCCACTTTTATGTGGTCCGAATGGGTTACAAGGGCAGCGCCCAGCACTTTCATGTGCACACGCCTTGTCTGTGCTGGAGCACAGGCATGTCTTGTGCAATTGGCCCCAACGGCACATGCTTGATGCATGGGGCGCGCACCGCACATATGCATGCACATGCATACACTTGTTGGGTATGGCGCAGGGCGGCACAAGCTGTGACTTGATTTCAGCAGATGTCATGCAGTGCTGTGAGGTGTTGGGTGAGTATGGTCCACATGACAGCTATGGCCTGCCTGCACAACGCATGCCAGCGCTGGCTTGCCGATCAAAGGGACGCCGATGTAGTGCTTTCAGCACTGTGCTGCACCACGTCTGTCACCCACCGTGGCACGTGCCGTGCGAAAGGCACGGCTCTGCGATCGGACCACGTGCAAACCAATCAAGGCAGTAGCGGGCTTCATGCAGCATGCGTGGGTTATATCTAAATGCAAGCCCGTTGTGTGGCAGGCTTGACTGTGCTGAACTATCACAAGTCTTGCACAGCCTGAATCCGAAGCGCGGCACAGCAACGTTGGTAGCAAGTATGCTGCTACTGTGCCTGTGCCACACGGTGTTGCAAAGTCTGCGGCACACTCAGGGTAAACACACTGCCTAGTTCTTGTGCATGTTGGCTTGGTGTGCTGAAGCTGGGTAAGCTTCAGGACACCAGCTGACCCTCAAGGTAACCATGAACATTATGCTGGCTCGGCTTTTCAAGTAAACAGATTGCAAAGACAGCGGGTAGCAAAGTGACAGATGTATGCCACTTGCCTGTGTAAACTGAATGCTAATCAACCACGTGAGCGCCGCCAGAACAATTACACTTCAGCGAACAAAGAACTGCAAGCTCTGTCCTGCCATGCCCCTGCCAAGCCGTCGCTGTCAGGCCAATCGGGTCCTCAGAATTAAGAGGCTCTAGGTGAGCGGGAGGCAAAGGGAGAGTGATGCCCATTGTCACAGTGATATGCTGAGCACGCCATTGGGTGTCACAACCTTGCCAGTACCTGTGAAACAGTGTCATAGATGCCACACGTCACGTAAAGGGAAAGGTTTCCATTCAGCACTTGTGTGAGTGTGTAAGAGTGTACGAGTCATTTCGGGCTGCCGGGTCGGCAGGCATTCACACATGCATTTTGAAAGCTGTATATGCTGGCCAGAGCGCTAGTGCACACAAGCTACTCCTTGAATTGATGCACCTTACTTAGTCAGGCTGTAGGCTACAGCACTGGGCAAATGGTGTGAGGGTGTGGCCGGGGTCCATCATGGATCATGATGGTGTTGTGTATTGGGGAGTGTCACACTAACGGTTACATGGTCATTTTCGCCAAGCAACGATGTACTACATGTACATGATGCTCTGCACTGGGCGAGCGGCGAGTCAACAGCAATAACTACATGTTATTTGAGTGACATGTGTGCTTGCCAGAGTTGCACTGCACAAAAATGACTACTCAGTAGCTGAGCAAGATGCAAGAGACTACTTGAAGTTCAACACTGACAGCCCCCAAAATACGCGGTGCGCAGGGGGGGGGGTGTCAGCGTGGGGAGCCAAATATGGCAACGCTGCAATAAACGGCAATTCACACATGCAGTTTGAATGCCATTCAACACAGTGTGTATGGCTAGAGTGCTAGTGCACACAACCGACTGCTCAAATTGATGCACTTGACTACTACAGCATTGCGGGCATTTGATGTGAGGGTGGTGGCCGGGGTCCATCATTAACCATGACGGTGTTGTGCCACAACATCATGCTGTGCATTGACCTGTGAGGTAGTATCATAGTTGCCACACGTGCACATTCAGCAGTGCGGATTGCACAGTCTTCTAGGGCGGCCAGACAATTGGACTTGGAAAAGTGTTGACCGACCGCTCCAAACAGTAATCGTGATTCTTGACAGATGACACTATACCTTTGAACAGTCTGAGACGATGTCGCCATTTTTTTAGGTACTTGCAGTGTCTGTGCTTGCTGTATCTTGAAGACAATGCCAGTGTGGGTTGATTGCAGGAATGATGAAGCCTGCAGTACTACTGCTGAGCTCAAGTGGCTTCTCTGCCAGTGTTGCTGATGTTTTCGGGCTCTTGAGCCCAGGTTGCTGAAGCAGATGGAGCACAGCGCCCCAACTGTGAATGATTTGTGCATTGCACAGCCAGGCCTTGCAATGATCTCATGAAGCTACATGGTGACCACTCAGCAGGCAAGGCAGTTGCGCAGACCTGGCTCACTTCACTTGTCGGCTGTGTTGAATATCACACTCCACCACCCTCACTCAATCTTGATTGAAGATCATGACCAGGTCATTCAAAGCTTTCATCACAGTACAGTTACCACTGCTGACACAAAGAAGCTTGCACTGGAGCTAGCAACACATCGCCCAATCCGGACTCACCACCAGCGCGTGAAACACGACCTTATGTCAACAACACTACAAACACTGCAGATCCCTACCAAACATGGGGCATGCCTTGAGAACACATGATTTGCAGTCAAAAGTGCGCAAACAGAGTCAACCTGGGCAACAACCCCATCATCGCCATCATCGTGCATGCCACCCTCACATGGACTGGGTGCAGCGCAGTTCATACTGTCGGAGGATCTGGCACCTTGCATGCTGGTGGTTGGCATGATGGCCCACACACATACACCCCCAGCAATCAGTGTGGATACATTTCTGCACCTCTGTGAATTCCACAACCATGGTGTCTGTCTGATGATGGCACCAAAAATACAACAAAGGCTGTTGTACACGACGAGGGCCCACGGGAGAGCAAGAGACATGTCTGCATGCAACTTGGACAAGCAACAGATGACACATCAACCCCACGAACCAGCCACAAAGTTACCATACACAAGGCTGCAAATCACACACAGCGAGAGAGCCTCAAACGGGGAGTGAGATTGAGTATGCCGGTGTGGGACACTGCAGCTCTTCCCCAACCCAAAAAAGCAGAGGCGCTCCCCCAACCTTCTACTGCAACATCCATCTGCTGCAGAGACGTATTATCATGTAAGGTACATGCAGGGAATCTGATCACCCCGCAACCAACCACAGACCGAGTGAGTAGCCCAATGCTGGCTACTGCTCGATTGCTGGGGAGGCAGGGGGCCCCGAGAAAGCAACGCGCAGGAGGGGCACGACGGTGCAGGACAACCCTCAAGAGGGCAAAAGTGGGTGGCATACAAAGCTGCCCCATTCCGCAAAATTGATCATCTCCAGCCTGCACTATCTGCTTGCCACCAAATGCATTCACCCCAGAGCCCCAAACCCCACCGTTCAACGTCAGGCGCAAAACACTTTCAATGCACGTTCTTGGTGTACACATACAACCCCTGCAAGCAACAAAGCCCCAACACACCCGTCAACACAAATACACATGTACAGGCAAGGAGCATGTGGGCACATGCTGGCAAAACATGGTGGCGTGAGCAGCACCCAAGCCACACGTGGCTGGGTCGGACAGCGGACAGGTGTGTCACCCAGGCGCTCGCACAACGATCACAACATGGCAACCATGCTCAGCCAGGCAAGCTAGCATGCGGGCCTTGTAGAAACAGCTGTCGTGCACGAGCGCTGTGAGAATGTTCAAAAAGCACAAAGATGTGCAGCAGCAGCAACTGCATGGACTGAGCACGCGCCAGCACCCAGCACACTGCTTGCAGGCAGTACGCAGCAGGAGGGCTGTTCGTAGCATGCAGGCAGCGGCTGGAGCATCCTTGCAGCAGCAGCCTCGCACTTGCAAAGCGCAAGAGCCTCATGCAGCATTACCACCAGGGACATACTCACACCACAGTCATGTCCAGGGTGTATCAACAACCACCCTTCGCCTTTCTAGGAACAACTGCACGAAAACACAACATGCCCTCTGCTCGCATGCGCATCAGGGCAGAGCAGCCACCCACAGCACATTGACCTGAGACCAGACACACCCACCCTGACGGCAAGCACAGGTCCATCCCACCCCTGCGCAGCGCTGCCGCACAACACACATTAGCATGCCATTCAACACATTTCTGCATGCAAACAAGGAGCACAACAGTCGACAGTACGGCTGCCGTAAACGTGGTGGTACACACAACACACTACCATCAACACTGAAGGGCTGCTGTCGAAACACCAACAATGCTCAACTAGGACTCATCCGCCAAGGGTCAAGATGACAAGCCTAGCAGAGCCTCACAAACCCATCAAGACACAGGCAGGAGGCTCAACTTCAGCACACAAACTACAGGCACAGCCTGCCCACATGGCCCGACACAGGGCATGCGCACCGGCTAGTGGAGCACACAGCAACCGCTCAGTGTTGCAAAAATGCCGGCAAATGCAGCAGTCTACAAGGCATGCGCAGGAAAGAAAGAACCTTGCATGCTGCAGGCGCCCGACACAGCCCAGACCACCAGAATGCAGTGCACAGGTCCCGTACAAAACTGCAGTGCCAGCGCAAACTACTGCATGAGGCTGCCAGATGCTGTACGGCCGCTCTCAGTGCTGCGCAGCGCAACATGCATCAGTGCAGGTCAAGCGAACCAGGCAGCTGGAGCACAGCTGCAGGACACATGACAGGTCAAAGACGTGTACTACCTCTCACACATGTCACTCTTCACGCAGTATGTGTGAACCCTCACTCATCCGTGGTGCCCCCTGTGCTCCTGGGGGCTGGCACCTCTGCCCAATGCCTCACTCTGACAGGTCCCCAGCTTCGTACATCACCAACAGCAGAAGGTCCTGCTGTGCTGGGGCCGTTGCTGGGGCCCTGGTGCTGCCTGTTGCCGGCCATCACTCCATCCAGGAGCACTCGGCAGGTGCATGCAGGAACTCGTCCGGGTCGTGCTCGTTCAAAACCACGCAAGGTGCTGCGCGGCCATTGAGAGCATAGCAACAGCCAGTGCGGCAGCAGCAGCAGGCGGGGGTGGGTTGGAGCCGGTGATCGCGTTGCCCTTGGAGAAAGGGTTGTGAAGGAAGCTGGGCAGCTCCTGTGGAGGGTGCATCTGCTGCCACAAGTGGGGCCAGCGCCCGCTGAATATGGCTATGGGCATTGACAGACACCAGCAGGAGACACACGCGCGCGGCAGCAGGGGGCGGGGGCACGGGGCGCGTGTGACTACCTGCTTGGTCTCAAACAAGACAGCAGCTGCTGACACACCGCACAGCCCGCTGGTGCTGGCAACTAGCTGATACATACATGGACGCAGCCTGAACTGCGCTGCAAATAAGGGACTATCACTGCAACACTAGGAGCATGCAGGTGTCTGTCAACCACCTCACTGCTGGGTGCATGCCTGCCAGGCTGGTGAGGGGTGAGCTTCCCTGCTGTGAATACCACTGAGTGTGCACACTGCTGCTGCTTACATGTGTTGTCAAGGTCTGTAGACAGCTGCTGCTCCAGGCGCACTACTGTCTCGTAGTAGTTGTTCATCTTGTGGGCGTCCAGGCCAAACACGCTGTAGCACTGGTGGCGCTCGTTGGGGTCTGGGATGAGGCTGCAGACATCGTAAGCGTCCCTAGAAAGCACAAGAAAGCAGAGATAGGCACAGAATTAGCTTTGGTGTGTGCTTGTAAGCCTGTGACAGTGCTCTTGCCTTGAACTGACACACCAGATCCAAGTATCCTAGAAACCACGCAATACGCCTGTAAGGCACCTGCTGAAAGCGGCTGTGACCACACAGTGCACACCAAGACTCACGAGCGCTGCCAGCAGGCACAATAGCAAGCGAGAGACAACACCCGAAACCAACATGTTTCCGCAAACGTCACGCCTTCTTGGCCGCTGCTGCAGCGTCAACCTTGCCAGATTCAGGCCACTCACATGATATCCTCCATGTTCAACTTCTGACGCTCGTCCAGCTGGAAGAGAGGCTTCCGAGAAGGCTCCATGTCCCCGGTTGCCCTGGCCAAGACCAGCGATCGCTGCTGCCTGCATGCTGGCTGTTTCCTTGCAACCAATGAGTTTCCAGACTTGTGCAGCAGCATTCCCACGGCCATGATTTCTTTCGGAGGTTGATGTGTCGGACAAGGCTTGAAGATGATGGGAACGAGCTCTTCTTCTGCTGCACAAGCGCAAGAAACCAATTAAAGTTTAATTTTTCCATGGATCCCTACCTACGTAGCCGCAGAATATTGCACTGTCATTTGTTGGACCCTAAGCCCTAGTATTACAAGAGGTGCGTAAAAGACAAAGAACAGGGTGGAATCAACTCCTGCCACGACCCCTGAAGCCACCACCACCCCTGCCACCGAAGCCACCCCCCCTGCCTCCTCCAAACCCGCCCCTGCCACCACCACCCCTGCCTCCGCCGAAGCCTCCTCCACGGCCCCCGCCAAAGCCTCCTCCTGCAGGCACACCAAGCAAAGAAATGATCAGATTCGTCATCAACCTGGGCAATTGTACAAGCCTGGACCTGGAAACTGGGTGAAACTACCAAACCACCAAACCCCATCCATGTAGAACCATGTGCAGCGATTGGGTACAGAGGGCCCTACCTCTGCAAAAGCTGGGTAATCCCTACTGAGCCACACATGCGTGCACAGGGCCCACTACTTTCTTCCACAGCGCCCAATACTCGCTACAGGCGCGGCCGCAACCCCATCGGTGTGGTCAACTGCAACAACCAGGCAACCACCTGGCAGCGGCTTGGCCCCCAGCAACACCCCCTGCTCCCTCCTCACCCCTGCCGCCGCCAAAGCCCCTGCCGCCGCCTCTGCCGCCGCCGAAGCCTCTGCCGCCACCCCTGCCGCCGCCAAAGCCGCCGCGGCCGCCCCCACGTGCTCCTCCTGGAGGCCTTGCGCCCTTTGGTTGCGGCAGGAACCTCTCCAGTGGCAGCAGCTTCATGGGGTCGATGAAGAACTTGTCACCCGCCTTGTAGCTGGTGGCAACAACACCCTCAGACATCTTCACAGTAAAGTACTGCACACATGAAATGGTGGGAGCGGTGAGAGGGGGTGGGTGTCAGAGCCGAACATGCCTGGTGGGTGGTGGTGAGTGGCGGGAGCCAAGGGGCAGCAAAGAGGGAATGCATGTGCTTCACGTGACTTCCATCATCGACTTTGTGTCATTTGCTGGCTGCCGGCTCTGCTGTGTTGCTGTATCAGCCAGGCACAGCTGCATAGGGGATTGCCCCCTGTCATACTGCGGTATGGGTGCCTCAGCAAGATGAATGGTGCCTGGCACCACCACTTCGACATTTTGCACTTTCACCTTGTCGGCTGTGTTGGTGCTCAGCCCCACTCACCACTTCGTTGATTGAGCCCAGGATCTCCTCCACCTTGCCTATCTGCGTCTTGTTCTCAAGGAAGATGGGGGCATTGAAATAAGGGATCTGCAGCGGCAGAAACAGCAGCACAACAGGCAGCATGCCTCACTGCACCACCCTGTTGCATAGCTGGCAATGGCCGTTGCCTACTGCACAAATGTCATACCTCCGCCAGGTAATGTCACCGCATGACAACTGGCCTTGATCACGCTGCAGACCCCCCCCCCCTGCCATGCGCATCACAGACTCGAACTCAACTTTGACTGTCCTGGTGGCATTCGATGGTTTGCTGTCGACCATGTGCCACGCAGCCGCTGAGACACACTGCCACCCCAGGCTGTATCTTTACCCCCCTCCTGCTGCTGCCCCGTGTCATATGCACACACCTTTTCATTTGTGAGTTTGCAGACTGCCTCGCCCTCACAGGGATGGCTGAAGTTACCTGCCTCAACAACCTGCACACAGGCAGCATTACCAGCAGCAGCAGCAGCAGCACCATGTCAACAATCCTGCAGGAGGCGATCCTCAACGCTGCCAGCATGCCTTCCCATGCACAGTGACTGACTGGGTGGCTACAGAGATGCTGCAGCTGCAGTTATCGCGTGCTGTTGCCCTACCACCACTCATGCTGCACAGGCCCTGCCTATTGGTCACCAGCTTGCCCCTAGCAGCGCCACCACAGGAGCACTGTGGTGTGCCATCCTGTGGTGCGGTCGGGTGCCCCCTGGTGGGGCACTGCCCCAGCTGAGCTGCGTCACGGCTCAGCCCTTGGGCTCTACTGCACCCAGGCTTTCCAGCCTCTAAGGAAGTTTGGGGGGCAGCTGCTTGGCCCCCTAGCCGTCCCAAATACAACCTAGGGTCAAGCAATTGCGAGGAAGGGGGGGGGGCACTGTTTGCTGACAAGCCACGCGCTGAAGCCTAGGAAATGCCCATAATACATGGACCCCAGGTTGCAGGGCTGATGACGGCGGCATCAGCCGCGAGACCCCTGATGGCTAGGAGAGACGCTTCTGTGTGCTGTGCTGCCAGCAGCGTCCCAGCGAGGAACAGTGCTGCTACCTCGCTGTTGCCTTGGATGCTGCTGCTGCACAGTTTGCCAGCTGTCTGCTGCTGCCAGGTGACTTGGCACCACAGTTACCCACTCTCTGCCACAGTCAGCTCCCCCCAAGCGTGCGGCTGCAGTGCAGCACCTGCCCTAAACAACAAACCTCCTAAGGTACAAGTTTGTGCACATTTGTCCCAACAGCATACCCTGCCCCTGTCGCTGCTGCCAGCGCCTGCCCACCTGCTCTGGCGGTCCCTGGTCCTGCCAGCCCCCTCCTCCTCGCCCTCCAAACCCTCTGCCTCCTCCACGACCACCACCTCTGCCTCCAAAACCGCCCACCCTGCCGGCACCCCTGGGAGGCCGCATGCTGTGGGCTCTGTAAAACTTGTGCTGCTGCTGTTGCTGCTACTGCTGCCGCTGCAGTAGTAGCGGTCCTGCTGCTGCCACTCGCTGCCGCGCCAGGAACCTAGAGAACGCTTGAAAAGCTCTTATGGCCTCAAGTGGGCTTGACTTTCTTCTTCTCAGCACGGCAGCTTTCCGATCTTCGTGAGCAGTGACCTGGCCGCGACGAGCTAATAACTCACAAACCTCTCTGCATCAAGCTAGTTGCAGTTCCGGTAAGCGTCTCCGATCCTCCTGGCTCAGATTGCACAGCAGTAAGCCGCCCAAGTCAAATGCAGCTGTCAAGTGCAGCTATCGAGACACTGAATGCAGGGGCTTGGGGAGGCAGCACTGTCTTTGCCACACATGCACCCATACAGCCTGGGCTGTGTCAAGCCTCAAGTGTTGTAGCTACCACAGTGCAGGCATTGCACCCCCCCCCCCCCCCCCCACACACACACACTGCCGTCAACACAGCTGAAGAATGTGCAATTATTTGTTACAATGAGTCGGCGATCAGCCGAAAGCCTCAACCCTTCGGCTAGCCAACCCTGCGCTTGTTGTCATTCAGAAGGTGATGCAGTCCAGCATGGTGCCCATGGCCTGCAGCAAAGGACACACCAGATGCAGCAGCAGCACAACAAGTCAGCATCAGAAGCCTGAGGGACAAAGCATCAGCCGTGAGCAGGCATCAAACAAACAACAGATAAGCCAGTGTTCCTGACAGCCTCAGGACACAGCCAACACCGTGCCCTGGCAATTTCACCCCCCTGACACACACGCAACACCATGCATGTATCTCCCAAGGACTCGAACTGGTTGTTGCTGACAGGAAGTGTAGCTGCTCATAAACAGCATCACCCCCACCACCCCCACCAACAAGCGCCTGCTGTGCCAGCATGCATGTGCCCTTCTGCACACCCTGTCTGCAGACATCATTCCGCCCTCGCACCTGGTTGATGTTGCTGCTCATGACGCTGGTCACATTGGCTGCCAGGTGCTTCTTTGCGTCCATCTTGCCCACATTGGCCACAATGCGCTTCTCAGGCGACAGCTCCTGCTCCTCAACAACTGCCGCGTCGTAGCGGGACACAAGCTCCTTCATCTCACCAACAACCTGGAGGCAGGGGGGGGGGGGGGTCCAGCAGTATCAACAAAAGAGCAGTCAGCAGATGCACTGGGGTTGCATGCATGCAAACTCACCAATACTCTCACCAGTGCTGCTTGTGGTGCTTCCCCAAGCAGCACTGAAGGGTGACGGCGAGATGGGCGAGGTTGGTTGAGCTGAAAGCACCGACCAGATGTATAAGAGGGGTGTTGCGCGCAGCACACTGCATACCAGACCACAGTGCTCCACACACCCCAGCGCAATGCCTCCCAGACATCATGCTTTGTAGTGAGCCCTTGCCAACATCACCATCTGTCTGCAACCCCCAACGCAACAGGGCAGCTTGCAGGGGCCCCTTTGCAAGGCTAGCCCCAAAAACCACCTGCTGCCACGACACCCCAAGCTGCCCCAAGGAAGAATATACCCATGCAGATCAGCGGGTTGCTGTCTAACCTTGTCGTTGCTGCTGGCGTGTGTCTCAAAGTCCTGCAGCAGCAGCCCCTCTGTCCACGTCTTCTTCGACAGGTTGAGCAGCATCAACTCCTCCAGCTCATTCTTCCTGCAGCCAGGCAGCACAGGACATACAATTCGGCCGCAAAGCGACAAGCAAACCAGCCAGGACAAAACATAGTCACTGCCGCCAACAGGGGGCATACGGGTGAGCGACCAACAGACTGCTGCACATAGGCCACGCCCCTTGGGTGAAAGGCAGAAATGGTAGCCGGAGGCGTGATTGCTGAAGCATGCCCACGCGACACACGGCACTCAGGACAACTGCGGACATGTATGTCATACATACATGTGGATATGCAAACGGCACTTGCACCTCCACCCCTTGGCTTATGCATGTGAACCAAGCTTGCAAAATGGTTGCATGTACCTGTAGTTTATGCCGATGGAGTAGTAGTGCCTGTTGAGGCCATGGATCAGCGCCTGCAGGACACAAACAGACACAGCCACAGCAGCCTCATGACAGCACTCAGTCCAACTTACACACAACACAGCACACACATAGGGCCATTGGGGCCAGCAGGTTGACAACTTTGCACCGAGTGCCTGATTCAGAGGCCCAACACTGGGTGTCCACACACTCTATGTCCTCATTCAACCCCTCTCGATAGTTGAGAAGCATGGCGCCATCCTGGCACCATCCAAGGGCTTAGTGCATGCCCCGCCCTACTCCTATCATGAAGACTTGTGTACCTGCGCCTTCCTAGCAGCCATCAGGTTGTTAGCACCCCACCCACCTGTATGGATGGCTTGTTGAGTGCCCCCAGGTTGGAGGTGGTCTGGCGTGGCTCCTGACCCAACATCATCGTCTGGAACAGCAACCAGCCAGCACAGCAGCACAGGGCAGAGCAGCAGAGGAGGGCAGAAGCTGGTCACAAACACAGCGCAACGCGCAGGGTCGCTTGACAAACCATTGCACCCTATCACATGACGTGCCATTCCATCACAGCACTAGTGCCACAACAGCTACCCCATCTGAGCAATTTGAGCTGAAAGGTGAAACACAGTCACAAATAACAACTGACAACGCAACCTGTCACCACCAATTTGCACCCGCTACCTCTGTTTGTTCCTATCCAATGCACAAACACGCACACCGTGTGCATGTAACCACCTGTAGATCACCAATACCCGTCCCCTGTCCACGCACCCGCACCAGAAGCACCCCAGCCTGCTTTCGTCAGCAGCGATGCCATGTAGTCACTCCCCTGCTCTGCTTCCCACTGCTTTCCAGGGGCCTTGCGCAACCGTACTGGGACCCCTTTCCCACCCACCTGTGGGCTGATGAGCCTGAATGCGTCAATGACCACCTTGCCCTTCACACTCTGCACCGGGTCAATTACCACTGACACTGCGCGCTGGTTGAGCGCCTCAAACGACTGGAAAAGGGAACATGCAGGGAGGAAAGGGCGGCAGCACAGGTGCAGGTGGGGCGTGCAGGAGATGGTTGCACTGTCAGGGGAGGGGGTGGGGCAGGCGGCTGAATATTCCAAAACATCTCACCGAGTTGCGAAAGAGTGCAACACATGTTCAGCTGAGCCCTGCTCGACAACATGCAGCAGAGGTGCATTGACAACCCACTTGCGCATCAAGGTCCCTTAATTGCTTACTAGGGTCACTGGCTGTTGCACTTGGTACCCATGCTGTCCTGTGACCACTGGGGTCTGCATGTTGTGAGCCAGCTGCTGCAGCAGTCCACAACCCCTGCTCCCTGCCTGCAGGGCCCTGCCATCACAGGCCCAGCTGCTTCAACAACACCCCTAGCTGTGTCACGCCCTGCCCGTTGGGCGCACCTGCTGTGTGTTGATGTCCACGCCAGACAGCCAGCAGCCGAAGCCAGGGTGACTGTGATACCAGCCGACAACCATCTCAGGCCTGCAGGGTGTGGCACAGTGCAGTGGCACAGAGAATGGCAGTTGCAACTGGTGCAGCATTTAGCACTCAAAAGTGTGACTCACATCACTCCACCAGTAAGCGCCGTCACGTCTACAGCGACGCCCTCCCCCCACCCTTGCACCATTACTCGTGAAGTGTGGTAGCCAGTCATGCCATGTTTGCTGGTGTCTGACACGGCTGCTGCTGCCTGAACAAGCCCCTTCCCTTCGCCTTTGCTCCTTAGTGCCAAGCCCCTGGAACCAGCCTTCCACTCCTCAGTCTGTCGTGTCTTCAACATGTCACTGCTACAGGACCCGCCCCTTCTTCCCTCCTGACTCTGCACCCAGGCATGCACCCAGCACAACCATCCAGGAAACGGGCACTTCCTGGTGCACAGCTGCAGGTGCTTGAAAGGCTTTGGCCTGCTGATGAGTGGGTCTGATGGGCCAGCGCAAGGAGCAGCACACCCGCCACTGCTCCAGCTGCATCTGGGCCCCAGTGCTGGGCAGCACAGTGCAGGCTGTGCTTCACATGCAGCTGCCACTTCTGACACCACCACCACACACTCTCACCTGCCAACCTGCTTGAGCATATCAAGCATCTTGGTCTGGAACACTGGGTCAACTGCCTCCACACTCACGCCTGTGCCGCTTTGCGGCATAGCAAACACGTCCACCACCCGCACTGTGTAGTCGTCAACAAACTCGCCCAGCATGAGACCCATGACCTCCATGGGCACACCAGCACGGCCTGGGAGCAGCAGAACCAGGAAAGGCAATGTTGGTTCTAGGTGCTCCTTCTCCTTCTGGGTTTGACACGTTGCAAACCACAACCCAATTACAGGGTCCCGTCTGTGAGTCGTCAAAGGCCGAAACAACACGCCTTCCCCAACCAAACTGACTGGTAATAAGTGCCGCTAGCGTCAGAGCTCTCCCCGTCTCTTTGTGCTGCTCACCGTGCTTCAACATCTTCAGCAGTGCTAGAGAGCTGATGTAGATTTGCTCTGCTGTGTCAACCTGGGGCGTGTCGCCTGGTGGGCCCCCTGGCCTCCACCCATGCCCGTCAGCATGCGCTGGATGCGATCCATTGCAGCTTCAGAGGACCTTCTGCAGCTCCTGAGGCCTGCTTAGCAGCTGCTGGGAGAAGCTGCAAAGGTGATCAAGCTGCCTCCTGTAAGGCCCACTAAGAGGTGCAAACGCGGGCACCGTGACCCCCAGTATCTTCGAAACAGTAAAAGTGGCACAAGACAGGTGCAGAAGGAGTCTAGGCCTTGGTGCGGAACTGATGTGCAGATCACGGAGCAAAACAGAACCTCCACCCTCAACCTCTCAGTTGATGTTGTGATCCTTGGCGGAATATACAGTGTTGACTAGTACTATACCTTGCATCCAGCGCCAACAAGCATGAGCGTCTCGTTCATTACATAATGGTGACATGGACACTGCCAGTCCATGCCATTGGCCCGCTGCACTGGCACTGCCAGTCTGGCACCACTGTGTGGTACAAGGGGAAGCTAGGTGCAGTAGGGCAACGGAAGCCCCCCCCCCCCCCCCCCCCCCCGGGGCCCACAAACAAACGCGCACACAAAAACAACTTGCATCACCGCTGCAACTGGCGCGAACGTTACACCAAGCCACTACCAGCCGCCATGGCTGCTGTGTCAGTGCCTGCCTCTGCCGCCATGCTGCTCCTGCTCCGCATCAGCCCCCAAGTCAGTGATCCCCAGGCCCTTGGCCTCATGCCGCAGGATATTGTTCCACTTCTGTGGGATTTTCACGCTGCCATCTGGCGCCATCATGTGCGGGGCAGCGGGCAGCGCCAGCGGCATCTGGCCCTGCGCCTGTGCCTCCAGCAGCGCTACCCGGTTAGAGCCGCCTCCAGCCACCCCGCGCCCGATGTCCCCGTGCACATCAAAGTCGACGCAGCGGCTGGGGTCTGTGGGGCGCAGACGCTGCAGGTTGGTCATCAGACGCTTGATGGCCTGCAGCACAGCGGCAGGAAGCAGCACAGCAGACAGCACAGCTGTGACCACAACAGGCAGCACAAACCGTGCAAGCCAGACAAGATAAGAAGGAGATCACCACACACCAAACAATGTCGCACAAACATTGGTTTGGTGTACGGTGCGGCAAGGCAAGTTATGCTGCGCTCTGAGGCCGTTGCTGTGCTGGCAGCAGTGAATGCGCAGCGCAGCCAAGCTAACAAATAGCAACCTTGCAACCCATGCAACGGCACTGTCTGCCAACTGGGATGACATCTGTGCAGGCTGCTCAGTGTGTACCTAGGCCTGCATCTGGGGGTTGTGCTTCGGCGCTGCCTCTGTTCCTGCGCGCACCTGGAAGTACTTGCGCGTGGCCTCATCGTTCATGATGTGCGCCTGGCTGGTGCTGTTCATGGAGTGCGAGATCTTCTCACGGGCACTACGCTCGTGCAGGCCAACCTGTGTCACACCTGGTGGCAGCAGCAGGAGCGGCAGCAGCACAATCATGTTGGCACAGAGCACCATCAACATTGCTGCGGGAGCTGCACCAGAGCCAAGTCAGCAGGCTGCAATTTTCTGCTAGTCCCGCCTGCAATGCTGTTCAGTGCGTAACCGTGTGCTGACAGCCGCTGCGCACGTCCATGAACATGGCAGTGATGGCCAGCTGGTTCTGCTACGCACCGATGGGCCAGGGCGCGTTGCCGATAGCCAGCTTGAGGTAGATGTCGTTCGCTGCCAGGTAGTTCCTGTCCCGCATTTGCTGCACCAGCATCCATAGCCCCACCTGCGGCAGAATACAAGCGATGATTGTGCGCGCAGCAGCAGCAGCAGCGCAGGTAGTAGGTAATGACAACTGAGCTACGCAGGGTTGCTGTAGTGTGCCAGGTTGAGCCTAAACATGCAGCAATCCTGCGGCCGAGCACTAGACAAGAGAGTGACTGTCACATGCAGCGCCGTACTGTGAGCTGGCATGGCAGACGGTGCTGCGCAAGACAAACCACTGTTGCGCTGTGCTGGCTTGCTCCGTGCTGACCATCACATGCGACTTGGGGCACACAAGCTTGCTTGTCAGCTGCTGCTAGCGCTGGAAGAGCCATTGATGCTGTAGCTGGCTGCTTGGCCAGCCCTGATGACTGCTGTTGTGCTGCCGCTCAGGCGCCCTCCCCTGCCCTGCTGCGTATGTGACACACCTTGAGCTCGTCCTCCAGCTGCCGCTTCTTGAGCCGCTCATACAGCGGCTCAAAGTACGTCATGCTCTGCTTGAACACCAACGTGGCTTGGTGCCCAGCACCCGACATCTTGACCTACACACGACACAACAGTGGCAATGGATCAGCACACGCCATGCCCGAGCGCATGACATGCATGAGTGGCCTTGAGACAACAACTTGGGAGCAAGGCTGCCTGACTCAAGCTGTGCTTGTGGACCTTGGCCAGTGCAAGCAAGACAGCTGCTGCTGCGAGCAGGTTCTGCGCTGCCGCCCAGGCTGCACAGATGTGTATGAGCATGTGTGCAAGGCGCTCTGCATGCGCTTGCATGGTACTCACATCCTCTGGCCGTGCCTCCAGGTCTGCCTCCCACTCAACACACCACTCCTTGATCATCTTGACCATACGGTCCTCGACAGGGAGGGCCTCATCCACGCGCTGCTCAGCCACGCGGGAAGCTGCTGCCTTGAAGCTCTCCATCAGCGCATCTGCATCGCTGCTGCCAGCAGTGCCGCCTGCACCGCTGCTGCTGCCGGCGCCTGCTGCTGCGTCTGCTGCTGCAGTGCCGCCCTCACTGGCCTTGCCAGGCTTGGCCGGCCCCTCCCCAGCGCCGCCAGCAGACGCTGCTGCCGCCCTGCTGCCTGCTGCTTTGTCCGCGCCTGCTGCTGCTGCCTTGTCACCCCCTGCCTGCTTGGCTTTTGCTTTCTCCTGGCGCTTGAGCATCAACATCACGTTCTCCCCGCCACCACGGGTCTCATCGACCAACGCCACAGTCTTCTCCACCTTGACCAGGCGGGCTTGCCTGTCTGCATCCTCCTCACCAAAAAGCGTGACCGGCTGGCCCAGCGCACGCAGGCGCCTGATCACTTCAGTGCGGGGCAGGACGGGTACTGCAGCTGCTGGGGGAGGGGAGGGAGGGGCCCCGCCTGCTGCTGCTGCGCCCACCGCAGCGCCTGGACTGGCTGCTGTGGCTGCTGCATCTGCTGCATCTGATGCTGCCTCTATAGGCGTTGTAGGCCTGCCATCGGGTGTGGTGCCACCAGTGGTGAGGCGCTGGCGCTTCTGCTCCTGCAGCAGGAAGAGATGCACAGGTCCAGGGTGCTAAACTGTGCACATGCCTGGCATGGTGTTGTAATGAATGGAACACAGCCTTATAGCGTCATATCAGATATGCAGAAACACTCCACCAAGCTGTTACTGCTCCTGTGCCTTGTCCACTATGCTGCAGGTTGGTGACAGCAGCAACAGCAGGTGAGGGGGTGGAATGGATCACCTTGGCACGCCGCTCTGCCTCCTCTTCCTCACGAACACGCTTGAGCTTTGCCTCTTCAAGCTCCGACTTCCTCACGTACTTCTTTCCTCCTACTAACTCCTGCTTCTCGGCCTTTTTCTGCTGCAGCAAAGCCTTCAGAGCGTCCAGCCCACCTCCCGGCATCCGATGGGCTTGAATGGGATTTAACGTACCCAAACAAGTGTATCAACGACGTTTGATAGCTGAGCTGAGCTGCCCAGGACCAAAGAGTGCACCAAGGGCTGGGGCCCCTCAACTCAACACCAGAAAGGGGACAATGGCTTGGGATGTAAGCTAAATGAACAGGTACACCTTGCTCAAAACACTGTGGTGCACTGGGAACAGCTCCTGCAGTGCAGCGCTCCTGTACTGCCAGGGTGCAGGGCATGGCATGCCAGGGTGGCGGCAGGAGGTGACACCAACAGTGGCGGTGCATTGTGCGCATAGCCAAGTGCGCGTCAGCGCTGGTGCAAGATGCAGGCCTAGTGCAAAAGGGCTTCATTGGCACCGTTTCCGTGTCATGGATTGCCCCCCCCCCCCCCCCCGGGGGGCCCCCATCATGGCATGCAGATCGCCACCGACGGACACTGTCTCCTGTGCCGCCCTCTCCAGACTGACGACGTCGCCTGCCAGCACGGCAGGACTGACCCAAGCACATACATGTTGGTGGTAGTGTTTCACAGCATGACACGCAAGGCCCCACAATGGGGCTGTGGCCAGCAAGGTGACAGCTGAGCGCGCTGCCTCTGCACCTGTAGTTGCATGGACAGGAGACACCACGTGTGTAGAATGCAGGCGGGGCCAGGCGCAGCACGCTGCCTGGAGTGCCAGTACCTGGATGCTGCGGAAAGAACTGGGGGCTGCTGTGCGGCCATGTGCCCTTGCATTGTTAACAGATACAGCGCGAAAGCATTCATGGGGCATCTGGCCTGCACAGCAGACGCAATGCGCATGCTACATGTTGGGTGACGCGCACCAGTAACTCGACTTGAGAAGAAAGTGTGTGTGGGGTGTGAAACCTGCTTACAACGTTCTCAAACTTCACCCAATGGCTTGCTGTGCAAAGCTTACAGCACCCTGACGGGATGTCGCCTGTCCACTGGGCCAGCACTGCAGCCGCCGCGCTGTGCTGCGCTGTGCCAGACACCATGCATGTTCCGCAGCAAGTGAGCAAACCCAGGGCTCAATTGGGTTCACCTGGACGCTTCAGTCCTTCCCATGCATGGCGACAGCAGCGCTTGGCTTGGGCCTGGAGATGTGCATGCGGCTGTGGTGGTTGTGAGTTTGACTGGTGCAGTTTGAATGCCGCAACAGCCAGAGGCATGGTCTGGGCTGAACCATGCTGTATCACGGCCATGCAGGTCTTCAACAGCCATTTCCAAGCCAACTGTCATGTGTGGGGCCGCCCACCATGTTGCCCCCCTGTGAGGGGAGGTCCTCAGACATGTCTGCAGGGGTTTGCTGCTGCAGTATTTCACATCAACAACACAGTAAAACGACCTTTTGATCCCCAATCAACGCAATCCACAGCCTAATGCACACAATTCAAGCTGGATTTGAACTGCTTTGTTGTTGTTGAGCAGCAGGGCGGGCGCCCTGACCCTGGCATGCCCCGCTTTTGCTGCAAAAACAAGCAATCTGCTGTAAATTGCACAACGAATTTGTTTTTGCTGACTGCAGTGCGCTGGCGCAACCAAAAACTTGAACCCTTTTGTTATCCCTGTTTCGTGCTCTGCACTTGTATCCCCCTCCCCCTTTCATTTCCTCAGTTACGACCTTGACGACATACATCTCTGCCTTCTCATACGCCTTACCAGGCCCTCTACCGTCCGTCCTGACCCCCTGTTGTTGAGGCTGCAACCATGTCTGGCAAGGGAGCAAAGGGTCTGTCTGGCAAGGGTGCCAAGGGCACCATGGGTGACAAGAAGGGCGACAAGAAGAAGCCCACATCCCGTTCTGCCAGGGCAGGCCTGCAGTTCCCCGTGGGTCGCATCCATCGTCTGCTGAAGGTGCGTGTGGGCCATGGCGTGCTCGCCTTGCCCTGCTTCCTTTCCTAGAAGCCATAGTACCCTTTGGCCAACACTCCGAGGCCTCTGACGTCCATGCTGCCCCTCCTGCCTGCAGGCTCGCGTGACAGCAAATGGTCGTGTTGGTGCCACAGCTGCCGTGTACACAGCTGCCATCCTGGGTAAGCGTTTTGGCTTTCTACGTTTGTCCCAGCATCTGCCGAGCACGTACAGTTGGAACAGAGGCCAGCGCTTCTCGTTGTTGAGGCCATCACATCGACCCCGCTCCTGTCCTTTCTTGCAGAGTACCTGACTGCTGAGGTGCTGGAGCTGGCAGGAAACGCCTCCAAGGATCTGAAGGTACGCCGTGCTGGGCAGCTGCGGCGTTGATGAGCTGTGCAGGAGGTGTCCTTGTGTGTCCTACAGCAGTGCTGCTCTTCTTCGCATTTCCCAGCCCTGCTTGTACAGCTGCTGACCCTTCTTGTATTTGCGGCCCACAGGTGAAGCGTATCACACCCCGTCACTTGCAGCTGGCCATTCGTGGTGATGAGGAGCTGGACACCTTGATCAAGGTGGGTACTGCTGTTCCACAACAGCACCACATGTTGCACACAAGATCGCTATACTTCCTCAAGGAGACAGTCACGTGTGCTGGTAGTACGTTGTCCTGCCTGGACGTTCTTGCATTCCATGCATATGCTTCAACATTAGGCCTGGACAGGACCTGTACTGGGCACCTGGCACTACTGTGCAGGACATGCATGTGACTGCAGGAATGCTGTTGAAGGTGAAAGGTGCTGCATGGAGTGCTGCTCGCTCACATGCACGTGCTCCCCGTCTGCCCTGTGTGCGTGTGCCCTGCTGCAGGCAACCATCGCTGGTGGTGGTGTGATCCCTCACATCCACAAGTCCCTCATCAACAAGGGTACCAAGAAGGAGGGCGTCCCCATGCCCGTCTAAACGCCTCCCGCTGGTGGTGGTTTCAGCAGTCTCCGCGCTGCTGCTGCAGTCTCCTGATGCTACACAGGAGCTCGTTCTTGGGGCCGTCCCTGGCCCAGACGGGAAGTTTGGCTATTTGCTGGTGCTGCTGTTGTGGGTTGTCGCGGTGCTGGCCTTGGCACCCTGGCCTGATCCCCTGCCTCCTCTGACCTGCACTTGCGTGTACTGTTGTGGCCTTGACAGGCAGCTTCATTTTAGCTGTTTCAGACCACAGGGGGCTCCGCCCTTGGTGGACCAGATGCCGTGTATTCACTAAAGACAGCTGCTTTGCATGCTGTCGTGCCTGCTGTTCCGTGCAGCATTGGTGCACAGCATCAGCCGCAGCATTGACTGTACCGGTTTTGACAGTAACGAGTTGGTGATGAGACATATGTTTCGCTTGGCATTGATTGTACATCGTGTGCATGCTCCTTTGCGGGAGGTGCACTTGTGGCACCTTGTGTGTCTTGTAACAACCTTATTCTGGGCATTCTAGTTCATGTTGATGTGTTGGCTGGCGGCTTGTGCATTTGCCGACTTTCTCGTTACTTGGCAGACCAATGCATGCATGGCAGGGGCGAGTACTCTTTCAACACACAACACATAGACTACTATCTTGCTCAGCCACCAGCACAGCTTCAGCGGCAACATGTTGCGAGCTCTACAGCAGCCATGCCTTTACAGCAGCTGTATCCTGCTCAACCTTCATCAGTGAGCCATGCATTGCCTTGCCAGCAAACCAGTCAGGTACGCTCATGTAGCCCATACAGCTGGCAAGAAGCCCAACAACCAGCCTGCTGGCCGTCACCAGTTGCCAGCCTCAGGACAGTTGATGATGCAGTTACAAGCACCACCAAGAGGTGTACAACCAAACATTTAACATGCCCAGCTGGGAGAAGGATGGAAAGCCCAAACAGCACCCCACTGCATCACGCTCGCCACAGGAACCTGTTGCAGCTTTCCTGCACTGTTGCCAACAACAATGCAGGCACAAGATAGCCACCACGCTAGTCTGCACTCCAAGATACCCACAGCCAGACTGCCAGATCGGGATGGGCCACACAACATCATAAGCAGGCTGCTGCCCTGTATGCAGCAGGCAAATGTGCTGTTGAGATTTGGCAAGCAGCGCTGCAGCAACGTTCACCAATCCTTTCACCTGCCCTGTCAAGGATGTGGCAGTGGATCTGCTTGTCATGGCTGCAACATGAACCTGTCCTACCAAAACAGCACCAGATCACATGGTCTGCACATTCCACTGAGCATCAAACCTGTTGTTACCATATTGTACAAGCATGAGAACAACATCACCCGGTTGCTGGTTCACTGCAGTTGCTTTCACTTGCAACCAATTGGTTGCAAACATCTGTTGAACCACAACATGAGTGCTGCTGGATCTTCAGCAACACCACAGCAACCCACACTCCAATGTGGATTGCCACTGTGCAGGAGGAAAAACCCCAGGGGTGCCCCTGAGATGGAGGGGGAATTCAATCACCATTGCCTAACAGCATTGTTGTACATGCAGATCCCAAGGGACCCTTTGAAAAGTGGTTGGGGCCCAGTGCGATTGCAGGCAACCTGGGCCTTGCTGCTGCTGACGCGTCTACAGCACCTCTAACGTAGGGCACCCTGCCACAGCCACAAACCAATACCTTTCTGAGGCACACTCACTGCCCCTGCTGCTGCTCAGCAGAGCGCCAGTGCTGCACAATGCGCTGCTGCTGGCACACTGGGATCAGCAAAAACAGCCATGTGGTCACTGCTGCTGCTACTGCTGGCTAGCCGACTCCTCCATGCTCGCTTCGGCAGCAGCAGAGTCTGCGGCTGCTGCCCCCGCTGAACCCTCTGCCGCCGCTGCTGCTGGTGTGCTGGTCCTGCTGCGCTTGGCAGGGGGCTTCTCAGACCGGCTGCCTCGCCGCCCCTTTTTGCTGCCAGGCACTGATGTCTCCGGCTTGACCTTCTTCACCTTGAGCTCTAGTAGGCCGCCCTCCAGCATAGCCTCCTTCCACCCCAGCACCACCCCGTGCTTCTCCTCAACCTGCAGCTTCTCCCACCAGCCCACCCATCTGTCCCTGTCTGCTGCTGACAGCCCCATCCCAGCTGGCGATGGGCCCTTCAGGACAGGCAGCCCCTGCATTGGCTGCCCTGTAGCTGCCTCCCACACGCTGCCCGCCACCTCCACAGCCACTGGGTAGGGCACAGCGTTGCCCACCTGCTGATCCACCTGTGTGTCTTTACCCTTGTAGTGCAGCCAGTCTGGGGTGCCGTTGCAGCGAGCCTGCGAAAGGCAGCAGGGCACGGCAGCAGTAGCAGACGCAGCCATGTGGGTGACATGAAAGGCAGGAGCAGCAAAGGGGTGGCTGCGATCTATCCACAGCAATGCTGATGAGGTACCACCGCCTGGTTTCTATCCACACACCCGTGCATCGATGGCCAACACACCTCCTTTGAAGGCCATAGCAACCCCCCCCCCCCCGGGTCTGGCCTCCCAGCCCCTGCCCACCCAAACTGCGGCACGCACCCGCTCCCTGTGTGTGAGCATCCTTGGCTCCGCAAAGTGCACGATGGCGGTGTTGGTCTTGGTGCTGTTGGCAGTGGGGCCGCTGTAGTTCTTGCCCACCACTGTCCCCACTGTACCCAGCGGTTTCATCACAGCGTCGTCGGTGGGGTCACTTGGCAGGTTGAGGGAGACCTTGCGGGGGTAGAGGAGCAGGTGGCCTGACAGCACCCCCGGCAGGAAGCCCCGCAAGGGTTGGTCCACATAGTGGGGCGTGCGGCAGAACTGCGCAAAGGCCGACACTGGGGTGAGGTCGGCGACTGCTTCTGCTGCAGGAACGCCTGCCAGGATGTACGGCATCACTGCCTTCTGGGGGTCATAGCTGGTGGCAGCAGGGCAGCCAGGACAGGGGGATACGAGGGACATGGTGCAGTCAGGGAGGTGTTGCTGACACCATTGGGCGCGTCAGCAATCAAGTGCACTGCAAGCCTAAGGTGGGCACATATTCCCGCACTCACCCCAGCTGGCTTGTGACCTCCTGCGTAGTCATCACCCTGCCCCAGCACTGCATGTGGTATTGTGACAGTTGCCAAGTGGTGGCTGGCTTCAGCAGAGCCTGTACTATAAACCTGACAGCGTCAACAAACCCGCACGCTCCTGCAGGTGCACCTCTTCCCCAAGGACACCACATCACACACTATCTCAGCCTCCTACCTGTCACACTGCCGTCCAAATGTCACAGGCACGTTTTTACCCCCCTGGGCCGCATGTGCCTCCTCTGCTGCTGCCTGCCCCTCCTCACGCAGACAATTCAGGCGTTTCTGCAGGACACCCTTCTTGAGCCTGCTGCCGCTACTGCCACCCCCCACACATCGCCCCTGCTGCTGCTGCTGCCGCCGCCAGGGCGCACCACCAGCAGCAGCACCAGCTGCTGCTGCTGCTGGCTGTTGCTGCCTGCTGCTGCTGGCGCCACTGCTGCGGGGGCTGTGTGTGGTGTCAGCTGCGTGGTGAGGTGCCATGATGTGTGGCAGGTCACCCAGTGCCTCCAGCAGGGTGATAGGGGGCAGCAGCTCATCCTCTATCTTGGATTCCGCTGCAGCTGTCAGCACATCATACCAGCAACCAGCATCAACGGTTTGCCCCTTTGGCCCCTGCAGCAGCAGCAGGTATTGAATGGCATGTGAAGTTTGTTGCCAGCCAAAGCAGGATAGGCAGGAGAGTAAATGTGATGTGACGTTGATATATCAGCACATTTTATGGGGGAGTATGTTACATGGACATTTTCGCCAAACAACAATGGCATTGCCCACCAGGATCGAGCCAGGTGAACCTCATAAGTTGTCTCCCCTGCGGTGGTTTGCACCACCTACACCGGGTTGACCAAAGAAGGCAGAACCACCAGAATTGCAGCAAGTGCCAGCCATGCTAGGAACCTATTGTGTGCAGAGATGAGGGCAGGCAACTATACCAGTGTGGACACAAGAAACAGAACAAAGTCAGTCAAATACCCATAGTAAGGCCAAGCAAGCGTGCTCTGCGCACTTTCATTTTGTACAAAGTGTGTGCCAGGGCCGACTGTTCGGCATGTTGAAACACAGTAGCAACACAATCTTGGTCACCCAACTGGACTGAAGCCGGGTCAGCAAAGGCTGGGCAGGCGGTGCGCAGATCATCATACACGGGACATTCAAGAATGAAGTGCTTTAGATCTTCAACATTGTTGCTGGTGCCAGTACGGGCCAGCACAGCAGCGCGGTTGGCCAGCGAATTGGCCAGCGCGAATTGGCCAGCGCGAATTGGCCAGCGATTTTGCAGGGCCACTCAAGCACTGCATTGTGAGATTGCTGATAGCACATGCCGCATGCATGCACAGTGTCCACACTTGTCTGAACAGCGCCAGAACGTTGATGGCCCAGCTAGAAGACTTTGCATATACAGGGCACCTTAGCCCACAACACGTATCTTTTGATATGTGCCACCCGTGCAGACCCATACTTGCTGCTGCTGCCGCCACCCCTGCCGCACCTCCACCAGCAGCTCCTTGGGCATGAAGGTGGCGTCCGTCTGCTTCTCTTCTTGTGAATCGCAAAAATACCTCTGCGCATATGGTGGCACCTCGTAGCGTGGGGGAGGGGGTGTTGGCAGCTGGTAGCCGTGCTTTGCTGCATACAGGAAGATGCGCTGCAGCAAGGCACACGGGGCAGCAAGGCTCACATACAAAAACACACTGTGGGACTTTGTCGTGCTGTCAGCAGACAATGGCAGGGGTGGTGGGTGTGACACATGCATACACACATGCTGCAACACTGCTGGCATCGGTTTGGGTCAAACTCTTGCAGACTCCGGCACTCATGCACCCATACAGCCAGTTGAAAATTGCAGCCTGGCAACATACTGGGCCATGGCTTGCCATGCCATCACTGCCAGATTGATCACAGCGCAATGACATGCATCCCCACTCTGCAGCCATGTACAATATTCTGCTATTGCTACATGGTTCGCGGCGTGCATGAAGAATTCACATGCTCATGAGTTGTTTTGCAGGAGTTCCCCACCGCTCTCTATACCACTGCATGCCGCACCACAAGCACGTTGACAGCCTGAGAAAGGGGTGGCTCCCACAAGAGGGGTGTACCGTCCGTCCTCATTGACTGTGAGTGCCTGTCCTCCTGTGCACCTATCATACAGGATGCATACACCTAGACCACACACGCGCTCATTGGCCCACTTATGTATCCCTGCACACCCGCCCCCAGCAGCCCCGTCGTCTCACCACACGTCTCGATGGCAGCCCATACTGTGCACACTCCAGCATACACATCCTGACCTGCAGCAACAGGCATGCAACACAACACAGCACCAGGCAGGAGTGAAGGGCCCAAGATGGTGTTGCGTCTGATGCCTTATGCTCGGCAATGAGTGCCAAAGAGGTTGCTGTGTCAGATGCTGTGTGGAGCACAGGAGTGCAGACCATGCAGACGCCCTTGCTGCAGGGCAAGCACTCGTGTCACAAGGGGTTTCCGACTGCAGCCACCTACAGGTCATGCGGTTGTGCAGCGATGCACCCACATGAATCCTCCTTTACCAGCCGCCCCTGCGTTGTAATTAGTGCCTCTTTGCCCCCCCCCCCCCCCCCCACACACACACATGCTTGCATGTGACTCGCATGTACTCCATATGTTCAACACACAGATCAGACATGTAAGCTCTACGTGGACCCCCCGCCCCCCCAAAACAATTTCCTTACCTGGTATCCCTCATCCAGCAGCTGCGGCACCACCAGCAGGAAGGGCCGAAACACAGCAACGTCCTTTAGAACCTTGCTGCTGCCCCCATCCTGCTGCTGCTGCAGGGCCTGCAGTGCCTCGTTGATGTCGTCCACATCGTCCTGCCCCACACTGTCCTCGCCGTCATCATCATCACCAAGGGCATTCTCGTCCCCTAGCGGGCCCTGGGACTCACTGGCTGCTGCTGTTTGGGACTGGGAGGGGCCAGCCTGCCGCCCCCTCAGCTTGCGGGCGGCCCTGTACACCTAAAGCAGCAAGCCAAGAGTTGGTTAAAGATTGCTGTGAAGAAGGTGTGGCTAGAGCCAGAAAGGCGTTGTTGGCCTCATGCTATTCATAGGACTCCGGCAACCAAAGGGTTGATACAGTGTGAATGGTGGGGACAGGGTCCAATCCGTGGCACTGGCCAGAGAGTCAGGGGTAGCCCCTGGGGCTCATGCCGTCACATCACTCACACATACTGATGGGAGCTTTGAAGCATGTCAGAAAGAGAAGCTTGTGTCAGCATAGCGTGTACATGCATGCAATGCTGGCGTTCCTATAGTGTCCTGTGTTTTTGGGGTGGGGGTGGCTGTCATGTGGTTTGAAAACATGTCACAGAAGCAGGGCTTCTGAAGGATCATAGCTGTCCACGGCAAGAAGCTTGCCAACAGAGTAGAAAACGGGCCAAATTAGATAATCATTCCCGCATTCCAGCCAACATCAGGCTGGGCGCATTGCAGTGCGACTGTGTTGTGTTGGTCAGATGGCACATACCTATGCTTTGGCGCACCAATGCCATGAAAAGACGCAGGGGCAAAACGTCACACCCCTAAACCTAGCCCTCACACCCCTGGACACAGCCTTCCGGGACTCCCTGCAGCACCCGTGCACCGTCAGATGTAGGTTGATCAGCAGGCCCCAGCTGGCTCCTGCTACCCCCCCCCCTCACCTGCACGTTCTTCTTCCTGAACTTCTGCACTATGAAGCCAGGCACCTCCTCAAGCGTTACAAAGGCTGGTTGCAGCGCAGCCACGATGCGCGGCACAACCCTAACGCACATAAGGTGTTGGAAAGAGGCAGCACAGCATGTAGGGCAAGTTACGCCAGCATACGACCCCAGCAGGAAATGGGGGATGGTGTGTCTCCAGCAGGGCAGCATGGCATGCAACATGCCAGCTAGCCAGCAGGCGCAACGCCGGGCCACAGCGCATGACTGCTTTGCACACAGCATGAAGCAGACCTGCGGTTTGCGCTAGTATGTCAGGGCTGGCATCACGCAACATTGGCATTTGCTGTTGAACCTGGTGTTCTGTTTCATGAAACTGAATCCTGGGAATGGAATGTCACCTTTGTAGCTATAAAGATGATGCCAAAGCTGAACATTTGCACACTGCAAACAAGGTTGTGCCCCAGTCCGGGACTGCCTGTGAGCCACCCTGGCCACCCTCCATACCCTGCCAACAAACATTGCCCTCTGCCCGCGCTTGTGTAGCACCCCCCCCCCCCCCCCCCGCCTCTCCGTTCCCATGTTCCTCACCCCCCCCCCCCGGGGACCGTCCCTTACATGAGTGTTTCTCCTGTCAGGACTCGTAGCGGCTCCTGCTTTGCCTTTGACAGGTTCTGGCAGGGTGGACTGAAGTGCAACCAGCCCACATTGGCCCCCAGGGGACCTGAGGGACCATTGAAGGCAGCCTGACGCGCAAACTCCTCAACCTGGGGGGGGGGCACAGGGGTGTAGGGGTGTGTGAGACACTGAGCTTGTGAGGCAGTAAGCTTGATACCAACCAATCCACTACTGTCAACAGTCATAGCGGTGTTTGTGTGTGTGCATGATGAGCGTGTGTGCGTTGGTGTGAGAGTGAGTGTGTGTGTGGGGGGGGGGGGAGATAAGCACTTGTTTACCAAAGTGACGGCAACCATCAAGTCCTGACAACAGGCATGCAGCTGGGATGCGTTGGGGTGGGCAGGGCCCAGCTTGACAACCCCTGGCACATGTTTCTATCGGTGGCCCTGGCACACCCTGCCCACCGTATGTTGAACACATGAGTTGCATCAGGCAGGTGCATGATGTCGCTGTCATGATGACATGGTATCATTACTGGCTATTATCTGGTGTAGGTGCAGTCACAGTTTGCAGCAAACCACTGATGGATGGTGGCGGATATAATCCCACCCTGGTGTTTTAACCGGCACAACCCTGGTAGGCAATGCCACTGATGTGTGGCGAATGTGCCTGCGCGCAACCTTTCTAACGCTTCTGAATATGTATGACTTATCGTCGACAAGCGCGACCCCGCCCACAGCGGAGTGCATTGATAGGACCTGAGTGGAGGTGAGACCCCATGAGCATGTATGCGCGCCACACATACACTCAGCCAGACTGCGCCTGATACTGACTGAACCTTCAGGTCCTTCTTCTCACAGTGTCAGTGAGTAAGAGTAAGAGTAAGAGCAAGAGCAAGAGCAAAAGGAAGAGTAAGAGTAAGAGTGAGAGTGAGTGTGAGTGTGTCCCTCACCGTGCAGTGCATTGTCTGTGTTGGTGGGTGTCCTGAAGGGTTGAAGGGCAACTCCCCATTGTAGTCAAACGTGTTCATCATGAAGCTGGAGATGGCTGCCTGGTCACTGTCAACACCATACGACACCTGAAGCGCAACACAACAAAACAGCACAGTCACACAGCAGCACAGCACAGCAACTGGCGATGAGGTACACAGAGAGGGGTCCGCATCTGACCCCCTATGCACGGCTGCTAATAGAAAGGTTATACCAATACATGGTTGCATGGTGACCACTGTATGCATGCCTGCACAGCAAATGCACACGGAGTGCATCTGCCGACTCTCTTTGTACCATGCCCAGCCCTGCTTGTGTCAACACTGCTGCCCGTGCCCCCCCCCCCTCCCCGCCCTTGGAAGCTTCCCAGCAAGCTACTTGCAATGCATTGGCAATTGCACCCCCCACCACCACCCACACACGAGCAACCCACGTACACACTTACCGCCCAGCCTGCTGTCCTGGATCCCACAGACATGTGGCCAGCACCACAAAAGATGTCAGCCATACGCCGCTCAGCCTGCAAGGGACGGCATGAACGGAAGACGAGCAGGGCGGCATGTACAGTACAACTCAAAGCATGTCGATTGCTGGCAACATCACAGCACAGCGCACAAGGAGTTCACACGCGGTCAACCACCAGCGTCATTTCAAAGTCCTGATCCACCTGTGATACACACATTCCTCACCTGCCTGCTCCTACACAGTCCACAGGTGTGCCACCTGGCAACGCCGCAACGCCTCTAATCACCCCCAAGACTTCCCTGGCTGCTCGCCCACGTGTACCGCCGCAACTGACATGTGCCCCTACGTCCCAGCCCTCCAGCACCCCCCCCCCCCCACACGCACAATTTTGATATCAAGGATGCCTGCATTGACAAAGCAGTGGGGTGTAAGGCCGTCTGTACGGAGTCCACCTTCAAAAGATTTTTTCACACACTCAGGGTGCAAACCATAACTGACTCAGGCAGTGTCGCTCTACCTGTCCAACACACCACCCGCTCTGCCTATACCTCCCTCTGCACCCCGCCCCCCCTCCACACACCTCTGTCAGCAGCCGCCTCTCAATGTGTCCACCAAAGGCATAGGGGTCAAACTTGAAGGAGTAGTCAGTGTGGTCCTGAGGAATGCATGTGACCGTACACAGCAGCAGCAGCAGCAGCAGCAGCAGCAGCAGCAGCAGCAGCAGCAGCAGCAGCAGCAGCAGCAGCAGCAGCAGCAGCAGCAGGAACAAACAAGAGGCCCACGAGCAGGAGGGGCAGCAGTCAGGGAGGCAGCAAACCTGGAGTGTGCCTGCACACACACACACACACACACTGATGAGCTGGCGAGACCATGACAGCGACTGCGGGTGTGCTGTGCTGCACTGCTGCCGCCCACGGCATGGCCCTGACAGTGCTGAGCCGTGGTGCTGCTGGAGGTACACAGCTCGGCCAGCCTTGCCCTCCAATGGATGTGGCTGGGAGCATGTGATGCCGCACTCACATACACATAGCGCCAGTAGAAGAAGTCCCTGCGCGCCTCTGCAGCACACAGACACAGACATACAAGCAGTCACACAGCCTGGCAAGCACTCGCCACCAGGGGCACTCTGTCAATCAGTCCCTGATTACATTGCATGCACACGGCTCTGTATGGATTACAGAGAGTTTCTTTGACCCCTTCATGCCCAATCACCCTCCCTCCCCAGACCATCGCTCACTGAGATAGTGGCGATCTCCCCTCTGCTGCCCCACACGTCACCCGCTTGAACCCAGCATTGCACAAGCTCATCCCCGTGACCTACGCCTCCTCACCCCCCCCCTTTCTCTCCTTGTCTGTACCTGTCCCCCCCCCCCCCCCCCGCCCCCCGCCCCACCCCACCCCCCACACACACCTGAGTCACCCTCCACCTTGTCTTCATAGTCCTTCTCATATTTGTCCAGGGCCTCCCTCCAGGTCCTGCCAGGGTAGCGTGCCAGCACCTCGTTGTATGTCAGCACAGTCACGGGGGCATCCATGTAAGCAGCCGACCGCACCTCACGGTAGCTGCCATCAGCCCCTGGAGGGCGGGAGGGGAGGAGGAGGTAGACAGAGGGCGTCATGGAGAACAGAAGGCGGTGTTCAATGCTGGGTGGGGGCCTGTTGTGTTCGGCGTGAGCTGTCAGCTGCATTTGCACACGGCTGAAGTTCAGCCGCTGAAGCAGCGTGCAGCACGCTACGTTTCTGTCTCACATCAGTCCCTGAGTGACTGTCAAGGCAGACGCTCTGCACCCCGTCCCCGCCTCCCTGCAATCTCCTGCAAGCTGTGTGGCTGCACTGTAACCACTACACGCCGTCACACACTCATCTGTCTACACACCCACTCACAATCCCCACCCACAGCACCGTCCCATCCCTCATCCTCCTTGCAGCCCCCCCTCCACACTCTCCATATTCCACATGAAGATAGGGAGGGCAACATTGCGGCATCACAACGCGCGCTGTGCTGCGTGCTGCATCGGCGGGTCGCAGGCACCCTATGGCCCCCTCCTGAATTCACACAGCTCATCCTGGCACTGTCATTGTCACCGCCAGCATCAGCACAAGCACAGCCCCCATCCCCTCATTTTCAGCCGCCACTCACGTCGCACAATGTTGTTTGGGTTGTCGTCTGTGTGATACATGCAACACACGTGCTCTGCCTGCAAGAACAGCTCAGCAGACCGCTTGGGTGCTGTCAGGCGGGGACAGCCCTTGTCAGCACCATCACGGTCAGCATCTTGGTGGATCTGCCCCTGTAGTGGCGCATACAGCAGCAGCAGCAGCAGCAGCAGCAGCAGCAGCAGCAACAGCAGCAGCAAACAGCAGCAGCACAGCAGGGGTGGGCACATAGCACCAGAGACTTGCACAAGCACGAGGACAGCACACAGCCAGCACACAGGTGCCAGCAGCGGTTTGCGTGCAGGAGGCCTGCTGCTGCAGCCTGACTCTTGCATGCATGCTGTTGCGGCGTCAGTTGCAGGCCCTTCCCGCCAGCAGCACCAAAACCCTGGGAGGCCCCCTCACCCAGCGCCAGAAGTACTGCAGGGCCACATGGCAGTTGCCATCATGCTCCGACTCCAGCACAGCTGAACGCCAATGCAGGCAGGCAGACAGTCAGGCACACACACGGGCACACTGAGAGGACAGCCGTAACCAGATGATTGGAATCCAGCCAACACACTACGCGTCTACAAAGCGACCAACACCAATCAACGAGGCACCCAATGCGCCGGTGGGGTCACAGGGTTCACTGCTGCAGCAGCCCTAGACATCACCAAGCACCCAACTTCGGAATGTCACAACATTGGATGGTTGATGCATGGCTGGATGCACTCCCTGTCTCTACACACCCTCAGGGCATGCCCTGGTCCAGTCAGCACAGCACAGACTCACCCACAATGCGGGCGATGTAGTTGGCCCTGTACATGCAGCAGCACAAGCACCAGGACATCAGATGAATCAGTGCATTGGCACAACAAACAGCAAACAGTCTCAAGTCCATGGGGATGCTGCTGGGAGCAACAATCTCAACACAGCTGCACCCGTGCAATACATAGCCCACCCATGAACCCCAACTATGAAGCTGTCGGCACTGCTGCCACCAGCACCACCACTGGTGCTGCTGCTGCTGCTGTGGTGATGAGGCAGGATCCTCTATTGCTCTGTAGCTCCTCTGCTGCCCTGTAGCGGGAGCACTGCTGGTCACATTGACAGGCTTAGCCTGCGCCCTGCAGCCCCTTCAACACTCACAAACGCAAGGTGCCCCAGGTACATGCCTCTTTTTCACATAACAGACTGCGCAAAGCATGCTGCTGCCTTCCACTCACCCCACGTCTCCCTTGAATTTGCTGCTGCTGCGTGAGGAATTGGCGTCTGACACATACCCTCCCACCTTGAACACCCTGCCGAGGGGCACCAGCAGCAGAAGCAGTGGAGGAAGAAAAGCACAGAGTCCTTAATAACTGCATCGTCTTGCAGCCAAGGAGTGCAGAGGATATGCCCGCCCCAGCCTGTCACTTGAAGTGTCATGATTCACTCATGAGTCGAAGATTGACCAATGCACCTCCCTTCCAATGCACCCCACTCAACCACGTGACACATCCAACCAGACATGACAAGGCCCCAGAGGGCCACTGAGCATGCAGGCAGGCAAGCTGCAGCACAGCTGGACCTGCTTGAGCTGGTTGCGTTGTGCATGACAGGAGGACAGGCCCGCTGCAAGCTGGTGCAATGCACGCACTTTGCTGGGAGCCGTGCGCAGGTCAGCTGGTGCTGGCTAGACAGCTGTGTGCAGCCATCACCCTATAGCAGACTCACATCATGTTGCCACTGTCATCCTGCATCTTAAAGCCCTTGCGTTCAAACACCTTGGGGCCGTAGGAGGCAGGGGCAGGGGCTCGGTCGCCCTCAAACTCGAGCTTGCACTCTTTGATGTACTGCAAATTTTCCTGGTACTCCTTCTGGTCCGCCTCATATTCCTCATCGTCGCTGTAGTCCGAGGGTTTGGTATCTTGGGAGGGTCCGACGGCATGATGGGCGGTGGGGTGAGCAGCAGCCCACACACAGACCCTGAACAGGCCACCTACTGCTGCTTCATGCCCACCGAACTGCTAGCTGAATCTTGTTGGTGAGCCTGAGAACAGCTGACAATAACATAGGTTCTTTCAGAGTGCTGAGAGGGTTGTGAAGAGTGTGTGGGTTAGGCTGGCACACAGCTTCGAAACGATGGCCCAGATCAGTTGCCAAAGCAGCACTTGCTGGTGGGACTGCTGTGGACAGCAGACCAGTATCACAATTCCAGAGCGTGACAAGATGAAATAATCAATGCCGCAGTTGAGTGTGCAGTGGTTCCCTTGCTCCCACGGTGCAGCGTAGACGAGGTAGCGTCTGATGTGAATCACCGAAGCTAATGACGGACGCCACAAGTACTCACGCCGTGGGCCCACCCTCAAAAATTGCACCTTCTTCGCGGCCTAAACCTTCGTGGCGTGGTGTGCTGCGGGCGCTTGTGTCTCCTGGGCGAGCTTGCTTGTGATACCTCAATGCCTCGACAGCTGAACGTACTGTTGGTACTTGAGGCAACAATCAGATAAACTCACTTCGACACAGCAAGACAGGATCTCACAGCACACCCAGCAGGATGGATATGGATCGTCCATCCTTCTTGCTGTGACCTCCATATATTTTCTCTTTCTGATGTAGATGGTTTACAACACATGGTGTCTCTCAGCTGCGGTGGCAGCTTAGCACCTGCAACATTGCTGTTCTACTGTTGTGGGAGCTTGTGACCGCTCAGGCCTGTGCACCATGCAGCAAGGCAGTCAGGATGCAAGCGTGTATGCCACCCTGCATCAGTTGACAGGTCTTCTTGGATTGGCGCTGCAGCAGCTGCTGACATTGCAACACCCGCACCAGCAGCAGCAGGTGCATCTGCTACAGCAGCAGACCCCAGCGCAGCAGCAGCAGGACGTGCAAACAGACCTACTGCCAGTGACGTCATTCCAGCCCCGCAGTTTGGTTGGGCCATGGCCGCAGATCTCCCCCGCCCTCCCAGCAGTAGCTGCTGGCGCCCCAAATCACCTACAGCTGTGGGGCCTCGCCCAGGCTGCTCAGCTAGCTGCTGGACTCAACACAGGACCCACACAGCCACCAGCAGCGGCAGCAGCAGCAGCAGGTGTAGCAGCAGCTGGACAGCAGCATGTGCCGGTGGGGACTGCAGCAGCAGGAGGGGTCTCTCCTGCTGCCCCCGACCAGCCTGCTGCTACAGAGGCCTTCCCTGACCCCACAAACGATGTGGGGGAGGTGGAGCAGCAGCAGGAGGAGGATGAGGAGCAGGAGGAGGGGCACAGCAGGCCCAAAAAGCAGCAGCAGACTGGCGCGGAGGGGCAGGGTGTTATGGATGAGCCCATGTCACCCTCTGGTGGTGTTGTGAGGCAGAAACGGGACCTGCCCAGCCCAGCAGCAGCAGCAGCAGCAGCAGCACCTGCCTCACCAGTCCCTTCAGAGCCCATCAGCAGCAGCAGCGGCAGCAGCTTCGGCGCAGCAGCTGAGGAGGAGCAGCAGCAGGAAGATGAGGGTGACGATGCAGCAGACAGTGGGGAGGCAGCAGCAGCAGCAGCAGGACCAGGTGCTGCTGCTGCTGTTGCTGCTGCTGCTATCAGTGTGCGTTTGGGTGACCCTGAGGTTGTGTCAGGCCGGCGCTCTGCCTGCTGCACCATTGTGCGCTGCAGCCAACAAGGTGTGTGCGTGTGTGGGTGGGTGGGGGAGGGGGGGGGGGAGGGGTCTGGAGGATTGGGGAGGAAAGGGGAAGGCTGTGCTGTGCAGAGAAGTATGATCATCACAGCTTGACCTTGAGCTGCTTGTGTTCATAGCGCTGTACCCTTCAGTTCATTCTGAGCAGACCGCCCAAGGCAGCACTCATGCTGCCGCTGCAAGGTGCAGGATGTGGCACCAGCTAGGCCACTCCCGTCCCAGTGATGCTGCTTATGTTGCCATCATGGAGACACTGTCAGGCACTGCTGCTCTGCTGTGCACATGCTCTGCTGGGGTGGTGGGAAGATGCTGCTGCAATGCTGGTGCGAGCTATTCTCATGCTTACCTGCTGGTGCTGGTGCTGCTGCTGCTGCTGCTGCTGCTGCTGCTGCTGCTGCTGCTGCTGCTGCTGCTGCTGCTGCTGCTGCTGCTGCTGCTGGCAGGCACAGGTGTGACCCTTGGTGTGTTCAGCAATGACCGGCTGGTGTTGGCTGACGCAGACCTGGACGAAGACGAACTGCTGCCCAACGATGACATGTGAGCCGGGGGGGGGGGGGGGGGCAGCGCTGCAGCTGGGGGCTGGGCTGGAGGACATCACATGCCTTGAGGGGGGGGGGGGCTCCAGCGGCACCCAGCTAGCTGGCGGGTACTGCTTGCACACACTCTGCAGCAGTAGCGGCGGGCTGGGGAAAAGCCACTGCGTACATGCTGCTGATGTTGATGCCGAACAGCTGTGGTAGATTCAATTGCTTTGTACCACATGCATTTGTCCATTCTGTAGATTTGCAAAGCACCAACTGCTCTCACCGCGGCCACATTGTTCCCTGTCACCTGACCTCATCCCCTGTATCTCCCCCCCCCCTGCCACCATCCCAGCCCCCCTGAGTTGCTGTCAGGTGGTGTTGACTTCAGCACCATGCAGCAGGACTACCAGCTGCTGCTGCTGGCTCGACTGGACCTGAAGAGGCAGGCACTGGGCTGGACACACAGGGAGCAGCAGGAGGGGGGTGCAGGCAAGGGCAGCGGGAGGGACGCAGTGCAGGGGGGGCAGGAGGGTGAGGGTGGTGAGGAGGGGGAGGAGGGCCTGGCATGGGGCTCACAGGAGCAGCAGCAAGAGGAGCAAGAGGAGCAGGAGGAAGAGCAGGAGGAGGGAGACGAGGCACCAGCACGGTGAGCTGGCAGGGGGGCGGGGAGGAGCCATGGCGCTGGGGCATCATGCTAAATGGCAGGATTACAATTCTGGCTTGTGAAAGGGCCACACTCACATGCTTGTGTTTGGTGCTGTGCATGTACAATGTGAGAGTGAGGCAGCGCAGGCGTGCTCACACCTTGCACAGCACAGCAGCAACATCAACATGTCAGCATCAATGCGCAATTGACGATAGGCGCGCGTGTGTCTTGGCGCTTCAATTGCCTGTTGTGCCTGTGGCTGCATGTATGTGGCTCCTGCAGGGCATCCCGCAAGCAGCAACACCCCCAGCGCAAACCAGCAGCAGCAGCAGCAGACACCCGGATGCTGCTGGGTGTGACACACCTAGGGGACGATGATGATGATGACACTCAACAGCAGCAGGCGGGTGGTATGTTTGGCTCGATGATGCAGCACATGGCAGCAGCAGGGGTCAACATGGCTCCTAATGCTGCTGGCGAGGAGGGTGGCGGGGAAGGGAGCCCAGCAGCAGCAGCAGCAGCAGGTGGTGGTGGTGTGTTCAGCGGTGATGAGTCAGCGCTGGCATCTATGCTGGTGTTGGTGCGTGAGGATGTTGAGCGCCTGACCCAGCAGTGGAGGGACAAGGAGGGGCGCAAGCTGCAGGCTACAGCAGCAGACATATGGAACAGGTGGGGCAACTGTGTTCGTTATGCTCCAGCACAATCTGTCCTTGCTGGCGCTTGTGCTGCACCCTCTTTACCCAATTGCCTAAACCGCAATTTGCATGCTTCATTTCTGTAGAGTGTGACAAGGGCTACACTGTTGTGCCTTCAGTTGCATCCCACACAGAGCGTTCTGACCACTGAAAGCATGCCAAGCCAAGCCATCAGGCGGCCTCTGGGCGCGCAGCCAGCCCTCCCTCTCACTCGCTCTCGCCCTCCCCTTGTAGCCCTCTGTCAATGACATGTCAAACGTTGTCCCCCCCCCCCACACACACACACCTGTCGTCCACTTCCATTCTCACCCAGTGAGCACGTGAAGGTTGATGAGTGGCGGTCCCACCTGGCCCACCAGCAGGCCCGACTGGCCAAGGCAGTGACGCGCATGGCTGAGAGCCACGCCGACAACCCTGACGGCTACACACGACACCGCAACACATACAGCCAGGTGGGGGGGAGGGTGTGGTGGACACATAATGTGCACAAACACAGGCAGAGTGAGTGTCTTTGCAGGCGGATACTGGACAAGAGAGCACTAGACAAACGCCAGTCGGCAGAGTGTGTAAGGGCACAGTGAACGATGTGGAGCATTAGGGTTTAGGGTTTGCGGCTGAATCACTTTTAGCAGTGGACAGCGGTGCCAGGCAGTCCTGAGCCCGCTGTCTAGCAGGGCAGCGTTGAGCCCCCCCCCCCCCCTCGCCCCTTTCCTTCCCCCGGGGCTACAACAAATTCACTCCCAGGAACACATCATGCATGGGTCTCACCCCTAGTAATCATCTGCTGAGCAACGCCACACTACTTGCTCCCCAGCCCCATACGGCACAACCCAACTCAGACACAGAAGCCAATCGCTAAACGTGCTGTATCGCTGTCGTTTACCACTTTGCTGCTGCCCCCAGGCCCTTGAGGAGCTTGTGTGTCAGGTTGAGGGGGTGAGGGCCATAGCGGACATCGCACAGCTGGAGGAGCAGCCTACCAACACACCAGCAGCAGCAGCAGCAGCAGCAGCAGCAGCAGCAGCAGCCAAGCGTCCCCGCAAGGCTTCCAAAGCTGCTGCTGCTGCTGAGGGCAGTGAGGACCTTGAGGGTGGCGGCAGCAGCGGCAGCGTCAGTGGTGATGAGGGTGGCAGCGATGCATTCATCGACGACGCAGGGGCTGGGCCTGGGAGAGCAGCAGCTGCTGGGCCTGCGGACGACGATGCTGCTGCTGCTGCTGACAGTGCTGAGCAGTCCGAGGGTGGTGGTGTTGAGGAGTTCAAAGGCTCCACACAGGTGCTGGTGGCCAAGCGGCTGTCAAAGCGCTTTGCAGAACAGCAGCAGCAGCAAGAGGAGAAGGAGCAGGAGGAGGAGGAGCTTGGGCCTACAGAGTCTGAGCCAGCCACGCCTACTGCAGCAGCTGAGCCGCCCACATCCCAGCAGCAGCAGCAGCAGCATGAAGAGGGTGTGGAGCAGCAGGAGCAGCAGGAGGAGGGTGTTGGACAGCAGCAGCAGCAGCTGGGGGATGAGGAGCCTGCTGCCATGGACACTACAGAGGGTGAAGGCGCTGCTGCTGCTCCTGCTGCTGGCGATGACGCTGCTGCTGCTGCTGCTGCTGACGTTCCCGACAGCAGTGCACCTTCAGGCGCTGATGAAGTGATGCCAGATGCTGGCGATGAGCAGGCAGCAGCAGAACCAGAGGCAGCGGAAGCAGCAGCAGACATGGGGGATGAGGCCCCACGCAGCCCAGGGCAGCAGCAGCAAGACCGGGACAGTCACCCTGCAGATGAGGCTCAAGCTGAGGAGCCAGCAGAAGCAGCAGCAGTAGCAGAAGCAGCAGCAGAAGCAGAAGCAGCAATAGCAGCAGCAGAAGCAGCAGCAGAAGCAGCAGCAGAAGCAGCAGCAGAAGCAGCAGAAGCAACAGCAGCAGCAGAAGCAGCAGCAGCTGCAGAAGCAACAGCAGCGGCAGAAGCAGCAGCAGCAGCAGCAGAGGTCCCTGCTGCTGCTGGGTCTGGTCCCATTGAGCTGTTGTCTGACTCAGATGATGAGCCTCCTGTGGCTGCAATGACACACTATGGACCACCCTTTGTCAGCGTGGTGAGCTGGGAGCTGCAGTGTTTGTGTGTGTGTGTGTGGGGGGGGGGGGGTCACAGTTGGTTGCCAGACTCTCTGCATCTTGGATACAGTAAGCTAGCGAGAGGGAGCGTGCAGTTGGCTGATATGTTTTCAGCCTGCGGCCAGGTGGGGGCGGTCGGGGGGGGGGGGGGGGGGGGGGGCTGCAGGTCTTTTTTGCGCTTCTTGTGCTTCTGGCTAGTGTATTGGGTGCAAAGTCACCCAACTAGCTGCTGTGTGGGTCTTTATCAAACAGTGGCTGGTTTCACGCAATCCACTTTGGTGCAAAGGCTTTATACCTGCTTCCCGACTGTTGTCAGGGCCTGTGTCTGTTGTGGTGGGGCCAAGTAACCCGTAGCCCCTCTGCCAATGCCGCCGCTGCTGCTGTTACATGTGTCCCAGGTGACCCCTCCCCACCCCTCCCAGGAGCTGGCCCTGGGTTCCCCCTGTGAGTTGTGTGATCATGCGAGTGATGCTGTGTCAGTGCGCTGGGGCAAGCCGCTCATCAGGCGAGAGCTGCCCCGCTGGCACAGCTGGCGGCCCTGCGGGAGGGTGCTGGAGGTGGACAGGGCCAGGCAGACGGCAAGGGTGGAGATGCCTCAGGGACCACTCAAACAGGTGAGGGTGGGCGGGGGGGGGGGGGGGGGGGGCGTTCTGGGGTGGGGGGGTGGGGGGGTGGGGGGGGGGGGTCTGTGGGCTGGGCCTGGTCGTCAGCGTGTGTTTGCGTTGTGTGCTGGTTCGTCGTGCCTTGTTGTGTTTACAATACAGCGCACAATGCCGGGCCAGTGCGGCGGGGGTTGCGTCCTTCAGTGGGGGGGGGGGGTGATGGTTTAGGGTTGATCAGCCTTGCAGCCAACTGGGTTGGGTTGTGTGTATGTTGTGTTGCAGGTGCCGCTGGGTGATGTTCGGCCGTCGCCATCTCTGGAGCTATCCTCCCTGCTGCCCGTCGCCGACATAGTGCAGCAGCAGGGAGAGGCGGCAGCAGCAGCAGCAGGTGCTGGCGGGGCGCCGTCCTGCCTGCCCAGTGCTGCCGTGTGTTCCTGGTTGCGCAGTGGTGTTGGGCTGAGGAGTCTGGCCCAGGCATTCAGGCCAGGGGCACTGCTGGAGTACAGGAGGTGAGAAGAGGGGGGGGGGGACCGGTGCAGGTAAGGGCATTGCTCCATGCGCAGGTGGGAGGGGAAATGCATTTATTGAGAGCATGCAGGCGCTTGTGGGACATGCCGATATCCACACAGCACAACGCCGACCTGCACCCCTGGTTTGCCGGTCGCAAGACCCTCTCAAAACCAATTTTCACAACACCCGCCCCATCTTCCACTCTTAATCTGCATTGCTGCGCTGCCGTATTCATGTGTGCTTCACGCCAGGGATGGTGTGTGGGTCCCAGTGGTTGTCCTGCACTGCAGTCTGGCCTACTGCAGGCAGCCACAGGAGCTGCAGGCAGTGCTGCAGAAGGGCTTTCACACAGGGGCAGCACTGCGCAGTGCACCCACTGTTGCTGCTGCTGTTGAGCCCAATACGGCGCTGCAGCTGCCTGCCTGGCAGGAGCTGGGTCCACAGTCACGGCTGGCCACAGTGCTGCTGCTGGACCCCAGGGAGGAGGTGAGAGGGGGGGGGGGGAGTAGGGAGGGGGGCAGGGGTACGGCAGAGGGAGATGGGCGAGGAGGAGCAATTTGAGGGGCAAGGGGGAGGCGGCCGAATGGAGGGATGAAGGGGTGCAGACACACCAAGGAGCAGCAAGGAGGGGGAACTAGGGTTGCAGACCGGGGTGAAGCAGTGTATGCTAGCGGTGCGGTGTTGTATGACAAGATGCATGCCACAATGTTAGTGCCTGCCGTTCGCGCAAGGGGGGGGGGAGCCTTCAGGATGACATCATGATGATCGTCAACAAGCACGTTCATGGACATTCATTTCCTGACCTCATCTTGCCCCTCTCTTCCTTTGCTGCCCCTCCTCCATGTCCCTTTCAGACCGACATTGCCACCAAGCACGTCCACCTTGATCTTCACATCCAGACCTCGCGTTGCTTTTCACCCCCTCCCCATGTACCCCAGCTGAGATCGTCACCAAGCACGTCCATCTTGAGGACATCACCGCCCCCTCCTGCCGTCTGCGCCGCATGCTGCACTGGACACCCCCCAGCACCACCAGCCAACACCCCACAGTGGTCGTAGACAGCGAGGAGGACGAGGACGAGGGCAGCAGCGGCAGCAGCACGGGCTGGCAGCTGCTGAGGTCCTTCCCCCTCATGCAGCTGCACCCCTCAGTCAAAACCCTGCTGGAGGAAGGTACTAAGAAGCACGTGGAGCACGCAGGGTTCAAACCCAGGGCGCAGCGCGCGAGTGCAAAGAACGATGCGCAGCTGCTGCTGCCAGCGGTGCTTCAAGCGTTGGGGTGCAGGCTGGGGCGGCGGCCGGTTGCTGCTGCTGTGTCGGTGCGTCTGTTCAAGGCGCACGAGCTGGGCAACAGGCGCAGCGGGCGCTGGTGGCAGCAGCTGCCAAAGGCACACAGGTGGGTTGCAGCAGGCTGGCCGTGTGATCGCTGGGATGTAGCGTTGTACCACGGCATGGTCAGTGGGCTGTTGGCAGCCTGAGGCTGTTTCACTCTCTGCGTTGTTTCTGAGCTTTAACTTTGTCTGCTGTGGCACTGCTGCACCAAGGTACCTCCCATTTCCTGGCCGCTTTGCTCAAGTCCCGCCCTGCACACATGTGCCATGGCTTGCCTGTGTACTAACTGCCTGGCTGCCTCGTCATCCATTCAAAGTGCAAGCATGTGCAAGCCAACGGCCGATGTTGTGATACCCTGTGCACATGTGTCGCTTTTTGACCATGTGCTCCCTCACTGCTTGCTGGTTTTCCTCCCGACAGGCCTGGCCTGATCACCCAGGGTGGTGAGGACTCCTCAGCGGGAGCAGGTGTTGGTGTAAAGGTGAAGACTGAGGGGGGCAGCAGCAGGGGCAGGGGGGGCAGCAGTGGGGACTGGCATGGCACCACCCTCACAGCAGCAGGGGGCAGCCAGGGGGGCCAAGGCAGGCGGCGCAAGAGGCGGCGGGCTGTGCTGGATGACTCCGAGGAGGGAGAGAGTGAGGAGCGGCAGCCGCAGCAGCAACCCCAGAGGCGGCAGGTGAGTGCTGGCTCAGCTGGGGGTGTGAGGTAGGCTAGCATGCTGGACATGTACGCCCTCCTGAGCATTGCTTCATTTGCGTCAGTGGTTCTGCATAGGCGTACCTATGAACTTACTGGGCGTACTTACTGGCAACATTTGGGCGTTAGTGTGCTGCAGAAGGTCTGTTGACAGGCACTGCATGTAATAATGTGAGGTGGGAGTCAGGGGAGTCCTGTTTGCTTTTGCTCAGAGCCTCACCGCAAGGCTTGGCTGCTGATCCTCTGCTTTATGTCACAGCTGGATACACACAGCTGCACACACACCATCTACTGATTGTGTGACGCAGACAATTAGCTGTTTATGTAAACCTCTGCAGCCCCCTCGCGCGCCAGTAGATCTGGATCTTACTTACTCTCTGATGCTGTACTGTTCATCTCCCTGCAGTCGAAGCGGCAGCGCTCCAAGTCTGCCACACCCGCCGGTGACAAACCTCACCCCCAGCAACCCCCCTCAGACGACGCCCACGACAACGACGAAGAGGACGATGACGAGGAAGCCACAGCGGATGCTCAGACCAAGGCGCGCGAGGCGCGGAGGGAGCAGGTGCTATGCAGCAGCGCCATGGCGGTCAGCAACGAGTCATACCCGCCCGACAGGGACGCACTGTTCCGCGACACGCCCAAGGGGCCACTGGTGAGAGGGTGGATGGAGGGGTGAAGGTCATGTGTGGAGAGCATTTGGGGTGTGTGGAGGTGTTGGTTTCGGCAGTGGGCGGCAGCAGAGGGCACGGGGAAGCGCAGAATCAGGGTCCCAATGCAATGGTAGCACAGTTGTGGGTGGACGGTGAAGCAGGTGTCGCTGGCTGTGTGTGAAATGCAAGACAAGCAACCTTCAAAGGGACATGATGTTGCAGTTGCTTGACAGTTTCTTGCCGCAGCTTCCTGCCTCACACTGTCAAGGAAGGCTGCTGGGAGTTGGGGTTTAAAGGTTAAGGTAAAGAGAACATATGGCTGCAGTCAGTGTTGTGCCTCATACTGCCCAGCTAGGCTGGATTTCTTGCATTTTCACGGTACAGTCGACTGATTCTCACCCACACCCCATCTTGCTCCCACCCAACTTCCTCTCCCCCAGAACCCGTTCCTGCCCCGGTGCTGGTGGACCCCTGGTCTGCCTGCTGAGCAGCAGAGCCTCAAGCCTCACCAGCTGAGGGGGCTGCAGTTCATGTGGAACTGCCTGGTCCTGGAGCACACCGCACCACCACCACTACCAGCAGCAGCAGCAGCAGCAGGAGGAGCAGGGCAGCAGCAGCAATTGGAGGGTGGCGACCAGCAGCAGCAGAAGCAGCAGCAGCAGCGGAATGGCAACGCGGGGGAGTTGTCTGACTCGGACGATGACTTCATGCCCCCTGCTGGTGCTGCTGGTGCAGCGGGTGGTGGCAGTGGGCAGCAGGAGGCTATCTACATCGATGATGCGGGGGGCTGCATCCTGGCACACAGCATGGGTGAGAGGAGAGGACTCCGGGGGGGGGGGGGGGCAAGATATGTCTTAGGCAGCCTGGCCTTGTGTGACTGCATGGCTTTGTCAGTCCAGCACCAAGAGCTTTGTCAGTCCTGGTTGATGCTTATGTTGACCGAAAGGGTGACCAGGCCTGCAGTCAAACGTCAATGGAGCACTGAAACTAGTGTGGTTGTTGGCATGTACTTGCTTGCCACCTTGGTGGCTACTCCTCCATGTCTCAATATGACTTACTCTCGTGTGCGGTGTGGACTTGTGTGTTGCTGTCCGGCCCCCTCCCACCTTCCGTCCTCTCAGGCCTTGGCAAGAGCTTTCAGACTGTGGCCACCCTGTGGTGCTACTTCCAGGATAAGTGAGTGCACTCGTGCGCCTTGACATCAAGCCATCAGGGGCCTGGGGCGTAGGGGCGAACTGCCAGGAGGGGGTGGTAGTGCGGAGTTCAGGCAGCCATCGTCATAGAAGGGGCCAGGCAGTCGAGACAAATGAGATGGGCAGCCAGGACGCAAGGCCATTTTGATTCAGTGTTGCACCAGGCTCTGTCATGTCTGTGACGCCACCTGTATACACACCTTCTCAGGCGAAAGACTCTCACATACACCCTCTGCTGCTACCTGTTGTGTTCCTGCTGCTCCCTGCTCTCGCCCCCCCCCCCCCTTGTTGTCAGGGGTGGTCGTGGTGGTCGTGCGCTGGTGGTTGTCCCAACCAACGTGGTGAAGAACTGGGGGGAGGAGTTTGAGAAGTGGCTGCCCAGCAAGGACGACCCTGACCACACATGGTCCAAGCTCAGGAGGGGACACGGACGGCGCATCATCTCGGTGGGTGGGGGGAAGTTTGGTGATGGGGTGGGTGCATGGACAGGGGAGGGCTTGGCTTGGGCGAGGTGGTCGGTGAGTGGGTGGATGGGTGGAGGCTGGGGTGCGTACTGATGCTGGCTGCACATCGTCAGCAGGCATTCAGAATGAAGATGTTGCAAATATTTGCGATGGAGGAGAGGGGGCGTTTGGAGCCAGATGGCCATGCCTGTCAAATGAAGCCGTCCTGCATTGCATCATATCAGGTTATGCCCACCGTACACTGCTACTCCACCCTACTAGTAGTACTTTGTCGCCCCCAAGACATCCAAGTGGTATTGACAAGGTTGTCGTAAGCTGCCTCACTCTCCTGCACCTTTGCTACTCCTGCCCTCCCCCCCCCCCCATATACCATCCTCCGCCACCCTCACCCCATTTCCGTTCCTGCCCCCCCCCCTCCCTCGGCAGGTGACCAAGGGCAAAACCCTGCCGAGGGACGTTGCTGACTGGTTGAGCCGTGAGGGCACTGTGCTCATCATCAGCTACGGCGTCTTCGCTGACGCAGTGCTGGGACGCGGCAAGGCACCACCAGCTGCTGCTGCTGCTGCTGCTGGTGGTGGTGGTGATGGTGGCCATCATGAGGAGGAGGAGGAGGAAGGTGATGATGCTGACGAGGCGGATGAGGGTCATGAGGTGGGTGGATGACGGTGTCAAGAAGCTGGGAGAAAATCTCACTGATCATGCTTGTGGTGATGGTGATGGCGGCGGGGGGGGGGGGGGCAACTGCCGTACACAGCGACAAAGGTGCTATGCAAGGGGGCAGTGTGGCGGTCCCGCAGCAGCAGCAGCAGTGCAGCCGTGAGTGGACAGTCCATGTTGGATCGTATCTGGCGTCTTGAGTGCTGTTGGATCGTATCTGGCGTCTTGAGTGCTGTTGGTGTGGTTAGACAGCCGCCCGTTGGGTTGCGGCGTATGCCACCGCTGCGTCTGCATGTGTTGGCTGTCGAGTCACCCAAACCAGATTCTTGTGCCACCCATGCAAGTGTCGCACCATGCAAGGCATCCCCCTGCCCACGCAGTGCCGAGTAGCTACTGCTGACGGCACTTACAAACGTCACGTCTGTTATCCCACCTGCTTGCATGCTGCCCTTAGGCTGCCATGCACCAAGTCTCGAACATTCCGCGGGCCGGGCGGTCAGAGGTGAGCGCGCACACCAGGCGTCATGTTCACTGCCAGTGTCATGGTGTGATGCGTCGTGCTGTGCCGTGCCGTGCCGTACAATGGCTCTGTCAACATAGACAGCGTTGTGATTATAATGCATCAAGGCCCTCAACGAACAGTATCGGTCTGTGCTATGCCGTGCTGTGTTATGGCCCTGCCATTTCGCAGCTATCATCGTACCCTTCCCATGATGTCATGTTCTGTGCCCCCCCCCCCCCCCGGCCTTGCCCCTTACCTTTCATATGCTGGCACTCCCCCCACCTTCCCCTGGTTTACCCCCCCCCTGTCAGGCTGAGCTGGAGCTGGCGTGTCAGCTGTGTGAGGGTGCCTCAATTGTGGTGGCTGACGAGGCTCACACCATCAAGAACCCCGCCAGCAGAATGAACAGGGCCATGGGGCACATCAAGACACGCGCACGCCTGGCACTGACAGGGTACCCCCTACAGAACAACCTGGAGGAGTACTACTGCATGATCCAATGGGTGGGTAGTGTTGGCTACTAGCCTAGCAGGCCCATGACAGGGGGTCCCTGACTGCTTGAGCTTGCACAAGCACAATCCCAGCACATGGGATAACTGTATGATCCTACAGCACCAGCAGTCATTGTGCATGTATTCAGTTGGTTCAAGCCTAGTGCCTGCAGCGTCACCAGCTGCCTGGCTACATCTTGTGCCTCACTGCTCAGTGCTCTTTTGAAAGCGGGAACTGACTCCCATGTGAGTAGTGCCACGGCTGCTACACCTGCTGCGCAACTGCTGGCATCATTGCTGCCGTCACTGCTGCTGCTACTGCTGCCATCATTGCTGCCGTCACTGCTGCTGCTACACCTGCCATCATTGCTGCCGTCACTGCTGCTGCTACTGCTGCCATCATTGCTGCCGTCACTGCTGCTGCTACTGCTGCCATCATTGCTGCCGTCACTGCTGCTGCTGCTGCCATCATTGCTGCCGTCACTGCTGCTGCTGCTGCCATCATTGCTGCCGTCACTGCTGCTGCTACTGCTGCCATCATTGCTGCCGTCACTGCTGCTGCTACTGCTGCCATCATTGCTGCCGTCACTGCTGCTGCTGCTGCCATCATTGCTGCCGTCACTGCTGCTGCTGCTGCCATCATTGCTGCCGTCACTGCTGCTGCTGCTGCCATCATTGCTGCCGTCACTGCTGCTGCTGCTGCCATCATTGCTGCCGTCACTGCTACTGCTGCTGCCATCATTGCTGCCGTCACTGCTACTGCTGCTGCCATCATTGCTGCCGTCACTGCTACTGCTGCTGCCATCATTGCTGCCGTCACTGCTGCTGCTGCTGCCATCATTGCTGCCGTCACTGCTGCTGCTGCTGCCATCATTGCTGCCGTCACTGCTGCTGCTACGGCTGCCATCATTGCTGCCGTCACTGCTGCCGCCGGTGTTGACCGTGTGCTTGTCTGCAGGTGAAGGATGACTTCATGAGCGAGGGCGCGTTCAAGAAGAAGTATGCTGACGTCATCAAGCGGGGCCAGTCACGGGAGGCCACCCCTGCTGAGAAGGGATTGATGACACGGCGGCTGGCCGTGCTGCAGACAGAGACAGCGGTGAGGGGAGGGGGACAAAAGCTGAGCCATCTGGATGTTTATAGCAAGTTTATGTGTGTCGACAGAGAGACTGCGTGTGTGTGTGGGGGGGGCACCGGGTGTTCAAGTGGAGTGATTGTATGCTGCATGTTGCCCCCACACGCAGTTATGCATGGGTGGGGTGTGCGGTAGCAATGCAGAGGGAGGGGGGGTGCACAGCTCTAGACATCTTTGGTCACGGTTGAGGTGATGAGGTTTGGGCTGAATTTGGCTTGGACTGTCACTGGAAGTCAACCTGTTGCCAAAGGGACGGCACTGCAAGTTGTCAGACGTTGCACCTTGCTCTAGCATCAGTTTCAAAAGGGGCCCTGCCTGTCTACCCTCATCGCCCGCGAGCACCAACAAACACCCCTCTGCCCACCCCACCTTGTTCTTCATACAGCCAGAATGCTTCCATTCCCTCTTATCAATCGCAATGTTTATCCCTACATGTATTCGATCTGTACCCCCCCCCCCAACACACACACACACACACGCCCCTCACCTTTTCCGCCTGTCCATTGCGCCCCCCCCCCCCACACACACACACAGGCGTTCATCCAGCGTGCTGGCCCCGACATCCTCGTGCATGACCTGCCCCCCAAGCTGGAGATGGTGCTGGAGTTCAGCCCCACTGGCGTGCAGCTGGAACTGCTCAACCGACTGCTCGACATCATACCAAAGCACGGCAAGCAAAACACACTGCGCGACACAGAGGTGGGTGTGGACTTTGACCAGAATAGCCCCCCCCGGGGGGGGGGGGGGCAGGTGTGCCTTGCAGCTGTGATGACCAAGGCGGCTGTAAGAGAGGATTTCTTGGGAAAGCGCCCTTTTCCTGTGCCAAGTCCTTTTCTGCAGTTACGGAGGGGCACCGTGTTGCAGCAGCTGAAAGACATCACCTGGCGCTCCTTGATTCATGCTTGCATGCTTTCCGCTTGTGTTGTCACATACACACGGTCTCACATGACAGTTCTTGACCGCTTGTCCTGTTTCCCGCTATTGCAGTTGATGCGCAAAATACTGGACACTCATGACCACGGGGTGCCGGCCCTGGCTGCCTTTGTCGCCAAGGCGGAGCAGGGCCAGGCAGTGGCCATGGAGACAGGTAAATGTGAAAGGCCGGGCTGAGAGCCGCAGCGTCACAGCAAGGGGTTGTATCAAGGTCTTGTTTTTGCTTTTTCTCCAGAGCAGCGAGGAATCTTGTCGGACAGGTCCTCCTCCTATCCGCTTCATTCCAGCAACGCGTCGCGGCCCAGGCAAGCACCAACTGTCAACCACAACGGCGCAGGATAAGCCCTGGCTCGGATGATCTGTAAACCTGTTCTTCCTTGTTGCCTGCTTCAACAGGGGAGGAGGGCACCAGCCTCGTCATCACACCCAGCAAGGCGCGGCCGGCAGCAGGAGGGTCAGGTGCAGCGGGAGATGGTGCGATTGAGCTGCAGCGTCAGCAGCCGGTGCTGCAGCTGTCCCAGGAGGGTACAGTGGTGACGCCTGTGCAGCCGCGCAAGAGGGGCCGCAAGTCGACGGGTACAGGGGGCGCCAAAAACGGCGCTGAGAACAACGTGAAGGTGAGTCAGGGTGGTGTGAGGGAGGGGGGTAGTGGTTCCTTGTGCATTGAGTTCAAAAGCGAGGTGGTGGGGGTTTGGCTGAGGCGTACATAGCTGTGTTGAAACTCATCAACTGGCACAACGGACGGCAGGTCCTCCCCCCCCCCCTACCTCCCTGTCTCTGTCTGGTGGTGGTGCCCAAACTTGTTCTGATCAGATTGCTGCTGCCCTCCTCCCCCCCTCTTGTTGCGTCCTGCAGCAGCAGCAGCTTCAGCTGCCCCTGGCCATGGCTGAGGAGCTGCTGGCGGCTTGCAGGGAGGTCACACAGCAGCAGCAGCAGCAGCAGGAGCGGGGCCCTGACGGCGCCGGCAGCAGTGCGGCAGCAGCTGCAGCAGCAGTAGCAGCATCAGCAGGTGGTGGTGGTGGTCTGCCCAAGGAGGCGTTTGTGCTGCAGCTGGTTGCTGCCTGCTGTGGCACTGCAGCACAGCCCCTGCCTGAAAAGGTGGTGGTGTTCTCACAGGTGGGGTGAGGTGTTGGGGCTTGTATGGGTGTTGGGCATAGAGGATACATGTGTGGGGGTTGGGGGTGGGGGGGGACAGGGGGACCCTACTTCGCAGTCACCTGTGAAGGGTGGGGCTATAGTTGGTCACCGGCATTGGAGAGGCACCTGGCTGCCGTGCCCCTGGGTGCACTTTGAGGGCTGCGGTTTGGCTTTGCAAGTGTTGGACAATCATGTACATGGCGGTGACATAGTTGCTGCTGTTGCTGCTGCTGCTGCTGCCGTCATCGCTTGCTGCAGAGCATGTCTGTGCTGACTGCCCTTGGTGATCTGATGAAGGAGCAGCTGGGCTACGTGAAGGACGTGCACTTCCTGAGACTCGATGGAACGGTGAGGAGGGGTGCACAGGGTAGCAGAGGTGGTTAGGCCAGCGGGTGGTGCAGGAGTGCGGGTGTGGAGAGGGGACAGGGGGCAATCATCACGATCATGACTCAAAATAAAACAGGACAGTGATTGCAGGCAGATATAACAGCTCTGGAGAGCTTGTGTATGGCGTATAAACCACACGTCAGCTGCAAGGCCGCTGCTGCTGCTGCTGCTGCTGCTGCTGTTACTATGTGTGCAGTGCTCTGCTGAGGACAGGGCGAGGCTCATCCGTCAGTTCAACAGCACCACGCTCAAGGCAAAGGTGGGTGCCATATCCTGCCTACCACACACCCATGTTATGCACGCCCTGCCTGCCCTTTGTCACTACTCAGTAGGCTTGCTGAACCGGTCTGTCAGGATGTGGCAGGCAGTGGTTTATAAAATCGCCCTGCAGCTGTACACATATCACCAGGCACCAGTCCTGCACATCAGTGCTCGGCTGCTAGCAGCGCTGAAAGGGGTTGGGCAAGGCTGTGGCAAAGCCCTACCAATCAACGGTTTGCCTTTTCCAGCACCACAGAATAGTAGCTGAGCTGGAGGGCGGTTAGCTGGCAGCTGTGTACGCACAGCAGGCCCAAAAGTGCTTGCTATGTCGATGGGGCCCATGCAACAGCCTGCCTGTCACAGCTGTTGTGCTGCTCGCCTGTCACGTATGTACGCATGATTACTCATGTGCTGCTGTGCCTCTGTTTGTTGTGTTCACAACAGGTCTTCCTGATCAGCACAAGGGCGGGCAGGTGAGCAAGAACCAACTGCCAAGGGGGGTGGGTGTATAGCATAGTGGGGGTTGATGGTCTTGGGTGGAGGTCTCCAATCGTGAATGCTGCTGGAATGCTTATAACTGCTGCTGTGAGTGTTTGTCAAACACAACAAATACTGTCCGATGGTACAGCTGAGTCAAGCGTGTGACGTGCCATGCTGTGTTGTGCTGTGCGCGTGCTTGCTGTGTGCTGTGGTGTGTTGCTCAAGTGTTGGCATCAACCTTGTGTCTGCCAGGCGGTTGGTGCTGTACGACCTGATGTGGAACCCTGTGCACAACAAACAGGTATGGATGGCTGGGGTGATGGGTCTGGGGTTGCTGTGGTGTGTGCAAGCATCATCCCAGGTTGGCATTTCGTAGACACTTCAGGTCACACATTCACCTTGGCAGCAGGTCACACACTTGTCAGATGGATATAAGACCCATAAAACCCTAAACCCAAGCATCATCCAAGTCCTTGTCGTGGATCATCATGCGGGAAGGGACGCCAGGGGTGACCACCACAGTGCATGCAGCATCAAGTGGCAGGAAGGCACACCGGATAGCTGCCTATCTAAACCCTAGCAGAGGGTGACCAATGCCTTGAAGTCTGAAGCTTCACTGACGCTCTTGCTATGCGTATTGTCCCTGTCTCTTTCCTTCAACTGCTGTTGTATCCCCGCAGGCGATCAGTCGTGTGTGGCGGTACGGTCAGGCGCGTCCTGTGTTCATCTACCACTTGGTGTACGCCGGCACCTTTGAGACACGGGTGTTTGAGAGGGTGCTCTTCAAGGAGGAGCTCTTCCAGAGGGTGAGGGGGGGGGCAAAGTAGGTGTGTGAATGGTGGGGGAGGGGGGGTCACTACCCCACTGCTTGGCACATGGAGTGGGGGTCAGGGGGCCTTCAGCGGTGCTCAGCAAGGAGCAGCTCTTCCAGAGGGTGGGGGGGGGGGGGGGCGAGGAGGGGGAAGGGGGAATGAGGGGGAGGGGGCTGCGCATATGCGTGTGTGGGGGGTGGAGACAGGGCAAACCAGAGTACTGAGTGGGGGTCAGGGAGCCATGAGGCGGAGGGGCCATTGGCCTGCAGGCATGCCTGCATCCAAGTGTGTGAGAAGGTGAAGAGCTACGGCGGTGTGGAGGCTGAACAGGGGGGGGATTGAGGGGTGGACGGAGGGGTGAAGGACAGTGCGGAAGGGTGAGCCACAGTTTATGCACAAGCGAAATGACAAGCAGCTGTTAGTCCGCCACCCCAGCTGCCAGGTTGTGTTCACTTTGCATTTGGCACTTGCACACCCCAGGTGTCACAGGGTCCTGCAAACTGACAGTCGCAGATTCATCACAACCAGTAACCCTGTGAGCGTGCCTGCCAGTTGATTCACTGCATATCCAAGGCTGTCACCCCCCCCCCTCTCTTGGACACACATTCCGTCACTTTGAAGAGTGCATGTTGGGGCGCACCCTCACAACCACAGCAACATGTTAGGGCTTGCAGTGCACATCCGTTTGATTGCACTGCCTGTCTCAACATCCCCCCCCCCCCCACACACACACACCCCTTTCAACACACGATCCCCCGCCCCCAACAAACACCCCCCTCCACCCCCCCCCAGGTTGTTGAGAAGCAGTCAAAGAAGGCCAAGCTGCGTGACAAGGATTTGGACCTGTACCACCTGGAGCCGCACACCCCACTAGACCAGGGGGCACTGGGCCCTGCAGTGGTCCAGCTCTTCACATCACGGCCTGACAGCCAGGAAGAGGAGAGGGTGCTCATGCACCTGGCACAGCAGGTGGGTGTGATTTGGGGGGGGGGGCTGTTCCTCTTTTCCTTGCCTGGGGTTGGTGTGCGTCACAAGGGCGCAGGCCTGTTGCCAAACTTTTGTTTGGCCGCTGCTCTCCAAACCCGCATGGGGTGACAGTCGTGGCGCCTCTGCACTGATGCGGGTGCTGATGTCCTGGCACAGCAACCAGCACGTAAGCCATGAACTGCTCCGAGATTTGCTGCTGTTGCTACCACCAACACTGCTGTTGCTGTTGCTGCTGCTGCTGTTGCTGTTGCTGTTGCTGCTGCTGCTGCTGCTGCTGCTGCTGCTGCTGCTGCTGCTGCTGCTGCTGCTGCTGCTGCTGCTGCTGCTGCTGCTGCTGCTGCTGCTGCTGCTGCTGCTGCTGCTGCTGCTGCTGGTGGTGATGTTATCATAGGCTGATGTGGTGCGTCAGCTGCAGCTGGTGAACCTCAAGAACCATGCTGAGCAGATGCTGGAGGACCCAACCAGCAAAATGTCAAAGGTGCGCCTGGGGAAGAGAAATGGGTTGAAGGGTGCGCAGGAGCACACACAATGGTCGGGGCAGAGGTGTGGGTCGCACAGCCTCTGCATGCTCCCGCCCGCTGCTGCCAACACTCCACCATAGTGTAGCGCTATCACGACACATGATGTACCTGACGATACGCTGCCTGCTGCTGCTGCTGCTGCTGCACTGCCAGGCTGACAAGTTCCAGGTGGCCCTTGAGGATGAGCTCGAGCGGCGGCGTGGTGAGGAGGCTCAGGCAGGACCCAACGGCATCGGCATACGCACCAGGAGGAAGCAGGAGGCCCGCCTGGCCCGCCTAGGCAAGAGCTTGGGCTTCACCCTCTTTGATGCGCAGCGGCGCCTTAGGCAGCTGCAGAAAGAGCAAGCGGCACGCGAGCGGGCGCAGCAGCTGCAGTACCAGCAGCAAGCACAGCAACTGCAGCAGGATCGGGAACGGGCGCAGCAGGCGGCGACACAGCAGCAACGTCTTTTGCAGGCGCAGAGGGAGCAGCAACTGCAGACACAGCAGCAGCAGGCACGCCTGCAGCATGCGCAGAGTGAGCAGCAGTACCAGCAGCGACTGCAACAGCTTCAGCAGCAGCAGCAGCAGCAGCAGCAGCAGCAGCTTCAGCAGCAGCAGCAGGCCCGGCAACGGGCCTTGCAGGAGCAGCTGCTGCAGCAGCATGCCCAACAACAGCGGCAGCAGCAGCAGCAGCAGCAGCAACCAACACAGCAGCAGCAGCAGCAGCAGCCCACTCAGCAGGAGCAGCAGCAGCAGCAGGACCAGCGACGGCAGGCCCTGCAGCGGGCTGTGGAGGGGCCTCAAGCGCAACAGCAGGAGGCACAAACACAGTCGCAGCAGCAGCAACAACACCAGCAGCAGCAGCAGCAGCAGCAGCAGCAGCAGCAGCAGCAGCAGCAGCAGCAGCAGCAGCAACCACAGCAGCAGCAACAGCAAGTCATGCAGCAACAGCTGCAGCAGCCAACTCAAGAGCAACAGCAACATCAGCAGCAGCAGCAATCAACACAGCAGCAACAGCAGCAGCAGCAGCAACAGCAGCCGCACGGGGCGAAGGCAAATCCAGATGTTTTCATGCAGCAGGTGATCAATGAGCTGCAGCACCCCCTGCCAGCGGCGCCGCAGCCACAGCAGCAGGAGCAGCCGCAGGAGCAGCAGCAGCAGCCGCCGCACCAGCAGCAGCAGCAGAGGGTCCCGGTCATACCGCTTCCCACAGCGATGTCTGCAGGAGCCCCCACCGTGGACCCTGCCACTCTGCAGCCCCACCAGCAGCCTCCGTACCCCACCCTGGGAGCAGCGGCGGCAAAGGCAGCAGCAGCAGCAGCAGCAGCAGCAGCAGCACAAGATGGCCCCGGCCAGGCAAGGAAGCGCAGCTTCAGCGATATGCAGGGCAGCGAACCAGGTCAAGAGCCGGGGCCGGGTCAAGCTGCTGCTGCGTCACAGGCTGGGCCAGGTGCTGCTGCTGTGCCACAGGCTGGGCCAGGTGCAGTCAGGCCGCCTGGGATCAGTGCTGCTGTACTAGAGGGTACCTTTATGGGGCAGCCAGCTGGTGGGGGTGGCGGCTCAGCAGTGCGCCTGCTGAGCCAGCAGCAGCAGCAGTTGCTGCTGCAGCAGCAGCTGTACCATCAGCAGTTGCAGCAGCATCTGCTGCAACACCAGGGGTCAGGTTCCTTTGCCCAACAGCAAGGGGGTGGCCCTGTCTCAGCAGCAGCAGCAGCAGCAGCGGCAGCAGCGGGAGGGGGAGGGCAGCCTGTGCAGATGCCTCCGGGATGTGTGGGGCTAGGGGGGCCCACACAGCTACAGCCGCAGCCACAGCTACAGCCGCAGCCGGGGTTGTTTGGCCCTGTCAGTGGCGGCTCACTGCCCAACCGGCCAGGGTTGGCTGGCAACTACCTGGGTGCAGTGCCAAGGCAAGCTACTGCTGCTGCTGCTGGTGGTGGAGCTGGGCCTCCCCATTTCAAGAGGGGCCTTGCGCAGGGCTATGTGGATGCAGGGTCGCGGGTGCGGGCGGGCGGCATGGCTGGGGTGCCGCTGCCGTTCGGCCAGCCTGCTATTTCTATGCAGCAGCAGCAGCAACAGCCAGTGCTACAGCAGCAGCAGCAGCCAGTGCCGCTGCAACAGCAGCAGCAGCCGGTGCAGCAGCAGCAGGTTGAGCGGCTGCAGCGGGTTGGTTCTGCTGGTGGTGATCGGCAAGTGATCGTCATTGACGACGACAGTGATTGAGTGGTTGCAGCTACAGCCGTTGTAGGCAGACATTGCATCCAGTGCGCTGTGCAGGGGGTGGGGTGACATCTGTGACCACAGTTCACCACACATAGTACAGGCCATCACTACTGCACACACCACAGTTACTGGTGACAGCATCAGCAGGCCAGCAGGTGTCCTGCATTGAGAGCTGCTTGTCCGGGTTGTGATGTTGAGTGCACTACTACAGTGGTGCTTTGTGTATGAGGCTCTTCACACACAATTGCTGTAATGAAAGCGTATCACAGTGCTGATCATCCTGAACAGAGTTGGGTTCCGCCTGAAGTCTGGCAGTTTCAGCTGCATATGCATATGCATCACTAGTGCATTACTACTTCTTTACGTTGGCAGACACGGCAGCTTCAGCCTCTGCGATCTTACTACAACATGGCACCGTCATGGCTGTAGCCCAAAGCTCGCATTGGTGCAGAGAAAGCTCACACATACACACCTTGAGTCTCTGAGTGTGTGTGTGCACCTCTGTTCCTCTGCACTGCAACAAATCTCAGCTGCAGTTTGCAAAGTCCATGGTCTGCCAGCCTGGCATGAACATTTCAAACCGTGCATGGTGACATCAAGTCGAAAGTGCTAGGGGCCTGTCTCTGTCTCTGTTGCTAGTTGCCTCAACGTCACACAGTAATGAACAGCTTTTGATATCTCTGTCGTCATGCAACAGCACAACATGCGATCAGTCGCCCAGAACTTTGGATCGCACTCCTTCCTGCGCTCCTTAGTACCGACACTACGTCGACATGATCTTTCTCGCTCTTGTCACCGGACAGCTGCATCCGACACAGCAGCAGCAGCAGCAACCCAGTCTGAACAGCAGCAGCAGCAGCAGCAGCAGCACACACCCCATGTGTCAGTGCTGCTGCAGGAGGTGCTGCACAACTTGAACCACATGCCCATCAAGGTGAGCGGAGCAGTGGTGTGTGCGTATGGCAGCATACTGTAAGCTGGGGCTGGTCGGTCCAACAGGGGTTGAGGGACTCAACTGTCAGGGGACTGTACAGGACCGCAGCTCCCCCATGAGAGCACCACCTAGCCTGCCTTGCACCTCCCCCTCCCTCTCCCTGGTGGGACACAACGGGCGTATGTATGTACCCTCCTGCAGCAGAGGGACACCACAGCTCCAGCTGGCCCTATGAAGGCAGCAACGGTGTGCCCCCCCCCCCTCCCCAATCGTCAATACACACACCACCTTTGCACCTTCAGCAGCAGCAGCGGCACACTGCTGGGCTCTCTGAGCACAGCCAGCGTGGCAGGTTCCTCACTGGGCAATGCTGCTGTGAAGCAATATCTGAATGCAGCAGCAGGGTGGTGAGGCCTGGACACGGGGGCCGCGCATCATGCACGCGCACCAACCCTCCAGTGTGGAGGTCATATCAGCATGTCGGTGTTCACAAGCAGCTGCTGCTGTGGTGTCTGCGTTCGTGCATGTAATGTGCAGGTGTATGTAGACTGCACCTTGGGTGCTGGAGGCCACATGGCAGCAATGATACAGCAGCACCCTGTGAGCGTTGGGGAGAGGGAGGGAGGGCATTCTGTTGACGCGTTATCATACACAGAGCCCTGGGGGACAATATGGGCTTGGGTGGGTGGTGAGCATGTGGATGGATCCTGGGCCAGGTGGGCTATGTGTCTGTAGCGCAGCCGGGAGCCATGCTTCCTATGCCAGGTGCTTGGCAGGGCAACCACACATCTGCAGCTCTGGTACACAGGTGCTAGGTTGGCATGGCTCTTTGACGGCTGCCACTGTGTCTCTGAGCCCCCCTCCCTCCTGCCCTCCGTATCTGCGTTGTTGCGTCACTGTTGCCCCCGTAAGGAGCTGGAGGTGTGTGTGGGGATAGACGTTGACCCAGTGGCCCATGCCACTGCTGCTGCTGCACTGGCGCCCCTGATCACACAGTCGGGTGCACCAACGCTTCACCAACTCAACGGCAACTACAGGTGAACACTGACAGGCCGGCAATACAGCCACTAGCCATCATGCTGCCACACTCGTGATGTTGCCAGGCCCTGGCACGGTGCAGCCTGTTGCCTCTTTACTATTCTCATCAGCTGCTGTGTCTGCTCTACATCACTGCTGTTGCACTGCTTGCAGCGTGCAGTACTGATCAAGCCTCCCTTACTTTTGCGATCCGGTCTGCCTTGCCTGCCTGCCTGCCTTCCTGCCCACCCCTTTCCCCTCTGCCCTGTCAGTGATGTTGCTGGTCTGCTGTCAACATGTGCTGGCGGCTCCCTGGTGGGCCGAGTTGATGCCATGCTCATGGACCTGGGGGTGTCATCAATGCAGGTGAGGTGGGAGGGTGTGTGGAGGGGCGGGGGGGGGGGGCTGGGTTGGGGATGTGGTACTGGGTATTTTGGTCATAGGCACCCTCTGATATCTTCCTCCTGGACAGGTTATGTACATGGAGCTGGCACCATGGTGACTCCCGAGACCTGGTCGTTTGTCATCCATGTCAAGTTGTGCAGTTGCATGCCTGTTCTGTGTTTCGCACGGCCTTCGTCTTCAGGGGTGTGGATGGGGACAGAAGGGCACAGTGCACAGCCACATGCGCTGCCATGCGGTGTGCCGAATCCACCCCGCCTGCTGCCTCTGCCTTGCAAGCTCACAGCAGCCACCAACACATTGCTGCTGCTGCTGCTGCCGTTGCTGCTGCTGCAGTTGGATGTTGCTGAGCGAGGGTTCAGCTTTGCGTCTGACGGCCCCATTGACATGCGGTTGGGTCCCTCTGCTGGTTCCAGTGCTGAGGAGTTGGTCAACACTGCATCAGAGGCACAGCTGGGGGCTATCATACGGGACTATGGGGAGGAGAAGAGCTGGAGGGCAGTGGCAAGGAGGTAGGTGGCAGGGACGGAGGGGTGGTGGGTGGGACAGTTCTGGAGGGGCAAGCGTGGGGAGGAGGGGTGCTGAGCCGCTGTTTTTGTGATATGTCACTCGCACAATCGTGGCGCACGTGGTGTCTGCACAACAGACTGGTCATCGGCGCGTGTTCCTGCCATCATCTCTATACTCTGTTATTGCATCCCACAGTACAAGTACCGGAAGACATAGTCCCAACTTTGGCACTAGCCAGCAAGCCGTGAGGGTGCCCATTGAGCCGATGGTTACATGTACCTTATTGTGCCTTGCTTCACAACCACGTCCCACTCTCCCTGCTGCTGCTGCTGCTGTGCTGCAGGATCGTTTCTGCGCGTGAGGAGGCGCCGATATGGACCACGCATCAGCTGGTGCGCGCCATCGGCCAGACCCAAATACGCGGCAGCAGCAGCAGCAGCAAGGGGCGGCGGGGTGGGTCCCGGGGCATCCACCCTGCCACGCGTACCTTCCAGGCTCTGCGCATCGCTGTGAATGATGAGCTGGGTCGGTTGGCTGCTGCCCTGCCTGATGCACTGGACTGCCTGGGGCCCGGTGGTCGTCTGGCTGTGATCTCCTTCCACTCACTGGAGGACAGGATCGTCAAACATGCACTGCTGCGAGCTGCGGGGAGACCCACACCAGACATGGTGAGGGGGGTGGTAGGGTGACAGGGGAAGAGGGAGTGACGGAAGAGGGAGTGACGGAAGAGGGTGCGGAAAGGTTCGCATTGCGGCAACCTGAGGCGTGCAGTGCTGATTGCGCTCCTTGGATGGGATGTGCAAGGTTGCCATCCTGCAAGGTGGAGACGATCTTTGCGCTTGTGAGAGTGGGGCAGCCTGGTAGCCTGGGTGGATGGAGGAGTGGGGGAAGTCAGCGGCCTAGGCAGCACTGGTGCTGCAGTAGCTGATGCCACTTGGCACACATGTGCAGTGCGCTGATTGCAAGCACAGGCGAGGACTGCATAGTGTGTCGCAAAACTGCATATGTTACATGTGTGAAGGCTCGTGTGATGTGGGCTGGCAATGTGTTTCTCCCCAGCACGGGTGACTGTTGCCCACACGGAGTTCTTCTGCAGCGCATTCACAAGGCGTCAGCACTTTTGCTGTTCAGCTTGGATTCGATGGATTCCAAAGCTCACCAGCCTGTGTCCCATGTATCTTGTTCTGCTGCTGCTTCCGCTGCTGCTGTTGCGCGCAGGAGACCCAGACTCATGGTGCTGAGGGCTGGCGTGTGCTGGACCAGCTGGCAGCAGCGGCTGTAGGCAGCATCGTCACCCGCAAGGCACTCACACCAACAGCAGCAGAGACCGCAGCCAACCCGCGCAGCAGGAGTGCAAAGCTAAGAGTGTTCCAGAAGGCTGGGGGGCCCCAGGAAGCCGGCAGCAGCGACAGCAGTGGCAGCAGTAGCAGTCGGCAGCAGCGAGCTGAGAAGAAGCGGGCTCGCAGGAGTGGGGCTGAACCTGCAGCCGCAAGCGTGTAACATACTCAGATAGTGGACTTGAAGGGGTGCTAAGTAATAATGTGGATTCAGCTTGACAGCAGCAGGGTTCCGGGCTATCAGTAACGAACCCACCCCATCCCAGCACATGATGGCCATCCATGAACATGGTCAAAAGTGACGAGCTGCAGTGATTGTTATATTGACACTCGTGTTCCGTATCTCATACAGAACGCGTCAAGTCTCCTTCTCTTGTCGTGCCATCTCGTTTTTGGATGATCTGATCTGCAAATGTGACGTGATATAGCTGAAGCTGATATAGCTGTGACATGACGCTGCTGCAGTCTTTCAGTCTTCCTTTCAGCCGCAGCCTGCTGGGCCTGCCCGCTGCAGGTCACCTGTCTGCCTTGGTGTTGGGCAGCAGCTCGTCCCAGGTCCCCTTCTTGCTGCAGCTCGCATGCAGCAGCACTAGCACCAAGACCTGCTGCAGATCTCCATATACATGTCAGTTCAGCAGCTGCAGCAGTGTGGGGCACACCACAGGCGGTGGCAGCATCAGGAGCAACACTTGCAACAGTGCGAGCAGGAGTGAGCAAAGCAGGGTCAGCAGCACAACCTCTCAGTTTCAACAAGTGAGCGGCCATGCAGTGTCACCAAACAGTCATCTTGAGTCGCAGCTGCAGCAGCACCAGCCTGTTCTCAACAAGTTGTTGGTGGCTTGGGCACACATGCCACAGCGACATGGAGCCGCAGTGGATGCCCGTGCCAGCACACTCATGCCTTGCTGCAGTGCACGCATGCGGTGCCGAGCTGTGGCAGCAGCAACAGCAGCAGCAGCTGGGCCAGCCGATGTGGTGCGATTGCTGCAGCTCTACAAGCTGTTGCTGCCGTTCGGCATCTTGCAGCCGCATCAGTTGGGAGTCAGGGGGTTGTCCAGCCGCACAGCAGACAGGTGGCGGCCCAGCGGCAGGCAGCCCCGTGTGCTGCTGGGGCAGCTGTGTGCCCAGGCACACTCAATGCAAGAGCTGCAGCAGCTGCTGCAACAGTATGCCGAGCACGTCAATGGCATAGCTGTTGCAGCTGCCTACCATCGTGCTGGCAAGCTCTGTCAGGGGGACCCTGCCTTGGTGCAGTCAGCAGCAGCTGGGGAGCTGTTGCAGCACCTGGACCAGCTGCTGCCTCCTGTGCGGGGACAGTTGGGGGCCCGCGAGCTGGCCAACATTATCTGGTCATGCGCTTACACGAAGCACACGACCCCTGTTGCCCAGCTGCTGCCAGACTTCATGCAGCCCCAAACACTGTCAGCCGCAAAGAGCCAAGAGTTGGCCAACGTGCTTTGGGCGCTGGCCACAATGGAGCAGCAGATGCCGCAGCAGCAGCTGGAGCAGCTTTTGGCAGCTCTTGCGGGTCAAGACATAGCAGTGCCCCAGGAGATCAGCATCAGCGTGTTGGCACTGGGCAAGCTGGGGTACCAGGTGGTGCAGCAGCAGCAGCTGGGTGAGCTGCTGGCAACCTTCACTGCCGACGGCATGCTGGGCAGGGCAACCACACAGGCCATAGCAAACCTGCTGTTGGGCATGGCCTACTTGGGCCAGCAGCTGCCTGAAGCTCAGCTGCAGCTTCTGATGACAGCCTTTGTCAGCAAGCGCAGCAGGGCAAACACACAGGAAGTAGCAAATTTCCTGTGGGCTGTGTTTGAGTTGGGGCAGCAGATGCAGGCTGAGCAGCTGGAGAAGTTGCTGGCAGCAGTTGTCCAGCAGCTGCACAGGACTGTGCCACAAGACATCTCTCACATGCTGCTGGCATGTGGCCGGTTCAGACATCTTCCTGTGCAGCTCCTGACAGCCTTGCAACAGCAGCAGCACATGCAGCGGTTCCTGGCAGGGGCAAACCCTCAGGACTTGGCCAACACAGCCTGGGCATGTGGGATGCTGGGGCACAACAGCAAGCTGCTGCTGGGGGGCCTGCTGCAGCAAGCCGTGAAGTTGCTGAAGCAGGACAGCAGCAGGTTGGTCTGTCAGGATCTGTGCAACCTGTGCTGGGCAGTGGCCGTGCTTGACTTGCGGCAGTACGTGTCTAAGGTGCTGCAGCTTGCAAAGGCAAGCAGCAATGTGTGGGACTCAGCCAAACCCGCAGAGCTGCAGCAGCTGTACCAAGTACACCTGTGGCTGCTGGACCACAACCTTGCAGCAGCAGAGGGTGGCAAGGGTCCAGGGCTGCTGCAGGTGTTGTCCCACCAGCAGCTAGACGAGTGCCGCCAGGCATGGCACGATCAGGTAGCACACCGTGCTGCAGCGGCACCCTCCCCCTTGCAGCAGCGGGTGTTCAAGGCCCTTCAGCAGCTGCCAGGCTGGCAGATCCCTCCCCAGCAGGAGGTGCTCACAACCGACAGCAATTTCAGCATTGACATAGCTGCAGTGACAGCAGCAGGTGTCAGGCTGGCTGTGGAGGTTGATGGGCCCAGCCACTTCATCAGTCCTGGCAACAGGGTCAACGGCCCCACTCAGTACAGGATCAGGGCGCTGACAGCTCGGGGCTACACAGTGGTCAGCATACCCTACTGGCAATGGAATGGTTTGAGGGGGTCAGAGCAACATTGGGACTACCTGAAAGGCAGACTGCAAGGTATGGGGCCAACGGTGCTTTGAAAGTTCACTGCATGACTGGCCTGCTGACTTGATGGTGTGCCTCATTGGGGATGGTGTCCCTCATCGAGTAGACAGCATGTGCAGCTGAGATACAGGCAGCATGCATGTCATGGTCTGCAACTTGTTCACATCTGTCATGCGCGCCGTGTGGTGCTGTTTGCTGCCTTTGCCCCTGTGATATCCACAGGGATCATTCTCGCTGCTGAGCCAATGGCTGCTGCAGCTCCAGCAGACCAACCACCATCGACTGCCCCACAAGGGTCCAGGCGGAGGGTCAGGAGCACCAAGAGGAGGAGGGACAACAGTCACTGACGCAAGCTGGATGACAGAGTAGCACTGCTAGCAGGTGAGGTCAAAGCACCAGGTGCGCCACCAGGCTGGTGCAAGCACGTAGCGCAGTGTCCACATTACCTTACATGGGCTGTGCTGTGCAGGAGTAGTAGTCACTTTTCAGACCGGGCCTGCCAGCACCTGCTGTGCTAACTGTAATGTATGTTTTGTGCTGGCGGCAGGGGGTGGTCGGTGCACCTGCAATCCGACATGCCAAGGCCACAGTGATGGAGCAGATTTTCTTGTTTTCCTTGCCTGCCAGCAATGTGGCAGTGCTGCCCAGCCTTGCCATGTGAGCTACCCTGAGCCTCAAGCCAGCTACAACACCTGCTGCCATCACCTCAAAGTCTGCACATGTTTTGCTTATGCGTGTCTGTATATGCTCATGCAGGTCACCCAGCCCACCCCCTGGCTGGTCCAGACCTTCCTCTCCCCCAGCACCTTGCACAGGGCGAAGCAGGCTTCTCCTGCCTGATGCACTGGACTGCCTGGGGCCTGGTGGATGGCTGTCATCTCCTTCCACTCACTGGAGGACAGGATCGTCAAACATGCACTGATGCACGCTGCAGGAAGACCCATATATGTTTTTAATGTGCGTTCCCACGCACTCATGCCCACTTTCGAGTTCGGAGATCCTTGGATGGTGAGATGATCGATGCATTGGCTGGATGCACTCCCTGTGTCTACACCCGACATGGTGATGGGGGTGGTGGGGTGACAGGGGAAGAGGGAGTTAGGGAAGTGGCGCGGAAGTGCTAACAATGCAGCAAAGCCAAGGCGGTCAGTGCCGAGTGAGCTCCTTGGATTGGCTGTGCAAGGGTGCCATTCTGCAGGGTGGAGACGATCTTGCATCATTGGTGGATGGGGGCGTTCGGGAGTCAGAGGGCCCACAGCGGCAGTCCTGGTGCCGCTGTAGCTGCCTGCCTCTTGGCACGCATGTGCCATGTGTTGGTTGTCAACACAGGCAAGTACTCCGTCCAATTGTGGTGCAAGGGTTGTGTGCTGTGGGCTGACAGCACGTGGGGGGGGGGGGTGACTGTGGCTTCAGCGCAGCAATACCTAACTGGTGGCTGTGCTGTTGCAGGTCACACATCCAAAGCTCAACAGCATGTGCTTGCTGCTGCTGCCGCTGCTGCTGCTGCCGTTATTATCTGTAGGAGACTCACGTCTGGCAGACGCACGGTGCTGAGGGCTGGCGTGTGCTGGACCAGCTGGCAGCAGCGGCTGTCGGCAACATCGTCACCCGCAAGGCACTCACACCAACAGCAGCAGAGACGGCAGCCAACCCGCGCAGCAGGAGTATTAAGCTGAGGGTGTTGCAGAAGGCTGCAGGGCCCCAGGAAGCCGGCAGCAGCGACAGCAGCGGTAGCACTTGGCAGCAGCGAGCTGAGAAGAAACGGGCTCGCAGGAATGGGGCTGAACCGGCAGCAGCAAGCATGTAAATCATGTAGATGGTGGATTAACAGGGGAGACAACTGTCAATGGTGCCTCAGCTTGAGACCAGTGATGAATGCAACCCACACATTCCCTGCACATGGCCGTCCATGCCATGAACATGGTCAACCAAATATGATCCCACGGGTTATGTTCAACAAGTCTTGGAGTTCCTTTATGCGTCTGACTTGTTTCGAAGCTCGTACACAAGTTGTCAAGTCCCTCCTATTCTCGTGGCCATCTGATCTGGTGATCTGCTTGGTGCTTGCTAAGTGGCAGTGCAGATACTGCTGTCACGTACAGCTAGCGCCATCGTGAGCCACGTGTCGTGATATCCTTCTGGCAGCCGTATCCTGATGTTGCCCGCTGCAGGCCACCTGTCTGCCCTCGTTCCAAGCAGCGGCAGAGTATGCCACCCCATGCTGCTGCAGCTCTACTGCAGCAGCAGCTCCTGCTGCAGGGCGCTGGCTGCAGTCATAGGCAGCACTTGCACAAGTTTCCGCAGCAAGAGCAGAAGCAACGCCAGACACAGTGCTTGCAGCAGCAGCAGCAAAGACAGCTGGAGTGAGCCAAGAAGACATGCAAGCAGGGGCGTTGGGCACCAGCAGGCAGCCAGTGATGCAGTGTCTACTAATGCATTGCTTTCAAGTTTGCAGCAGCGTGAGGAGCATATGCTTACCACATCTGCAGCACGCAAGCAGCTGCAGCACATTTTCCTGCAGGTAGGCATGCCACACCAACAGGGAGGGGCCCTGAGCACCATTAGCAGCAGCACCCATGCACTTCTGAAGCGTGGTGGCATGCTGTACCAGGCAGCAGCAGCAGCAGCAGTGGCAGGGCCAGGCACTGCAGTGCTGCACAGGCTGCTGCAGCCGCAGCAGTTGGGAGTCAGGGGTTTGTCCAGCAGGACAGCAGACAGGTGGCGGCCTGTCGGCAGGCAGCCCCGTGTGCTGCTGGGGCAGCTGTGTGCCCAGGCACACTCAATGCAAGAGCTGCAGCAGCTGCTGCAACAGCATGCCGAGCACGTCAACGGCATAGCTGTTGCAGCTGCCTACCATCGTGCTGGCAAGCTCTGTCAGGGGGATCCTGCCTTGGTGCAGTCAGCAGCAGCTGGGGAGCTGCTGCAGCACCTGGACCAGCTGCTGCCATCTGTACGGGGGCAGTTGCAAGCTCGGCAGCTGGCCAACGTCATCTGGTCGTGTGCTTACACAAAGCACAGGGCCCCTATTGCCCAGCTGCTGCCAGACTTCATGCAGCCTGAGACCCTGTCAACTGCCAACAGCCAAGCGGTAGGCAATGTCCTGTGGGCGCTGGCGACACTTATGCAGCAGGTGCCGCAACAGCAGCTGCAGCAGCTGGTGGGTGCACTTGTCCTCCAAAGAGACATCGCAGTTCCTCAGCACATCAGCCAAAGCGTATGGGCACTGGGCAAGCTGGGGTACCAGGTGGTGCAGCAGCAGCAGCAGGAGCAGCTGGGTGCGCTGCTGGCAGCCTTCACTGCTGAAGGGATGCTGGTCAGGGCCAAGCCACAGGAGATTGCCAACCTGCTGTTGGGCATGGCCTACATGGGCCAGCAGCTGCCCAATGCTCAGCTGCGGCTGCTGGAGGCAAAACTTGTCAGCAAGCGCAGCAGGGCAACGACACAAGGACTAGCCAACTTCCTGTGGGCTGTGTCTGACCTGGGGCAGCATGTGCAGCCTCAGCAGCTGGAGAAGTTGCTGGCGGCATTTGATGCACAGTTGCACAGAGCTGTGCCACAGGGGATCTCGATCACACTGCTGGCATGTGCCCAGTTCAGGCATCTTCCTGTGCAGCTCCTGAGAGCCTTGCAAGAGCAGCAGCACATGCAGCGCTTCCTGGTAGGTGCAGAATCTCAACATCTGGCCAACACAGCCTGGGCATGTGGGATGCTGGGGCACAACAGCGAGCTGCTGCTTGGGGGACTGCTGCAGCTAGCCATGGAGCTGCTGCAGCAGGGCAGCAGCAGGTTTGTGTGCCAGGAGCTCTGCAACCTGTGCTGGGCAGTGGCTGTGCTTGACTTGCGTCAGTACGTGCCTGCAGTGCTGCAGCTTGTGCAAGCTGCCAGCAGGGTGTGGGGGTCAGCAGCACCTGAAGGCCTGCGGCAGCTGTACCAAGTACACCTGTGGCTGCTGGACCACGGCCTTGCGCCAGCAGAGGGTGGCAAGGGTCCAGGGCTGCTGCAGGTGCTGTCCCAGCAGCAGCTGGGCGAGTGCCGCCGGGCATGGCAGGATCAGGTGGCACGCGATGCTGCAGCGACACCCTCGTTGCTGCAGCAGCAGGTGTTTGCAGCCCTTCAGCAGCTGCCAGGCTGGCAGGTCCCTCCCCAGCAGGAGGTGCTCACAGCCGACAAAAATTTCAGCATTGACATAGCATCAGTGACGGCAGCAGGTGTCAGGCTGGCTGTGGAGGTTGATGGGCCCAGCCACTTCATCAGTTCTGGTAACAGGGTCAACGGCCCCACTCAGTACAGGATCAGGGCGCTGACAGCTCGGGGCTACACAGTGGTCAGCATACCCTACTGGCAGTGGGATGATTTGAGGGGGTCAGCTCAACAGCAGGACTACCTGAAAGGCAGACTGCAAGGTATGGGGCCAACGGCGCTTTGAAAGTTCACTGCATGACCTGGCCTGCTGACTTGATGGTGTGACTCTTCGAGTAGACAGCATGTGCAGCTGAGATACAGGCACCATGCATATCATGGCCTGCAACTCGATCACATCTGTCATGTGCGCTGTGTGTTGCTGTTTGCTGCGTCTGTCCCTGTGATATCCACAGGGCTCACTCTCTCTGCTGAGCCAGTGGCTGCTGATGCGGCTGCTGCAGCTTCAGCAGGCCAACCACCATCAACTGCCGCACAAGGGTCCAGGAGGAGGGACAGGAGCACCAAGAGGAGAATGGACAGCAGTCACTGACACAGGCCGGATGACAGAGTAGCACTGCTAGCAGGTGAAGCCAAAGCTCCAGGTTGTGCAACACTGGTGTCAGCACGTAGCGCAGTGTCCACATTACCTTACAAGGGCTGTGCTGTACAGGAGTAGTAGTCACTTATCAGACCGGGCCTGCCAGCACCTGCTGTGCTAAATGTAATGTATGTTTTGTGCTGGCGGCAGGGGGTGGTCGGTGCACCTGCAATTCGACATGCCAAGGCCACAGTGATGGAGCAGATTTTCTTGTTTTCCTTGCCTGCCAGCACTGTGGCAGTGCTGCCCAGCCTTGCCATGTGAGCTACCCTGAGCCTCAAGCCAGCTACAACACCTGCCCCCATCACCTCAAAGTCTGCACATGTTTTGCTTATGCGTGTCTGTATATGCAATTGCAGGTCACCCAGCCCAGCCCCTGGCTGGTCCAGACCTTCCTCGGTGCCCCAGCACCTTGCACAGGGCGAAGCAGGCACTGGACTGCCTGGGGCCTGGTGGATGGCTGTCATCTCCTTCCACTCACTGGAGGACAGGATCGTCAAACATGCACTGATGCGAGCAGCAGGGCCAGACATGGTGAGGGGGGTGGTAGGGAGCTGTATGGCAAGTGACAAGGGTGGCAGGAAGGCAGGACGGAGGGAGTGAAGGGAAGACGGGAGTCGTAACAGGGTGCCAAAGCCCGGTGATGTACTGCTCCCTGTGTTGCTTGGTGGTCTGCAGTGGCGAGGCCCACACCTGACATTGCCAATCCCAATGGTTGGGAGGTGGGTGGCAGGCAAGGGGGGAAAAGGCCGATGGAGGGGGTTCAAGGAGATGACAAAGAGGCAAAGCACTGTGCGGCCAGGTGTCCAGTGCTGAGTGGGTTTGTTGGGAGATGTGTGGCAGGGTGCCGCCCTGCACTGTGCAAATGACACTATGTTGAGCAGCCTTGTGCCGTCAGTGGATGGATGAGTGCAAGTATGGGCTGCAGAGCACTGGACAGGACTGTTGCGACAGTAGCTGTATGCCTCTTGCCGCACATGCCCCAAGCGCTGACTGTGAAGCTTGGTGGGCTTGTGGGGGGTCGTATGCTGTGAGCTGATATTTTTTCCCCGTTGGCACCTGGCGGGGTGACTGTTGCCTACAGAGGTGCCGCCAACAGCGACACCCAGCAACTGTATGAGGTAACAGATGCCAATGCAAGCCAGCCAGTGTATGTTGAGATCTGCTGCTGCCCTTGTCATCTGCAGGAAACCCAGACTCATGGTGCTGAGGGCTGGCGTGTGCTGGACCAGCTGGTAGCAGCAGCTGTGGGCAGCATTGTCACCCGCAAGGCACTCACACCACAGCAGCAGAGACGGCAGCCAACCCACGCAGCAGGAGCGCCAAGCTAAGGGTGGTCCCGAAGGCAGGAGGGCCCCTGGAAGTTGGCAGCAGCGACAGCAGTGGCAGTAGCAGTCGGCAGCAGCGAGCTGAGAAGAAGCGGGCACGCAGGAGTGGGGCTCAATCTGCAGCATCAAGCGCGTCACCAAGTAGTGGCGGACACCAAGGGTTTACCACGGTTGATGAGGCCTTGGCTCGAGAGCATTGATGACTGCAACCCACCCATGTCAGCAGCACTTTGTCTGTTCACAGTGGTTATAATATTCTGCTGAGCCAGTTACACCGTTTTGGTGAATTAATTACGGATCGTAAGGATTATGTCCTGCAGGTCTCTAAGTTGTTGTTGCGCATGCAGTCTCGTGGTTATGCTATCAGCATTTTGTACAGGAAACTGAAGCACTACCTGCACCGCAACTACATGTTGTTTGGGGATGTCCACTGGCGTCAATTGTTCAGGGACATTCTTCGTAACCTGGGCTATTTGAGGTGTCAGCCTAACTGGGAAGGGTGGCAGCCCCCTGCCTGGCACTCTGATCCAGTGGGCTCCGTGATCCCTTGGGATCAGTTGACTGCACAGTTGTCGGCCTCCCCATGACGTGTGTAACTGACTCTTATCTATGTAATTTGCCGTCTTTTGTCATGCATTGTGCTGGTACCGTCGCTTTCATGCCGTCCTCTATCCCTCTGGTGCTGTCTTGCGTTGTGCAGTTACTTTCCCTTTGCTTTGCTTTTCCTTCTGCCGCCCCCCCCCCCCTCACACATGCTCCGTGTAAAAACCTAGTGGCTCTAGACTGTGGGGAGCACATACCGTGCCCGCGAGCCGTGTTGGGTGTATAGTTTTTTACTTCTACCCTTCACCAGCCTGCAGCTTGGCAGTGCAGTCTCAGCAAAGTGTGATCAGTCAGTGTGACATTTTTGTTCCCTCGGCACACAGAACCCCTTTACTATTTAGGGCATGCACGTGCATCCATTTTGCATGTCACCTTGTTCTGTGCCAGTTCGTTTGCTGTATCTTTTCAGTTGCAGGTCCCTCTATCCTTCCTCCTTCGAACCTCTCCTGTTCCCCAGCCTCCCTGTGACTACCTGCCAAGACCTTCTGCTGGGGCCGCCATCCATCTACATGTCATCACTGTGCATCTTTGAAGCGTTCTTGGACTACCTGGTCTGACAGGTTCGGGGTGTTCTGTTGCAGGTAATGCCAAGGTTGTTCCCAAGGTAGCTGGTCTTGGACGAGGAGATAGATGCGATACTGTGACGACAAGCACTTCATACGGGTGGCGGCCCCTTGCATTCATTTGCATTTTCATTCATCTTTCTCGCACTTTGTGTCTGGCAGCGTGAGTCCAGTGGTTTACCACAGCTGAGCAGCAAGGCTACGGTCTACGTTTTCTCTCGCCTTCGGGCACCAAAACCATTCTTATTTTACATATTCCCAGCTTATGGCCATCCGTCATGCAATGACGTGAACATGGTCAAAGATAACGACCTGCAGTGAAGTCTCAAGGGTCATCGTCACGACATCTTGGATCTCAAGTAATGCTGGTTTTTGGAAGTAATAACGCAGGAAATCCCCTTCTGTCTCGTGACCATCTGATCTCGTTTTGAGTGATCTGTTCTGCTGCTCATCATTGAGCTCTGGATCGAAAAGTGAAGCAGCATGACGCTGCTGCAGTCTTTTAGTCTATCTTTCAGCCGCAGCCTGCTGGGCCTGCCAGCTGCAGGCCACCTGTCTGCCTTGGTGTTGGGCAGCAGCTCGCCCCAGGTCCCCTTCCTGCTGCAGCTCGCATGCAGCAGCACCAAAACCTGCTGCAGATCTCCATGTACATGTCAGTTCAGCAGCTGCAGCAGTGTGGTGCACACCACAGATAGTGGCCATGTCGACAGCAACACCTGCAACAGTGGGAGCAGCAGGAGTGAGCAAAGGGGGGTCAGCAGCACCATTTTCCAGTTCCTACCAGCAACCTGGCATGCAGTGTTGCCAAGCAAGCACCTTCAGATGCAGCAGCACCAGCACCAGCCCGCCCTCACCAACCCGATGGTGTCCTGGGCACACACGCCACAGCGACACGGAGGCGCAGTGGATGCCCGTGCCGGCTCACTCATGCCTTGCAACAGTGCACGCATGTGGTGCCAAGCTGCGGCAGCAACATCAGCCGCAGCAGGGCCAGCCAGTGTGGTGCCATTCTTGCAGCCGCACAGGCTGCTGCTGCCATTTGGCACTTGCTTGCAGCAGCAGCAGCCACAGCAGTTGTGGGTCAGGGGGTTGTCCAGCAGCACAGCAGACAGGTGGCGGCCTGGCGGCAGACAGCCGTGGGTGCCGCTGGGGCAGCTGTGTGCTCAGGCCCAGTCGCTGCAAGAGCTGCAGCAGCTGCTGCACCAGCATGCCGAGCACGTCAATGGCATCGCTGTTGCAGCTGCCTACCATCGTGCTGGCAAGCTCTGCCATCAGGACCCTGCCTTGGTGCAGTCAGCAGCAGTTGGGGAGCTGCTGCAGCACCTGGACCAGCTGCTGCCAGCTGTGCGGGGGCAGTTTGGGGCCCGAGAGCTGGCCAACATCATCTGGTCGTGTGCTTACACCAAGCATGTGGCCCCTGTTGCCCAGCTGCTGCCATACTTCATGCAGCCTGCGACCCTGTCAGCCGCCAACAGCTATGACGTGGCCAACGTGCTATGGGCCCTGGCCGCGGTTGAGCAGCAGGTACGGCAGCAGCAGCTGCTGCAACTGACGGACGCTCTTGTCCGCCGAAGAGGCGATGCAGCTCCTCAGGACATCAGCAACAGCTTGTTGGCGCTAGGCAAGCTGGGGTACCAGGCGCCGCAGCAGCAGGAGCAGCTGGGTGAGCTGCTGGCAGCGTTCACTGCTAAAGGCATGCTGGGCAGGGCCACCACACAGCAGATTGCCAACCTGCTGTTGGGCATGGCCTACATGGGCCAGCAGCTGCCTGATGATCATCTGCGGCGGCTGGAGGCAGCTTTTGTCAGCAAGCGCAGCAGGGCCAAGACACAGGAACTAGCCAACTTCATGTGGGCTGTGTCTGGGTTGGGCCAGCAGGTTGAGGCTGAGAAGCTAGAGCTTTTGCTAGCAGCTCTGGTCCAGCAGCTGCACAGTGCCGACCCGCAGCACATTGCCAACACATTGCTGGCATGTGCCCGGTTCAGGCATGTTCCTGTGCAGCTGCTGACAGCCTTGGAGCAGCAGCAGCATATGCAGCGGTTCCTGGCAGGGGCAAACCCTCAGGAGCTGGCCAACACAGCTTTGGCATGTGGGATGCTGGGGCACAACAGCAAGCTGCTGCTGGGGGGCCTGCTGCAGCAAGCTGTGAAGTTGCTGAAGCAGGACAGCAGCAGGTTGGTCTGTCAGGATCTGTGCAACCTGTGCTGGGCAGTGGCCGTGCTTGACTTGCGGCAGTACGTGTCTGAGGTGCTGCAGCTGGCACAGGCAAGCAGCAACGTGTGGGGCTCAGCAGCACCTGAGAACTTGCGGCAGCTGTACCAGGTGCACTTGTGGCTGCTGGACCACAAGCGTGCACCAGCAGAGGGTGGCAAGGGTCCAGGGCTGCTGCAGGTGCTGTCACAGCAGCAGCTAAACCAGTGCTGCCGCACATGCCAGGATGCCGTGGCACGCGATGCTGCAGCGACACCCTCTCCCTTGCAGCAGCGGGTGTTTGCGGCCCTTCAGCAGCTGCCAGGCTGGCAGGTCCCTCCCCAGCAGGAGGTGCTCACAGCCGACAGCAATTTCAGCATCGACATAACAGCAGTGACAGCAGCAGGTGTCAGGCTGGCTGTGGAGGTTGATGGGCCCAGCCACTTTATCAGTCCAGGCAACAGGGTGGACGGCCCCACCCAGTACAGGAAGAGGGCGCTGGAAGCTCGAGGCTACACAGTGGTCAGCATTCCTTGGTGGGAGTGGCGGCAGCTGAAGGGAGCTGAGGAGCGGCAGCAGTACCTGCAGGACAAGGTGAAAGGTACGGTCAGTCCTCGAGGCTGCAGCGGGAGACGGTCGGTTGGGCACGTGTATGCATGGGTACTGGTTTTTGGGCTCTGCTGTTCGGAACAGAGCATATTCACACAGTGCGTCCTGCTTAGAGCTTTGAGGACTGCCAACACCCAGTTGCCAATACAGTCGGTTGCATCCAAGGTGTTGATGCCGTTGCCAACAACAGAGTCGCCTGCCTGGCCTAATTGGGGCCACCCGGTGGTGGCACCATGGTGGCACCATGTACAACAGCCAGTCCTGCTGCCGCCTCCCTGCCTGTTGCTGCCTCCTGTAGCTGCAGGTGCGCACCCCTCAGCTTGACCACCTGGAGGACCTGGAAGGGCACACAGGCGTCTACATGAACACCACTGCCAGCACCGCTGTCAGCACCACCAGGCCCAAAGTAGCGCCAATGTGAGACCAGCAGGACGCACGCAGGGTAGGTGTTGGCCCCTCAGAACCAGATCATTTTGCCATATGTCACCACCACAGTGTGTTGCATCATGCAACTTGCATGGCATGATGTTGCTAGTGGAGTGTTGTATGGACCGTCAATACAAACAGCACTGAATACAGCGGCTGGTTCCAGTTCTGAGGGTTCCCTGCTGCTGTGCCGCAGGATTGTTGCTGCGCGTGAGGAGGTCCCGAAATGGACAGTGCAGCAGCTGGTGCGCCCCCATCGACCAGACCCATATATGCAGCAGGCCAAGCATGTGTGCGGCCAGGTGTCGAATACTGAGTGAGTTTGTTTGAGATATGTTTCAAGGTTTGTGTGCCACGGTGCAGATGGTACTTGCCGAGCGAGGCGCAGACTCGTGTCGTCGGTGGACGGGGGTAGTGTAAGAGTTAGAGGGGCTGCAGAGCAGCAGGCAGCGCTGGTGCAACGGTAGCTGCAGGCCATTGGGCCACTGGGCACACATGCGCCAGGCGCTGATTGCCAGCAAGGATTGTGCAGCGTGGTGGGCTTGTGGGGTCTCGTATGCTGTGAGGTGACAATCTATGCCCGTCAGCACCTGGCGGGGTGACTGTTGCCTACAGAGATGCCGCCAACAGCAAAACTCAGCAACTGTATGATCCCCAAGTCACAGATGCCAATGCCAACCAGCCTGGGTGGGTGTGTTTTGAGGGTTGCTGCTGCTGGTGCTGCTGCTGCTGTTGTCATCTGCAGGAGACCCAGACGCATGGTGCTGAGGGCGGGCGTGTGCTGGACCAGCTTGCAGCAGCGGTTGTCGGCGGCATGTCACCCGCAAGGCACTCACACCTACAGCAGCAGAGACGGCAGCCAACCTGCGCAGCAGGAGTGCAAAGCTAAGAGTGTTCCAGAAAGCTGGAGGGCCCCAGGAAGCCGGCAGCAGCGACGGCAGTGGCAGCAGCAGTAGCAGTCGGCTGCTGCAGCAGCGAGCCGAGAAGAAGCGGGCACGCAGGAGTGGGGCTGAACCGGCAGCAGCAAGCATGTAAATCACGTAGTGGTGGACTTGAAATGGGTGCCAGCGTTTGAGGCTTCGTCGAGAGAGCAGTGATGACTGCACTCCACACACACCCTGCACATGCCATCCATGGCATGAACATGGTCAAGGTTGTTTCTAGCTTTGACTCCACTGCTTTGGTCATACTGCTGGCCATAGGACGCCCAGGGCCTGGTGCCCTGCGGCTGTTTGCACAAGGTTGGTGTATACCCTACTGTAGTACAGCTGAGCCAGCATGCCATGGCTCATGAAATTGATGCGCTGTTTGCAACTTTCACAACGCTCTGCAGCATGGCAACACAACGGGTTGGTCAGTGCCTGGACGTGTTGTGACAGAAAGCAGTCAGGATATTCGTTCAAACTTCCACCTTGATTTGTGCATAGCTTGCATCAATTCTCTGGCCAGCTGTCTATCCAACATACACAATCCATGGCAGCACACTGTGTCCCTGGACACTGTGTCTTATGCAGTTGCTTGGCAATGCCAAGGTCTTTGCCGGGCAACCAGGTGATCCAACTTAGTAAGTACGCTTGGCTGCTAAACAGCGCCACGAACAGCCGGTGGTCGGATAGGGACAGGTCGCAACACTAGCGTACGTGTCCGGCAGTACGTGTCCTGTAGGCCAGGTTTCGTCATCAGGGTCTAGACCTGCTGTCAACAACACCATTTAGTCTGAGCAACAAGTTATGAACTCGTCAGCGTACCCTCAGCGTTCTCAAGGTGAACCTTTCCAGCTTCCGCAGTGACGTCCGCTGTTGACCCGAGCTCGTCCATCTCAAGGAAACATGATTCTTGCACGCTCTTGCAGCGCACGCCCTGCGTCTTTTTCTAGTGGAGGGGTTCAGCTCAAGTAAGCCCGGATGCGCCTTGGTGTAGCCCTGCTGCAGCAGCTGTTCATGTCGTCAAGATCATGCGGCTGCGGATGACTGAACCTGCTGAAGCCAATGCCTGTCCAATCGTGCCAATGTAGCTTTATATTTATTATAAAAACATATATGTGGGCTTCAAATCAGCCAACCAAGTGCGACAGCCTGTCCATGGACGACCCACAGCATGCGGTTGACATAGTCGGGACGTTGCGCATATGCTGAGCTTTCTTATCACCTTGACAGGTCATTCAAGCCTTTCAGCACCTCTCAGGCACGTCGCGTCACTGCACAATCTGGCAAGCAAGATGGTGTCTCCTGGGACCATGCTGCTGGCACAATGGCCCTGGTTACAGCAATCCAGCTTGGGTTCATGGTGAGATCCTACTTGCGGAAAAGGCGAACGATGAGCTGAGCTTGGTCTTACTTCCTTTGTATCGCAGTTGTGTATGTTTGGTTGTGACTGCCAGGTCCACTGCCTGCTGGCAGCCACAAGTTGGTAGGATCCGCTCGTGACCCGCAGCACGTCCACTTCTGTTTCTGCGCCATGCTCCAGCCCTGCTGCTTGGCATGGCAAGCGCGTAACCAGTTTGAGCAGAACGGCAAATTCACGTACGCCGGCAGTCGACATGCCAAGTCACACTCGGTATGGCGTTGCACAGTTGCTGCCCTGTTCTGCCTCACTTTTGTGTGCCCCATCTGGCGCCCTTTCCCCTGTACCCTCAGGCCCCTGACGCGCTGGCCACACGTGACGCGCTGAGCTACGACGACCTGCAGAGCCTGACGTACCTGGAGGTGAAGGGCAGCGGCCTCGCCAACAGGTGCCCCATCATCCCAGCACCACCCACAGGTGAGCACACACGCTGCTGCACACCAGACTCTGCAGGGCCTGACCAACGCTGTGTTCTCAACAGCTGCAGCTTCTTCGTGTTGCCCCGCACAGCCCTATGCCTGCATGTGAGGGCATGTTGCGCGCTGCACAGCCCTTGTAAGGGATAATTCTTATCAGAAGCTGCGTGCGCATGCAGTTTGTTGGTGTAATCACCAACTGCGGTAGCTAGCTGTACCCAAGCAAAACAACACATATGTACATGTTTGCATGCTAAGCTGCAGCCGCTGGCAGCTTTGAGCTGTGCCTCAGGCAGATAGGCTATCGTACGCCAACAGCTGCTCATGACATGCCGCTGCCGCCCGGCTTTGCCTGCTTCTTCCCTGCCAGGTGCCGCGGGCCTGTCCTCAGGCAGCTACGAGATCATCCAGTTCTGCATGGAGCCTGACGCCTTCTTCGTGAGGGAGGAGGGCAAGAAGGAGTTTGACCCCAGCAAGGTGCTCACACGCCAGACCTACACCCTGGACATGGTAAGTGGGGCAGGGTTTAGTGCACTACACAGAGTTGCAGCTTGGCATGACATGCATCATGCACGGCGTGCAGACTCCTGTTGCAGCCTGCAAAATTGAACTTTCATGACGGGCTGACAAGTCTTTTTGAAGATGCGTGTGTAGCTGTTGCTGTCAGCTTTGCCGCGTCTTGCCGCGAAGGCCAACACGCAGGCCTACATGTACATGCCCGACTCTGCACTGCACTGCCTTGCCGCCCCTCCTGCCGCCACACTGCTGCTCCCTGCCACTGCTAGATGACTGGCAAGATTGACATGGGCGCCAACGGCCCAACCAAGCTGGCCCTCAACAAGGACGGCATCGACTTTGCGGCAGTGTCCCTGCAGCCAATTCCTGCCGGCGAGTATGTGCCACTCATGTTTACCGCACGCAACCTGAGCGCTGAGGCTTCTGCCGCTGCTGGTGGGGAGCTGCGTGGCATGTATGAGGTGCCCAGCTACCGTGGCGCCACCTTCATGGACCCCAAGGTGAGCCCCACGCAGGCATATGAATCATATGCTTGCGGTTTTGTCTAAGATTTTGTATGGTCTTGAATCATACATCCACAACGGCTGTGGCAACACTGCTGAAAAATCACGCCGCTGCAGATGTCAAAAGACATATTTGCTGATTCCAGCTTATCTGTTTATGGCTGCATCATACATGCAGCATCTGTTGTTGTGTGTGAATCATCATTGCTGCAGCTACTACTCATTACAAGGCAGCTTACAAACAGCTTTGCCAAAGCCGGGTCTGAAACTCTGAAGATCTTTGCATGCACGCATATGAGTATGCATTTACTGGAGCAATTCCTGCCAGAGCTGCACTCAACCTGACGTACTTGTGACGCTTGCAGGGCCGTGGTGCTGCCCAGGGCTACAACTACACTGTACGCTTGCAGGCCACCTACGATGACGACTACGTGACCAACCAGAAGAAGACACCTAGCCGCCAAGGCCTTGCTGAGCTGGCTGTTGACACTGTGGACAGCGCCACCAAGGAGATGAGCGGCTCATTCAGGATGCTGCAGGTGAGGGGCGGAGGGAGGCGCATGGGCAGGATCTGCATGTGCAGATGCGCTGTGTGGAATGTACTGGCTGGTTAGCAGGGTGATTGTGCTTAGCGTTGCGTGCACTGCACCTAGAGCAAACAACTCCAGCCATTCTGCTGTATGATCGCTTCATATATCTCTCTCACATCAATGAGTCAGTGCATTCATTTACACCACGTTCCCGCTGCGTCTGCTTTTGCTGCTGCCCTCTGCTGCTGTGCTGCTGCTGCAGCCCGCTGATGATGACCTGGGCTCCAAGGATGCAGCTGACATTGCAGTCGTGGGCAGGTGGTATGCACGCATCGCCTAAGCACTGCTCCGGAATGATGTGTGAAGGGCAAAGCACTGTGATTAGCGGCCGACGGCTGCGACATACTGTTACCCTACGTAGGGTTCTGCCAGAGTGTGCAGTCATTTTTACGGCAGCTTCAGCCTGCTGAAGTTACTTTACAAAAGAGACTATCCTCACTGCTTTTTCAGGATGATGTAAGATAAATTCTTCTTCTGCACCTGCTGCTGCCTGCTTGCGTACTTCACATACTCCCTCACCAAGTCTCTACTACTGAGCAGAAAATATGCTGCAGCAGCCCAGCTGAGTTGCAGTGCTGCTGCACACCGTGCCATGTAACCATGCAGTACAGTCCCAGCCCAGGACAGTACTGTCATGTCTTGTGCGGGACAGCCTCGGCCAGTGAACAGTTGAAGTGTCCAACCTGCTGCTGCCTGGACACAAATGCCAACGATGGCAGCAGGACTCCTAAACTAACAAACACGCTTTCGGAATAGGCAGGGTATATTGGGCAGTGCGCCACTCAACCCTGCGGTGCCATGCACATGAACACAGTTACTTGTACTGTAGCGGTTGCAGCAGTGTCAACCAGCGTGACTCATAGAATCAATATACAGATGACCAAAATTCAACCAGAGCTATTGCTTGGTGGCTCTCTTGATCGAGAGTGCGTCGTTTATCAGTCCAGTGCCAAGATCTCAGATCATCTGTCTTCCGAATATTTTGCCTCGTTTCCAGACCGACGTTGGGCCCTTAAAGCTGAAAATGTTGTTCCAAGCACTCAGCCGCAGCTTACTGGGGCTCCCAGGTCATCTGCCTGCCCAAGTGTTGGCCAGCAGCGCATGCCAGACCTTGCTGCAGCAGATGTCACTGGGCAGCAGCAGTTGTAGTACCTTGCAGATGCATTTGTTCAAGTACACATCATCGATAGCATGCACCTCGGCAGGCAGCAGCAGTGATGGCCCAGTGTCCGCAGCAACAGCGCAGGAGGGTGCCCCCAGCACCCGCCCTCACCCCGCTGCAGAAGGCACAGCAAGCGGAGCAGTACATACTTGGCTGACGTCAAGTTGCAGCAGCACCCAAAGATTGACGGTGCTGCTGATGCCTGCTGCAGAGGGCAGCAAGTCGCTGTGGCCTGCGGCAGCAGTGCAGGCCAGGGGTGTGCACAACAGGCCAGCCGGCAGCGGTGGCAGGGGCAAGGACAGGGGCAAGGGTAGGCTGGGTGTTGCTGCAGTTGGGGTCACACCTCGCCAGCAGCGCTGGTCTCCACAGTCAGGCAGCAAGGGTGTGTCAGCTTCCGCAAGGCAACTCACAAGCCTGCTGAAGGGCGCTGCAACACCTCAGCAGCTGCTGCAGCTGCTGCAGCGACACAAGCTGCAGCAGCAGGGAGGGGTGCTGGATGCCATTCATGTAGCAACTTGCTATCATTGCCTTGGGGTAATGTGCCAGGCAGATGCTGCAGCAGCAGGCACAACAGTACAGCAGCTGCTGCATCACCTGGACCAGCTGCTCATGTCTGTGCGGGGGCAGTTGGGGCCTCGACAGCTGAGCAACATCATCTGGTCATGTGCTTACACACAGCACGTGGCCCCTCTTGGCCAGCTGCTGCCAGACTTCCTGCAGCCAGGCACACTGTCACGTGCCAACAGCTGGGATGTATCCAACGTGCTGTGGGCGCTGGCCAGTCTGGAGCAGCAGGTGCCACAGCAGCAGCTGCAACAGCTGGTGGATGCTGTTGTCAGTCAAGCAGACAATGCAGCACCCCAAGGCATCAGCAGCAGTGTGTGGGCCCTGGGCAAACTGGGGTACCATGTGCTGCAGCAGCAGCAGCTGAGTGTGCTGCTGGAAGCCTTCACTGCTGCGGGGATGCTGAGCAAGGCAAACACACAGGATATCGCCATCCTGCTATTGGGCATGGCCTACATGGGCCAGCAGCTGCCTGATGCTCAGCTGCGGCTGCTGGAGGACGCCCTTGTCAGCAAGCTCAGCAGGGCAAACACACAAGATGTAGCCAACTCTCTGTGGGCTGTGTCTGAGCTGGGGCAGCAGATGCAAGCTGAGCCGCTTGGGCAGTTGCTGGGAGCGATTCTTAAACAGCTGCACAGTGCTGTTCCCCAGGACATCTCCCACACACTCCTGGCCGTTGCCCGGTTCAGGCATGTTCCTGTGAAGCTCCTGAAGGCTTTGGAGCAGCAGCAGCATGTGCAGCGGTTCTTGGCAGCAGCAGAACCTCAGCAGCTGGCCAACGCAGCCTGGGCATGTGGGATGCTGGGGCACAACAGCAAGCAGCTGCTGGGGCATCTGCTGCAGCAAGCTGTGAACCTGCTGCAACAGGACAGCAGCAGGTTTGTGTGTCAGGCTCTGTCCAACCTGTGTTGGGCAGTCGCCGTGCTTGACATGCGTCAGTGCGTGCACGCAGTGCTGCAGTTGGCAGAAGCTGCCAGCAGGGTGTGGGGGTCAGCAGCACCTGAAGGCCTGCAGCAGCTGTACCAAGCACACCTGTGGTTGCTAGACCACAGCCTTGCAGCAGCAGAGGGTGGCAAGGGTCCAGGGCTGCTGCAGGTGCTGTCGCAGCAGCAGCTGGACGAGTGCTGCAGGGCATGGCAGGATCAGGTGGCATCTGGGGCTTTGCAAACACCCTCGTCAATGCAGCAGTGGGTGTTTGCGGCCCTTCAGCAGCTGCCAGGCTGGCAGGTCCCTCCCCAGCAGGAGGTGCTCACAGCCGACAGCAACTTCAGCATCGACATAGCAGCAGTGACGGCAGCAGGTATCAGGCTGGCTGTGGAGGTTGATGGGCCCAGCCACTTCAACAGCCCTGGTAACAGGGTCAACGGCCCCACTCAGTACAGGATCAAGGCGCTGACAGCTCGGGGCTACACAGTGGTCAGCATACCCTACTGGCAGTGGGATGCTTTGAGGGGGTCACAGCAACAGCAGGACTACCTGAAACGGAGACTGCAAGGTATGCAGCAAAAGATGCTTTGAGAGTTCACTGCATGACTGGCCTGAAGCCTTGATGGTGTGCCTCACTGGGGTGGGGTGGGTCACCCAACACGGTGTTGATGGCAAGCCGTTGCACTCCAAATCATCCTAGAACCCTGTACTACTGCAGTCATTGTCAGCATTGTCACGGCAGATAGACTCCTGCTGGGGATTTCCAACAGCTTGCATGCATTGCCACCCAATGTGCAAACGCTGCCAGCCTGCGTCAGCGCATCCGTCACGGTCGGCAAGGACTGCAGCCTTGCTGACATACATGCACTTTGGCAGCATCGTCTGTTCTTGCTGGCAGTGCATCCAATACTCTGGCAGGCCGTGGTTCCACTCAGTCAGCAGCGTGTGCAGCTGGGGTACAGCAACATGACCGCCATGCGATGCTGTTTGCTGCCTCTGTGCCTGCGTTACCTGCAGGGCTCATCCCCTCTACTGAGCCAGTGGCTGCTGCTGTGTCAGCTCCAGCAGAGCAGCCACCTCCAACTGCCACACAAGGGTCCAGGAGGAGGGTCAGGAGCACCAAGAGGAGGAGGGACAGCATTCACTAACACAGGCAGGACGACAGAGTGGCACTGCTAGCAGGTGAAGCCAAAGCACCAAGTGCGCCGCCAGGCTGGTGCAAGCACATAGAACAGTGCTCACAGCATTTTGCAAGGGCTGTGCTGTACAGGAGTACTAGTCACTGATCAGGTCGGGCCTGCTGTGCTGACGTAGGTGTGTGCTGGTGGCATGGGGTGGTAGGTCACGTACATCCTGACACGCCAAGGCTGCCGCAGCCTCAAGTTGATCGAGCAGACTGTCATGCCGCATGGGACGCTCCCTGGCTGCCAGCACTGCGGCAGTGCTGCTGCCCAGCGTTGTTATTGAGCTACCCCGAGCCTCAGGGTTGTACCTGCCAGGGTTTCACCTGCCAGGCAAGCCAGCCACAACACCTGCTGCCATCACCGTTCCCCACGTGTTCTGCCTATGCATGTGTGCACATGCAGGCCACGCAACCTGTCGCGGGCCCTGGCTACATTTTCTACGGCCCCAGCACCTTGCACAGGGCAAAGCGGCATCTCAGCAAGCAGATCTGTGGTGGCCACAATGACAGCGGTGCGGCAGCAGCATATGTCGACTTGGTGCCTGCAGCAGCATCGTTGGTCTGCTAAGGCCCAGGCTGACCATATGTGAGCTCTGGCCTGGACATTTGCTATAGTGCAGCAAAAGCAGTGTGCTGCCTGTTTATACACTGTGGTTGCAGCTAGCAGGTTATCCTGCTGGTCGAGTCAACTGACATCGGCCTTGGTGCTACAGCATCAGCATCAGCATCATGTAGCACCTGTTACACCTCCAGGCTGCATGCAGCTGATGCCATTTGCGGTGCCTTCTCTGCTGCTACTGGTGTCAGGGGTAACACCATTGGTGTTGATGCAGGATTGAGTTCAAACGGCGCTCAAATGTTGTCAGCTGCAGGCTCCCTCGGTGGGCAGTATGCACCACGCCGTTGCATGCACCGTGACGGTCAGGAGTGCCTATGGTGATGCCAGCGCGGCTGAGATCCTGGCAACTGGGGGTTGCACACCACTCCTTAGTAAGCAGGGCACCAAACGGTTCCTGGAGTCTCTGCCAGAAGCCTTCTTGGAGTGTTGGTTGAGGATTGTTGACCAGCCTGGGATGCAGTATGTTCGCATGTGATGCACTGATCATGGCTATATGCCTGGCCCAGTGGGAGATGGGGTTTTTCGGTTGGCTCTTGAGGCTCATGGTGTTGATAGCACGGACATGTGCACGAGTTCGTCAGGTCGTGTGTCCAAAGGGCCTACAAGCCAGAAGGGCCAAGCCTGAAGGGCCTTGATGTTACAGGGGCGTTTGTTTTAGCAGCACTGCTGCAGTGTTGCTGGGCAACGTTGTCCAGACCAGCCGTCTCAGGCGGCTTGGTCTAGTCATGCCAGTGTGATACTCTGGACTCTCGGCACAAGCAGGTGCTTACACAGCATGGTGTTTGACACATGAGTTCTTGCATCCAACAGGTGTGTGGACTTGTACTTTAAGTGGCTGTTGAAACCTTTTGATAATAGCTTCAGGGTCCCATCGCCAGGTGGACAGGACTCCCAGTGGACTGACAGAGCGTCAGCAACACCCAGACCACTGAAGTAGGAGGGGTGTTGAATGTCAAGGTACGGGTGGAGGTAGAACCACAGACGGCTTGTGCGTCATTGGCGTGGATCAGGGCGGTTGCTGTCTGGTTGTCGTGATTGACGGCGTGATTGTCCGGAGAGACACTGCTGTCACTCCGGACCACAAGGGTGCAAGTCTGACGTGCACTATGGTGCATTCAGATTGTTACCGTTACGACTGTGCAATGCGTTGCTTTTGAGCAGCTCTGGGTCTCCCAAACTTTCGATGTGTCACGGTCTTGTGACAGATCACCAAAGCCCCGGGGACGCAAACAGCTTCCCCTATGTGCTGCACGGATACCATCAGGGCGCCAGGTTTTTGCTTGTAGAATTGACTGCGGGTCGTGCCGTGTTAGACGTGTGGACTTCACACCTTTTCATTGCGTACGTGTGCACGGGGCAGAAGGGGACTGCGACTCGTTCCCCTTACGTTAAGGCAATGCAAGAGATCTTCTAGCACCAGTTCATGCAATGTCGTTGGCCTGAGAGCTGAGTCCGAGGGCATTGGTCTGGACAACCTTGTTCGTCTCTTTCTCTGCATGGCGGAGGCGGATCGCACCAGGGAGCATGAAGCAGATAGCACAAGCCAAGGGGTATTGCGACAGGTGCGTGCCATGGCCCGTGGTTCTCTTTCGCACTGTGCTGCTGTTCGATTGAGGTGGGATAGACGGGTCGTGCAAGCGTCACGCCAACAGGCGCTGTTGCCGCACATTTGCAACAGTGTTATCCACTTGCAACCGTCTGTGCAGGGCGGTGCAGGAACGGCACAAATCAAGGAAGGGGAGGCAGTAGCAAAACGGAGTTGCTTGGACAGAGCAGAAGCCCCAAATGCTGGAGTCCAGCCTGCACAAGGTACGTTTCTTGCGGCAGCGTGGTGTCGCACTCCTGTTGGGTAGGGTTGGGTTGGGCAGGTAGATCAGTTTCTGTTGTTGGCCCATCCTCCAGGAGAGCATGCACCTCAGCACGGTTTGCTACAAACTTATAGATCTGTTATCGTTCTGCAGCAGGCTAGCCCGCAATCCCAATCCCATTGTTTTGCCCTCACATGACCTTGGCATGGTGGGCTCCTGGTTGGTCCTTGTCATGGCTGTCCCACCCTCTGCAGACCCAGCATCTGCAGGAAGCTACAAAGGGTCAGGAGGCCTAGCTGAACTGGATACAGCAGGTGCAGCAGCAGCAGCTTCATCCTCGGGCGCTGGCCGTTCCACACCAGCTGCAGCACGGCCAGGGGGTTCAACTGGCCCTGGCCCACCCCCCGGGGCCTTCAACACCAGCAGCAGCAGCAGCGCAGCCGCGCAGCAAGCAGCTGCAGATGCAGCAGCGCACGTCGCACGCAGCAGAGGGCTGGCCGCAGCAGATGTAACGCCAGAGCCCCCCTCTTCCCAGCCGCTTGCGCGCGCACAGTCTCAGCAGCAGGGGGACAGCAGCTACTCTGGGCTGCGGCCCCCTAGGGGCTCCTCCCAACAGCAGCAGCAGCTTCAGCAGCAACAGCAGCATCAGCAGCTGCAGCAGCACCTGCAGCAGCAGGTAGAGCACCTGCAGCAGCAGCAGGAGTCCAGGCGCAAGCAGCAGCAGATGGCGGCACAGGCAGCAGCACAGGTGGAGCTTGATCCTGATGTACTGCCCAAGGGTCTGCAGCGTGACTTGTCCCTCCTGCGGGTAAGAGGCAAGAATGTATTGGCAGCAGGCAGCGGCAGGGCTGCAGCTTGCATGCAGCTTGGTAACGGTTGCTGCATGGGGAACTGAAGCAGTCTGGGAACTGAAGCAGTCTGAATGAGAAATGGTTGGCGCAGGCAGTGAGGAAGGCAAGGGGCAGACAGAAGCTGGGTGTGCACCATGCATCATGGGTGGTTTTGCGAACGCGGAGGAATCGGGCCAGGGCTGCGAAGGAATCATCGCAGGCACAGGGCAATTCATGCGTCAATACGTGTGCAGAACCGCCGAAGGGGACCCAAAACCACTCCTCCCAACACTCCCTCCACATCCCCCTTGCATCCGCCCGCAGGAGCGTCGGTCTCTAGCTGAGCTGGCAGTGTCAATCACCCATCTCACTCCTCCCAACACTCCCTCCTCCTACCCCGTGTGTGATTTTACCGCAGGAGCGTCGGTCTCTTGCTGAGCTGGCAGTGTCAGAGCTTGGCCTGGACTCATTCAGCCCTGAGACCAACGTGGCCACCATGGTGCAGCGCCTGCTCAAGAGCGGTGTGCTGACACACAAGAGCGTGGAGTACAGGTAAGGCTTGGACTGGGACGTTTTGCTGGGGTTTGCGCATGCGGTGTACTCAGTACATGCATTCACTAGACGTGAGTGTGCCTGCTGACACACAAGGTAAGGCCTGGATTGGGGTTCTGCGCTGGGGTTTTGCGCATGCAGTGTACTTGTTGCATGCAATCAGAAGAGGCCTAGTCGCCAATATGCTGTGATGAGTCTGCTTATCTCAAGAGGGTGGATACAGTTGAGGCCTGGACTGGGGTTTTGCGCTGGCGCTGCGCATGCAGCGCACCCTGTACATGCATTCAGTAGATACCTAGGGCCTAGGCGTGCTGTGAATGAGCCTAGTGGCTCAACAGAGCGTGGAGTACAGGTGAGGCTTGACTGGGGTTTGCGTATGCAGTGCACTCAGTACATTCATTCAGTAGAGGCTCAGACGCGTTGTGAATGCGCCTGCTGGTCCACACTCTAACAGCTGGGAATGCAGCTGTGCGCTGTGGTGTGCTTCGGCAATGAGGGCACTTGTCGAGAGTGAGCAGACAGTCCAGCTCATGGTGTAGGTGAGCGTGTGGTGTTCTGGGTGGCGTGGGTTGCAACTTGCATGGGTGGTCTGGGGGCATAGCTTGGTGCCTTGAGGCTCACAAGGTGCTGTCATCCATGGGTGCACGAACATGGGCGCTGCTCCATCCTCTCCCGCCATTGGCCCAACCCCTCCACCTCTTCCTGCCACAGCTCCTGCGCATGATTGCAATCAACCCTTTCGTCTTCCCCCCCCCCCATCTGCGTGCAGGAAGCGCTCCAAGGGCATGCAGCCCAGTGACTACAACAGGGGCACCATCACCAGCGCTGGACTCATCCGCTGCAGCTGCCACGGCAACGACATCACCATGAGCGAGTTTGAGCAGCACAGCAACAGCCAGATACACCGACCCGCTGAGTACATTTTCATCCGCAGCATTGACATGTCACTCAAGGTGGGTGCAAACAGGAGGGCAGGGGAGACAGGGAGACAGGCAGGCGGGTGGGGAAGGGGCGGGGGGGAGAGGCAGACAGACTGGCCAGTAAGCAGATAGGCAGGGACATGACGTGAGTGCGGCAAGAGGGCAAGGTGGGTGGGTGGTCCCAGTGGGGAGCACAAGGGGGGGGGTGGCTAGTGTGCATTGCACCAGACGGCTTTCTTGCAAACTTCAACCGCGGGCCCTGGGTTTGCCTGGGTGGGAGCAGCTGATGCAGCAGGCGCGCCTTGATGCTTTGAGAGGCCCTACCTGCATCCACAGTCTTGCACAGCGCGCTGCGAGCTGAGGTGTCATCGCCCCTCAAGAACTGTATCAGTTTGCGCCTCAGGCAACCCAATCACGTCCTACCAAACCCCCGCATCGCTGCTGCCATCTTGCAACATCCACGCCTTGTACATCCGTCCATCTGCTGACTCGCTTGCCTGCCTCCCTGCCTGCCCTCTTGTTTGTCTGTACCTCCCTGCATCAATTTTCCCCCCAGAGCTTTGCGTTGCTGCTGATGAACCGGCCACTGGACTGCAGCCTATGGTACTGTGCCTCCTGCAGCGAGGGTGGAGAGCTGCTGTGCTGTGACGGCTGCCCCGCTGCCTTCCACACCAGCTGCCTGGGGGCGCAGCCACAGCCAGCACCCAACAGCGAGTGGCTCTGCGGGGAGTGCAGGAGGGTGAGTGGGGCTGGTCGTACTCTTGTCACTCGTATCACTCTTATTCACGTTCATGCATGTTCATGGCGTTTGGCAACTGAACTTGTGGTGCTGCGGTCGGGGTATCACCCCGGTAAGGGCTGTCGTCTCTCCTGTGTGTGCTCCTGCTCGAAGCAGCAATCGTATGTGTCACACCCACTTCTAACGCATCATGTTGGACCTCACCCTCACTCGTTCCTCGCTCCCGTCTCATTCCCCTCACTCCCACTCCCACGCCCTTTGCGCCAGGCTGGCAAGGTGCCCCGTTGGTCCGCCAGGGGTGCCACCCGCCGCCAAGTGCCCCTGCCAGGAGCAGCAGCACCAGGCAGCGGCCCCTCCCCGCAGCAGCCCCGCCGCACCAGCCTACCTTCCCCTCGAGACATCAGCAACAACGGCAACGGCGGCAGCAGGGGCGCACCGCCTGCAGCAGCAGCAGCAGCGATAGCGGCAGCAGCAGCAAATCGCAGCGGCAGCAGTGACATGGGTTACACCATGCCGATCGCACCATCTGCGCGAAGCAGTAGTTACAATATGCAGGGCGCAGCGGGGTACAGCGCAATGGAAGACCCCGCCGCTGCTGCCGCCGCCGCTGCTGCTACTGGGGTCTATGGAGGCTATCTGGGGCAAGATTCCCCTGCAGCGGCTGCTGCTGCAGCAGCAGCAACTGCGGGGTACCCCCAGCACAGCCCTTGGCCTGGGTTTGGTGCATCCATACAGCAGCAGCAGTTGCCGCCGCTGCCTCCCCCACAGCAGCAGCAGCAATTCCCTGGCAGGTCGGGTCTGTCCGGCTTGCAGGAGCAGTACATTCCCGGTGGTGGTGGTGGCGCGGGTAGTGGGCAGTACGGCTCTGCACACCTGATGCCCTCACAAGGCAGCGGCCAGCAGCAGCAGCAGCAGCAGCAGCAGCAGCAGCAGCAGCAATTCATGCAGCAGCTTATGGCATACCAGCAGCAGCAGGGCCCTAGCATGACTACTGCTGCTGGTGGCCTGGGGGTGCCTGTGACTAGAGCGGACTATGGTTTGACCCAGCGACCCCAGCAGCTGCAACAGCAACCACAACAGCAGCAGCAGCAGGGGTCTTCTGCTGGTGGCCTTGAGAACCTACTGGCTGGGCTGCTGACTGCTGCTTCTGCTGCTGCTGGTGACACAGCAGCGCAGCAGCAGGGTGGCGGTTACACCAGCAGCATGCAGCAGCAGCAGGGTGCTGGTGTGGATGCGTCAGCAGTGGATGTTATGAGTGTGGTAAATCAGCTGCAGTCGCTGTCAGGAAACCCGCAGGCAGCGGATGGTGTGCTGCAGCAGCTGCAGGACCTACTCACACAGGTGAGGGTACTGCTGGAAATGCAATTTGGAAAGGCGATGCAATCTTGCATTTGTCGTCTACTGAGACTTTAAGACGGTAGCATGTTGTGGTGAAGTATCCTTTTTGCGCAATTTAGTGGCATAGGCCATCCCACACTGTGGTGCAGATGCAGCTTGGCCATGTCTTTCAGTGTAGCATAGGGTGTAGCATATGTCCTCAGGATGTTCGAAGTCGTGCAGGCAGCATGTTTGTGCATATGGCACACCACCCACCTTATGTCATTCTGCTGGTGAAGCAGCGGTGTGGTGCTTGTGCTAGCATCCACACACTCATTACTGCGGTCACTCAGTCACTCAGTCACTCAGTCACTCATTTGACCCTACTCCTGTGCACACCGTTGTCTGCTGCAGGGCGGTCTCCAGACACTGCTGGGTTCAGCAAGCATGCCCCCCGCTGCTGCCCAGTCAGCTCCTCCCACACAGTCAACAGCACCCCCACAACCGCCACCACCCCCAGCAGCAGCAGCAGCAGCAGCAGGAGGTGGTGGGGCAGCAGGCAATGGCGGTCCTGCTTCAAGGGTCAGGGGTGATCAGGACCTGCATCGGCTCATGAATGCACTGGCTGGCAAGGCAAGCAGCCGGCCACCCTCAGCACCACCACCACCAGCAGCAGCAGCAGCAGCAGGGGGTGCAGATGGTGGGGGAGCAGCTGGACGGGCAGGCAGTGGCACCCTGCAGCAGCAGATACAGCAGCAGCAGCAGCAGCAGCAGCAGGTGAGACAGAGGGAGGCGTCACCCATGCCTCCTCCCTCAGCGCTGTCTGCTGCTCACAGCTTGCTGTCGCTGCTGGATCCCTTCCAGCAGCAGCAGCAGCAGGGCGGACAGCCCGACTGGACTGCACTGGCAGCGGCGGCTGTGGCAGCAGTAGCAGCACAGTCACGCGGTGCTGACGCATCAGCTGGTGCAGCAGCCGCACCTGGCAGCATGCTCCAGCAGGGGCCAGACGTTGGTCCTGGCATCCCCACTGCTGCTGCTGCTGCTGCTGCTGCTGCTGCTGAGCTGCTGTCAGTGTTCAACCCTGGTGGTAACCAGGGTCCTGTCAGTACTTCAGCGTTTCTGAGTAGGATGCTGGAAGTGAGCTCCCAGCTGGGCGGGCCAGGTCCCGGTACAGCAGCAGCAGCAGCAGGGCCGAACAACAGCAATGCTCCCGACGCTGCTGGTGCGATGCGCTACCCTCCACCACCACCAGCAGCAGCAGCAGCAGCAGCGGCGGGTTTGGATGCTGAGGGGCCGTCTGCTGTGCTGCTGCGTACTGCCACTGCTGCCCTAGCAGCACTAGGAGGGCAGGAGCAGCAGCAGCAGGGCGCACTAGATTTGGAGGCTGCGTTGGCTGGGCTGCAGCAACAGCAGCAGGGTAGGACGGCATTCTCTGCTGTCTCTGCAGCCCGGCCTGGTGCAGCAGCATCTGGAATGGGTGGTGATAGGCGACATAGCTACATGAGTGCAGCACACCAGCAGCAGCAGCAGTCGTTTGGTGGTACAGCTGCAGACGGCGGGCCGGATGTGTCGCCGAAGGGGGAGCCAGGAGCGCGGCTTGATCAGCAGCAGCAGCAGCAGACGGCGGCGGCTGCGAGGGCCAGGGGTAGCAAGCGGTCTCGGGCGCAGGCCTCAGAGGGTGCGGTCCCTGGGGAAAGTGGGGGTCTAGGGTTTCTAGCTGACGCAGCCGCTCAGCAGCAGCAGCAGCACAGGGGTGCAGGGGGTGCAGGGGGTGCTGCTGCTGCTGCGGACCCAGCCGGGCAGGGTGAGGGTGATGATGATGCAAGGCGTGCTGCTGTTGCGGAGGCGTTGCGTGATGCGACAGCGATGGTGAATGCAGTGCTGGGGGCGGCTGATCTGTCTGAGGCGCGGCAGGTGGTGGCGGCTGGGGGTTCGGCGCTGCTGTCGGCTCTCGGCAGCCTGCTGTAGCAGCGACACTTGACAGGCGCTGCTGCAGCAGCGGCACTTGCCATATGCTGCTGCAGCAGCCGCACTTGCTGCTGTTGCGGAGGCATTGCGTGATGCGACAGCGATGGTGAATGCAGTGCTGGGGGCTACAGACCTCTCTGAGGAGACTTGGGTGTATACTGAATCTTTGTTTGAGGGTGCCGGTTGCGGTTTGGGGCGACGGCGGTGTCTTCTGGGGTCCTCAGACCTTCCTGTGCCAGGCTGGGGGCTCCGACCTGCTGTTGGCACTTGGGAGGTTGCTGTGCTGTTGGTGGGACGGTATCTCTGGACAGCTGCTAGGTGCGGTGGCTGTGTGGGCTGCATGTATAGGTTTGAAGAGGGCATGGCGTTTGGGGAGGGGATGTGTTGGTCGTCGTGAGGGTCGGCAGGTGCTGTCTGGCGGTGCTATACAGACAGTCACATGCCTTGTGCTGCTTTTGGCCCCCAGGTACGCCCCTGGGGAGTGAGGGGGGGCCACGTGGGGCTTCGCCTTGGCCCTTGAGCATGCGTGTGATGAGCCGTCCAAAACAGACGCTGGGCCAATGGGAGAGATTGCATAGCATAGTGCACAAGGGGTGTGTGTCCCTATCTTTCTTTTATTTTGGCTTGCGGCCCTAGAATGGCCTGGCTGTTGCCCAGGAGTGCGTGAGCAGGGCCCTGGTGCCTTGCCTAGTGTGGTGTGGCAGCAAGACAACAAGTATGCGGAGTTGCATGTGTGCATCACCCTTTGACTGTGTGAGATCTGATCATGGCGTGTCCAGGTAACCGGCAGTTTCTGCCAATTGCCTTCAGAAAGCTCGTATGGTCATGATCGTCCTGTCAGGACAGTCTCTGTGTGTGCGCTGGCACCGAGACTCTGCCTAGGGCAACATTTGGACTCACGCATGCCTGTATATGCCTCACCACGGGGCCTATGCATCACTAGGGGCCTATGCATCACTAGGGGCCTATGAACAGCAGCAGGACTTAGTCTATACTGCTAGCAACTGCAGGGTTGGATGGATGTGGGTGACTGGGGTGTGTGTACCATACGGTGTGTGTCAAGGATGATTTTCGCACCCTCCTTGTAGGATGTCTAAGAGTGGGCCGAGCATGCCCGGCTGTGTCAGCACAGGTTTGAAGGGCTCAGCAGCCGGCGGTGCTGACAGCTTTGGTGGCCTGGCCTCAGAGTGTGCATGTACACGCTGTCACAGCTGAAGTTGAAGTTCAGCACACTGCTTCGTGTACATGTGCTGTAGCCATGTCCCCTGCCTTGCCAATGTCTAGCTTTGGTGCGTGAGCACTGCGCCAGTCCACCTACGGCTAATGCAATGTCTATCGCCCCCGCGTGTGCACACGGGCGCTTGCATCAGTCATACAGGAGGGCGTGTGGACTTGTCACATGTCGGTGACGATCTGCATGGAGGTGTATGCAGAGGATAACAGAGACGCCACAGTGCTGTTTGCAAGATGCGCAGGAGGCCTTCTAAGCATGCAGGCGGCCATGTGGTCTGGTCCAGCGGCACCCATCTTTTCTGCCGCCTGGTGTACATACGTATTCAATGGTATACTTACTATCAGGTGTTGGTTCTTCCCTTAGTAACGGCAGGCACGCACTTGGCGCGTGGAGTCCCTGCAAGGCTCCTGATCACAGTTTACACCTTGCGTGTTGTTGTGCCGTAGCCATGTCCACTGCCTTGCCAACGTCTAGTGTTGGGCACTGCGTCAGTCCATCTACGGCTAATGCCTATGTCTATCGCCCCCGGGTACGCACACGGGCGCTTGCATCAGTCATGCTGCATATCTTGTGGACTGGTCACATGTCATGTTGTGGCAGGTCACATTCATGTTGTGCAGAGGGCGCAGAGGCTGCAGCATTGCTGTGTGGAAGCGGCGGTACAGGCGGCCTTCCATGCGCGCAGGCAGCTCTGTCGCCCGGTGGAATGGCACCTATCAATTGTGTCACCTTGTGTACATACAACAATCAGGAGTTGGTTCTGCCGTCAGCAACGGTAGGCACGCACTGGGCGGGTGGAGTCTCTGCAGCACTCCTGGATGAACCTCGCGTCAACACTGTACACTGTTGATGCGCACGTGATAATGCATGTGATGTGCGGTGGCTTCTTGTTGGATTGGGCCGTGGTGCATGCCGCTCTTTTTGGGGAAGGAACTGCTTATATAGCAGAGGGAGACTTCAAGTCTCATCTTGATCAGAAGCTGCATTGCTGTCCACGCGTTGCGTTTTGCTGGGTGCTTGTTGTGCTTTGCTGTACCAGCAAGCTAGGTCTGCACTCTCGCACACGTTGACAGCTCGAGGGCCAACTTGCGGAAGCGTTGGGGATGTGAGCTCGCATGCAGAGGGTGGTTGGCTCCCTGTGTACATGTGGAGCCCCATGGACTTTAAGGCAGCTGAACGCTGCAACCGTGCCGTTGGGCAACAGTTGTTGCTCTTTAGCGTTACAGGTTCTCTGAGGAAGGAACCACTTTCTTGGTGGCTGACGCCACATTTGCCGGCCTCGATCGTGGCAAGCTGTGGTTGAGTCATGGCAGTTGCACAGATGGGTGCCTTGCTGGCTTGCCTGCAGCTGTCCGCCTACTTCTGTGCTCACCGCGCACACGAGGCTGTTACGGTACTGTGGCATGGTTGGCAGGACGCGTTTGAACATGCCGAAGGGAGCCTTAGATGTACTTATGCACGAGGGCTGTCGTGCATGGTGTTGACTGTTCAGGGACGGTGGTCATTGCCTGCCTCTGCGTGGTTGTGGCTTGTACGGGCCGGCCAGTGGTCACCGCAAGAAGCACTAATCCATATCGCAGTGGCACTTGTTATGCGGTAAACCGCATGTTCACTGCATGGTGTATACCAAACTGCCAACTGTGCACTCCGTGTGCTGATCGTTTGCTTGTGCTTGTGTTGGTGTTGGCAGACTGTAGTTGCTTCCACTGCTATTGGCGCTGTGTGCAACGGCGTGTGGTGCTTGGCGCACGTCCATGTTGCTTGGCGCATCTCACCGACTTGTTATGTCATGTTTGTGACAGGTCTGGGTTTGATGTCAGCTTTCAATTCTGGCGATGTCAGCTTTCAATTCCGGCAATTTATCTTGCCTCCTCTTCATTTACTGTCCATGCGATTCAGCTCTCTTGTTTTGGATGTGCTGCTACTAGCATTGTAGTACAATGTGTTGTCACTAGCAATGCAACATGCACAGTTGTTGGTGGTAGGTGCAGTGCTATTGTCAGGAGAGGTCGCGTTGCCGTACTGTGCTCCTGCTGTGTGTCTGTTGACACAAGGCTTGCAACCAGCGATCTCAAGTCAGCAGGATAATCAGGATATCCTCATGTATTGTGGCAACAAGTGCGCACGTGTGTGTATGTTGTCCCAGATGTGTTATCTGCTGTCTAGGTGTGTTGCAGCAGCTTCGCATCGCTGGATCGCTCTCTTACGTGGGTTTCTTTTGGGCAATGCGCATTCTGTGGGTCTCTTTTGGGCAATGCAGATCACTGCCCTGGCCAACCACTGGTCGCTGGTGACCAGACCCCATCAGTCACTTGCAGGTGGTTCCGCAAGGCGTGCTTGTATTAGCCATGCCAGCCCGTGGGGCTCAGCACTTCTGCTTTGTCAGATCTGTAAGATCTGTATGATCACGAGTCTGACAACGTGCCATGCTGCCAGTGGCCCTGCTCGAGGCATCCCATCAGAAAATGTATACCCTCTGTGGGGTCGTCCTTTTGAGCTTGTCGGACACTGGCAACCTCACCAACATGGCGCTCTTTCAGTTGGTCGTACGGTGGTATGCAGTGTAAGCTGGCGATGCCGATGAACGTTGGTTTGGTTTGTTTGAATGAGTCTGGTTGCCAACCGAGCCAGCAAGCCCTTTGAGGGAGTCTGGCTGGGGCGGCTGATCTATCAGTTGTGCGTGCATGGCGATTCCACGCTGTAGTCCACGATGGGGGTTATGGGTTCAACTCCTGTGCAACTATGGTCCAGGTGCTGGGCACCAGCACCTGGATCGATATGGTGGTGTGGGGTGTGGTTGATTGAAGTATGTCGGAACCCCTAGACAAAAGGCTTGCTTAGCACGCCTTCCTATCTGTACATGTGGCCAGCCAGTGGGCTTCTCCCCCCCACCCTCCATACAAGAATAAATCTGGTTGTTTTGGCACGGCCTTTGAACTGGTGAGGTGCTTGGTAACCTCAAACATGGTCCCTCAAACAAGAGAGAAGGCCTGCAGCAGCATGCTGCTGCAGTGGCAGTTTGATTGATCAGTGCTATTTCAGCATTGTGCTGGATTGGTGGTGCTGACTGCTGCAGGGCTGGCTGTGTGTCACCGCCCAGGGCTGCATGCAGGCAGTTGAACCGCAGGCAGAGACCGGGGAGGACCCTGTGTACCGCTCCAATGCTCTTGCAGCCCACCTGTGGGTTTGTTGACCCATGACTTGCACCCATTTGGTACATATCATGGTGACTGGTAGAGATGATGACAGACTGGTTTTGGAAAATGCGTTCTGACACGCACCAGGGGAGATGGGTTTGAGTGCTGGTGACAAGTAGCACTGCCAGCAGACCGTGGCTGCTTGTCACTGTGTAGCGCCACTCGCACATCAAGCGAACGACATGCGCCTTGGCGGCTGCAGATCAGGGTCGCAGTGAACGTCTGCGGTGCGTCTTTGAGGTTATGACCGAAAACAGTCAGGGCCGATTGGCTATACTGGTTGACCTATGGCCACCAGTATGAAGGGAACGGATCTGCACTGACTTGTTGAGGGGTGTACAGCTTGCAACTGCATGCGTCTGTGGCAGCCGTCGGCGACTGTTGGCTCGTTTATTGCAGGCTGCGCACAGCAGTGTAGCATGTTGCTTACCTGCTGACACCGCCTTACACCAGGGTTACTGCAGTATCCTCTTGTCAGGCTGTTTTTTTGTTGCGTCTGTCAGTCAGGCTGACTCCACTTCCGCTTTTTTGGCATTGGTTATGTGGCTGCATTCAGTTTCTCCTTGCCTATGTTGACCGCGCATCTGCCTGCACCTTGTGTATTCTGTGCAAACACAGGCTTGCATGCTGACGCCAAAGCCCGCACAGTATCCAGCCTTCCTGCCCAGCAGACCTCTACAGCGGCTGTCACATTGCTAAACCTGGGTTTGTTGCTCAACCTGGGTTTCTTGCTCAACCTGGGTTTCTTGCAGAACGGCTGAGGTTTGGCTGTCGGGGTATGCTGCTGCTTCTGCAGGCCTATTCATGACGCGTTTGGTCGTACCTGCACAGATGCTTGCAAAGCAGGTTGATATGCCCTGCCAGAGTTGAGTCCAGTGTGTGGCTGGGGTTCAAACCAAGGGATAGTATGTGCATGCCTGTGCTGCTGTGTGTAAGGTTGGTTGTGGCTTTGTATGTTATGTTGTTGGGTCAGGGGTATGGCTTTTGGCAGCGGTTGTGCAAACTTTGAGTGCACTCACTATCCACAGCTGGCTGTTGGTGCACTTTGTGTGCTCTGTAACTGATGTGCCATTTTGACTCCCAAGCACTGGCCAACCGACTGCTTCAGCAGCAGCAGCAGCAGGTGCAGGAGGTGGACGGCTCCAGACTTGATCGCAGTGAGCTGTTTGGTCCCTACTGCCTGAGCGGTGTTTCATGGCAAGCAATGTTTTCACCAAGCCGGTCACGCTGGCCAAGCGTCCTTCTTGTGTTGTTTGATCACCATGATTCTCAAACCTACTTGCCATCACAGAGTGTTGAATGATTGGGATGCCTGCCTTGCGTGGCCCAACTCATTACCAGTCAACATGTTAACGTCATGATGGTTCTTGCATAGCTTGACCCTGACTGCTTCCAGGTGGGGTACTGGTACATTGTCGTACTGGTTGTGTGTTTGGAGGGGCTGTGTTCAACACAGTTGAACTGCTGTGACTGTGCCTGCCTGGCGCTTGAGCTGCGTGGATTGCAGCCTTGTTGATTGGGCTTGACGGCCCTTGCAATGATGTGTTGATGTTGGTGTAGACTGGGCCAATGCTTGTGGTCTGTGTGTTTGGCGTGCACTGCAGTTGTGGCTTGTGGTTGGGCAGCATTGCTGGGTGCATCAAGGTGCATGGAGTGCTGTGTATAAAGCAGGTGGGTGGGTGTTGACACATGGGTTGCATACGCAGAAGGTGTGTTGTGCGCTGTCCTTGCTTCGCGTGGGGTCCAGCCAGCCTTGAGGCCGTGTTCACAACACGGCCTGGAGCACTATCTCAACGCCAGGAGGGGGGACTGTTGGGTGGATAGGGGCGGCCCCTTGTGAGGCGTGGCAGCTGCAGGGCTGTCTGCCGACACAGACAACGCACTGGGACGTTGGCGCATGCCAGCCACAATGCGGTTGTGTTGTGCACAAAATCTCGTCACGTCAACCGGGTTGGTCAATTAATGAATATGTGCATCGTGGAGGATTGCAGTTGTAACATTGCAGTTGAGCGCTTGAAGGGCAACAAAGTCAGAGGGACATGTCATCTCTGATGTTCATCATCTGAGCACCACACCCCCACAGCACTTGTACAGCAGCAGTGCACTGCCAGGTCATGACTATCATAAAGTTTTGATAGAGCGGTGACTATGCCTTCATAAATGCATGTCAACATCTACTATTGCTCTGTCAATGTCAGTCGACCTATATTGAGGTTCCGCGAGCCGCAGATCAGATCGCTCACACCACAGCACGCCTCTCCCGTCCTCAACTACATACGGATACCACCGATTAGTAGTTGTTAAGCTTATCTGCACGTCGCCGTGGCCATTGGGTCTTGTACTGTCTGCTGTGGGAGACCGACTGTGTTTGAGGCTTGAGAGGGGCACCAACAATTGCATGGCCTTGATAGCTGCTCGGCGCCTAGCAGTAGCTGCCATGTCGGTACAGCAACCTGCAGCTGCAGACCGTGCAGTGGCACACGCCCTGAAGGATGTGTGGACAAAGGTGGAAGCAGCTGTGCAGCGGGCAGGCAGGACGAAAGCAGTGAGTGTATGCTTGTGCGGAACAGCATCAGACAGCCTATTCCATATTATATGACTAACTAATACGTTCAGACCTGTTGCGAGTAGGTGCAGTGCAGTGCAAACTCGCATGTTGGTCAGCCACTGCTGGTGACATGCAGCATGCAGTAGCATCACCACCAGCCTGCTGGTGATCACCACATCTTGACAAAACTGCAAAGAGGCACCCTCCCTTTGATTTATCTATTTTGACAACTGGCATGACCACGAAGCATCCTCCGCGTCAGGTGGTGGCGTCACTCCAGTCACTGCATGCGTCGCTGCTGCTGCTGCTGCTGCTGCTGCTGCTGCTGCGTGCTGCTTGCAGCCTCGCCTAGTAGCTGTCAGCAAGACGAAGCCAGTAGAAGCAGTGCAGGAAGCATATGATGCAGGACACAGGCAGTTTGGGGAAAACTATGTGCAGGTGAGGGAGTCGGTGAAGGGGCACAAGCAGGAGCAGGGCTGGGTTCAGATAGTGCAGTCACTGACGCTCTGTGCTGAGCAATAGGGCAACAGGGCAATGCAATGCAACTTGGGCAGCAGGGATGGGTTAGAAGGCACATTGGCGCTGCATGCAGAACCATCTTTGCTTCAAGGCAGTCAGTGGCATACCAGCTTTATGGTGCTATCAGCACGCTGCACGTTGGAACCTCCCCCTCCCCCCCCACCCACCCACCAACTTGGGATGGACTTATTGAGTCAGTGTCGCTGACCGCAAACTATCCTTATGTTCGTTGTCATACTGTTTTGAGACTGACAGGGCGCCGTACCCATCTGTTGTGCGTATGTTGTGTGCTGGGATGTGTTGTGTCACAGGAGTTGTGTGACAAGGCTCCCGTGCTTCCGTCTGACATCCAGTGGCACTTCATCGGCCACCTCCAGAGCAACAAGGTGAAGGCCCTGCTGGAGGGGGTGCCCAACCTCACAATGGTGGAGACAGTGGACAGCGCTAAGGTGTGTTCGGCATAGAGGGTACATGTGTAGCAGGAAGCAGACGGAGGGGTGCCCAGCTTCAGCTAGTTTGAGGTGGTTGGGCAGTGGTGAGGGGGTCTTAGCATTGCAGACCGTACTTGCTGCAAGGTTAGAGGCAGGCAGAGTGCGCCTTGCGCGCTAAAGGCGTTTTGCTGACGGACGCCGTTGGAGCAGGAGCGACTGTGGTGTGGGCGCACAGCAGGAGGGGTTTCCAAAGGCGCATGGTGTACTTTACACCACACACCACCCTTTGACATCCCAGGCCCCCTGCCGCCCCTGCTGCCTTGTCCACTGCTGCTGCAGCTTGCTGACCGGTTGAACCGTGTGGCTGAGGGGCTGCAGCGCAGGCAGCCGCTGTCGGTGCTGCTGCAGGTCAACACCTCAGGGGAGGAGACAAAGTACGGCTGCGAACCTGACGAGGTGCGGCATGCAACAGCGGCACATCCACACAGTGGCATCATTGGGGGGGGGGGGAGAATGTTACAAGCAGACACGTTTGCCACACGTCAATGGCATTGCCTGCCAGGGTTGAACCGGTTGGGGAAATACCCCGACTTCCATCAGTGGTTTGCACCAGCTACACCAGATGATACTATAGTCCAACGCAAGACAGCAAGGGAGCCTTCATCATTATGCAACACGCAGTAGCACCCCACAGCACACAACGCCAATACAGCACCTCCACACCGCATTATAAAACAGCACATAGTGGCACAAAGGGGGGGTCTGCTTTGGTGTGGGGCAACTGCGATGCATGGGAGGGTCGGCTGGCCAAATGCATCGTTTGCAGCTTGTCACATGGATCTTTCGCTGGTAGTTGAACAGCAGCCACCATCAGGTACACCACAGTCACCACTTGTTGAGTGAAGCAATGTTCGTACTGCTTTCTGGTGTCAGGACACAAATTCACCATCCTTGATGTGCACTGCTTGCCCATCATAATATTCTCACACCTTTCCACCTGTGACGCATTGCATTGCACTGCCCTGCACTGTTCTGTCCTGTGCTGCAGGTGGTTGCATTGGCGCAGCACATCAGCAGCAGCTGCCCCTCATTGCGGCTTGCAGGGCTGATGACGATAGGCATGCCTGACTACAGCTCACGGCCTGAAAACTTCACCTGCCTGCAGGAGTGCAGGTGAGGGCGGGGGGGGGGGGGGGGGCGAGAGGGGGGGGGCTGTGCAGGGTTCGGTCTTGAGGCCCCTTCAGGGCCCCGTTAGGGGTGACTCACCATGAGAGGGAGGTATTAGAAGGCACTGTGGGCAGATCGTGTGGGCAGGATGTCAATGTGACATGCACAGTCGCATGTGATGCTGCGCATGGCCTGCCCGACGGGCTTAGTCTTGCGGAAGCCAGCCTGCGTTTTATGCTGTCCTGTTGCTTGACCTGTTGCAGCAGCCTCTGACTCAGTAATTTAGTAATTGGATGTTACACAGAACATCCGCCATTTGGGGAGCCAACAAAAGGCTCATTGGGCAACTCAATTGGGCGACTCAATGATTGCCTTGCCTCCCCCCTCCCCTCTCTCCCCTTCCACGCCCCCACCACCCCTCAGGGATCGTGTGTCAGCTGCGCTGGGTGTCCCGGCTGAGCAGCTGGAGCTGAGCATGGGCATGTCGGGAGACTTTGAACAGGCGGTGAGTATGCTGGTGTAGCGCGCAGCCGACTTGCAGCGCGGAGCGCGATTGTAGCAGCAGCAATGAGCAGAGCTGGCGCATGTGCTGTATCCAGGTGTCTCCACACTGGGTTGCTATACTTGGCGGCAATGGACCTTACAGTAGGCCGCTGTTGCGACTGGGTTTGATGTTGACACCCACTGTTGTGCGCGCTGTGCTGGCAGTGGTTTTGCGTCACATGGGTTGCAGTCACTGTTGCAGCCAAGCGAGGGCCTAAGTCCAGCAGCGCAGTGGTCACTTGTCGCTACCAGGGGGCCTACAGCCTGTAAAAGGGTGTCTGGCATTGGTGGGAGGGCAGACCTGCCAGGCTGTTCGTCAAGTTGGTGGCAAAACTTCCTGCTCATTGTCATACGTGCTGACATAACATATGTCACCAGTGGTCAAACATGTTGCCATGCCACAGCCTAGCGGGTGATCTTGCTCATGCTGGTGTGCTGCTTTCTGCTGGAACCTCCTGCTGCTCTGTCTTGCTGTGACGCTTTTCAGGTTGAGATGGGCAGCACGAACATCAGAGTGGGCAGTACGATATTTGGAGCACGTGACTACTCCAAGAAGGCTTGAATGGATATTCAAATGGTTGCTGGCCGGACACAGCAACTGCAACCCCCTGTCTCGGCCAGCTGTACACACCATGTGCTGTGCTGTGCAATGGCCGCGGCACAATGTGATCGCTTTGAATTCTGCTTCTTCCGTTACCAGGCAGATACTGCTTGGCATCTGGTGTGTTGCTAGTGTGCAGGGGGTCTGGGGGTCCATGGACCAACATTGTCAGTTGTGTCACACACAAGGTCACACAGGCCAGCAGTGCTGACCACAATGCAAAAGAACAGCTGAACGCCAGCAAACAGTGCCGCAGCTTGAAGTACGCTGCTCAGTATACGCTGCTTGTGCTTGCAGGCGTTTCACCTCGACTTGTCTTGCCTGAACAGCAGTTTCTTTCAAGTGAGGACAGTTCACCACCAGACAGGCGTCTAACCTCCTATCGAGACTCACAAAGTTACCTTTTATAGGTCCGGCATCGTTGCTTCAAGTAGCTGCGAGTCCACGTTCCCTGCAGGTTGACAGCAGCACAAATGTCCCTAGATGGTGGCCTTGCAAGCCCCGGAACAGCAGGACCCCTGCAAGTGCTGCTGAATGTATATGATGTAGCACAGCAAGGAGATGGAAAAGGCACAGTTGTCAGGCTGAACAACCTGGTTGGTCCCAAAGGTCTCGGCTTGGGAGGTGAGTGGGACAGCAGACCAATGTGAGGGCTTCCTGGGTTGCAGTAGCTGCAGTCAGCCATGCCAGAGGCTGCATCAGCCCTATCAGACAGCATCATATTGTTTTTCTTGCAACAGCATGCATAAACGGGCTTGCTCTGCCGCCCTGCAGGAGTTTTTCATGGTGCGGTTGTGCTTGGCACTGTTGAGTTCTCCTTTGGCTTCTGTGAGCAAGGCACAGGTGTCTATGCAGTCAAGGTGAGCATTCTGGAACGTGCCATGCACGATCAAGAAAGCAGCAAGGCCCAGCACAGCATCAGTTTTCAAAAGCCTGAGTCTGCAGCAAGGTTGGCAGTGTCAAAGCAGCCCTGGAGGTGCTGCAGAAAAACCGCAGCTGACCAGGGTACCTTGGCATGAAGCAGCGCTTTGAGAAGACTGCCATTTTGTATGCACGCCTGACTACAGAGCTCCTGGTGCAGATGCTAACTGAGTTGTGCATTCCTCCCTTCCTGCAGGCCGGCATGAACCCCATGTACACGTTCAGGGAGACTGTTGACCTTGGCACAACACACAAGAGCATGCAGGAAATCCGCAGCATCATCCAGCACCTGAAGCAGGAGTGGCCAGGTGCGAACAGGGATTGCATGGCACTGACCAGGAGGGGAGCCAGATGCGCTGTATTAGCGCAGGGGCCCTGAGCAGCAACATCAGCACTAGGTGCACCAGCAGCAGGGCAGCAGGCTTTCCAGCACATGTATCCTCAGCAGCATCTACAGCGCTGAGTGCACCAGCAGCAATGGGTTGCCCTGTGTGCGAAGTGAAGCGAGGGCCCTACGCAGCACTAGCAGCATCAGCTGCTGGGCAACACAGGCCCATCCTTATGGAAAGACGAGTCACTGCGTTGCCCTGGTGCGTGTGTGTCCATGTGCCTGCAGGTTCCAGCTATGACCTGCTGTACCGCAACTGCTGCCACTTCTGCGTTGACCTGGCAGCACAGCTGGAGGTGGGGCCTGTGCCAGGTGGGGCCTGTGGACGGCGGCAGGCGCGCTCAGTGGTGCAGACAAGCAGACGCGGTGCTGGCTGATGGACCATCAACTGTACTTTGATCAATTTCTGCCTTGTGCGAACATTTCCTTAGCCACAGGACATCTGCAACAGTGACGCATGTTGATTTGGGCTTGTTTCGAGCTGCACTCCTTGTTGTTCTTGTGCTGTGCCGTGCTGTGCTGTGCAGGCTGGCTCAACCGATTTGCGTCAGGTGCAGCAGCCACCATCAACATCACACAGGACACAGTCAAGACGGTGAGGCATTAGCTGTGGCACTGTAGTGGCAATGGCAGAGTGGAGGCTGCCTGCATTACTTGCAGCATGCTTCTGCCAGCATGCCTGTCCTCGCTCTGGGTGACGTCACGGTGACATGAGTCTTGCAGAGGTGCTGTGCTGTCTGCATGTGTCCTGCATGGCTTTCCAGTCGGTGTTGTGTGTGCTGCTTGGGTACTAAAGTTGTGCCTAAGGCACAACTCACTTATGTCTGACATACTCACTTATGTCTGTTTCCGCATACCTGCCTTCTTTACTGTGTTTGCGCGCTGCAGGTGCAGGAGTTTGGTGCTGAAGTGGGACGCTTCTGGAACAGGACCCTCGCAGCAGCCAGCCACCAGCAGCAGCAGCTCGCTGAAAAGCTGCAGCAGCAGCAGCAACACTGGCGCAGCGGCACGTTGCAGGAGCAAGAACAGGCGCGGTCACAGCAGCAGGAGCGGGGCAGGGACGACCACCCCACCCCGCGCAGCGCCCAGCTGGCAGGCAGGACATCTCAAGCGGGGCAGCAGATCTGGTCGGGGCTGACGCAGGCAGGGCAGCAGCTGAAGGCCACAACCAGCAAGCTTGCTCAGGCAGCAGCAACCAAGTCCAGCACAGGGGCCCCGCGGTTTGGCAGCTTCTCCCTTGCAAGCATGTCCCTCGCCAGCAGCACCTCGCCGTATGCTGTGGCTGGGGATAGGGACCCACTACTCACACAGCAGCAGCAGCAGCAACGGCCGCAAAACGGGACGAACAGCTGGGCGCCACAAGCAGCAGCTCCCGTTGGCACGACAACGCCTGCCAGTGCGGCCATCGCAGACGCTGCCGGTGCTGCTGCTGGGGGTGCCTCCAAGCCCCTGCAGATCTCGCAGCAGGGGTCTTTGGGGCCTGCTGACAGGGCCTCCCTGCTGCTGGGGCGCAGCCCAAGCTGTCAAAGCAGTACCGCCTGAGCGCCGGCGGCCCGCAGCCCTTTGCGAGCGACGCAGCAGCAGCGCGTGCAGCAGCGGGCAGCAGCGGCGGCGGCGCTGTGAGCCGCCGGCTGGCGCCATGTGCCAGCGACGATGGGTTGATGCCTTTCCTGTCTGTGGATGATGCTGATCCCTTTGTTGCTCTGTTTGGGGACGATGATGCAGAGGACGACGCGCAGCAGCAGGCAGCTGTGGAGAACGCCATGCATGGTGCCTGAAGCCGCCGTATCAGCCAGGCCGAGAATTTGAGCGAATAGGGACAGGCTGTGGGTGTTTGCGCATGCTGTGCGTGCGTGGTGTGGACGTTATTGCACGGGGTGGCGGAAGCTGGGTGCATGTGTGCGGCATCTTTAACCTGGGGCGGATAGACAGGCCGTCTTGGATTTCTGCTGCACCGGCGGTGGCCAGCTCTGTTATTGTGGCGGGTAGGCAGGGCGTTTGTGGGATGTGCTGCTGTTTCAGCAGCATTAATGTTGGCTTTGCATACGGCCACTGGCATATGTTCCACCTCTCAGTGTGCACATGTGTCGCTTATTGCGCATCTGTGGTTCTCAGTGTTGTGGCGATCTTGTCAGTGTTGGTGTTGCTGCACAAGCATCTCTCAACAGCCTGCAGCAGCTGAGTGTTGAAGCCGTATCGACATCGTGCACCTGGCAACTCCTCATCACTTTTCTCTGTTTTTGGTGTTTGTCTAGCACGCAACCTGGGCTGCTGGCTGCTTAGATGCAAAGCCTATCAATGCCTCTACATTGCTGCAACTAGCCTACAGTGCATAAGGCTGCGGTGGTGTTGCAGTCTGTCGCTGTGGCATAGCAATCATTGCTATCTGATGTGCAAGATGCTGATGTGTGCATGGGTGCTGGTCGTAACTGGTCAAAACACACTACCCACAGGATTACAGAGACAAAGGTGTGACACATCATCACAGTCACTCCTGCGCATGCACACTGAATGATTATTAAACACCCAAGTGACCATACCTTCCGTCAACCAGCAGTGACACTGCATGCCTGGACACTCACGGATGAGACTCCACAATCACACAAAGTCACAACCAGCTAGAAAGGTCACAGGGTACACTCACGGCATGGCGCTGTGTTGCTGACAGAGTGATCATCAGCCCAGCCCATTTTTATTGCAGCCTGTCTCACAGATGAGGCACAGGCCTATGCAGCGCACACGGCGATGCAATTATTGTGGGGCGACACTCAGCACAGGGTCACATGCCCCTATCATGGAACAGAAAGGCGGGGCAGGCACTTGGCTCACTGCAGAACCTTCGGCTGGCAAGTCACCAGCACACATGCTTCTGCCAAGACGTAGACCGGCACCACTGTTGGATTTGTCATGAAATCAAAGCGCCTGTGACACCCGAGCCTAGAGTAGGACTGGAAAGGACTGCGGCAAGCAAGTTTTCACTGGGTGCCATTTGCAGCCACAACATGTCTGCCCCGAAAAGCTGTTTATTGCAGGTGGCATGCATGTGTGCTCACAACCCAAAGCATTGCTGCCAGCAATGTTTCTGCTATCAGCACAGCAGGCCCCCTGACCTGCAAGGCCTTATTTGTATTGACGGCAGCAGTGCAGGGCAGACTACCTGGCAGGCCACTAGGAAAAGAAGATGTGAGAGGGAGATGCTTCGCCTCCACACCCTTGATGTGCTTCATCAGCACATCCCCACTGCCCTGACACACGCCCGCATGCATGCTGGGAAGCCAATCGAAGGCCAAATCCCCCCCTTCAAAACTTCAACCAAAATGTCTACCGGAGGTCAACCAGCACCACATGTGTGGTTGCAGCTCCCTCCAATAGGGTGCATTTAGCTACCTAGCCAAGATGGCCCAGCGGGGTGCATCACTGCACCACCGCTGCCAACATGTTTTGATCTGGTCTGTCCATCTTTGGTTTTCAAAGCCAGGACCTGCAGGACCTGGCCGTTGCCAAGCCTGGACACGAGCATGTACATCTGTACACAACAAGGCAGGGACACAGCCGCACATTGTCTAAGGTGTATTGGCGAAAGCGGCAGTGCACACCCTGATGAAAGGTGATCCGGCGGGGGCGGTTCCAGGTGTGAAGTCATGTTCAGCTGCCAGCTGGGGCTTGTCACTACCAAGGAAGGATGTCAGCCATGCAGGTGGTGCTTCTGCGCACGCTGGGGCTTGGGTGGTGCTGCAGCTCCAGTCATACTCCGCCATAGGGTCGACGATGGGAGGGATGGCAGGTGCGGCCACAACTTGCCTTGTACTTGCGTCCTTGTAGAAGGTGTAGATGGAGCGGGCGGCGAGGCAGAGGCCTCGCTTCTGTGGCTTGTCGAGCAGGGTGTCGTGACTCTCGATGGTCCCGAACAGGGCGTTGGTGACGTCTGCAGCACCCTGCCACATCAGGTTCCTCTGCCAGGTGTAGGTCCGTCCGGCAGCCGCCTCGGTGAGTGGGTTGCCGCTCATCATGGCGATGGAGGCACAGATCACACGAGTGCCGTCAGGGCCAAGCTGCAGTGGGGTGGAAGCTCGTTGCCCGGATGCGCCCACAAGGCCGCTCATGGTTGGGATTAACTGCAGTGCTGCAAACAGCTCTCCAGTGTACAGGCCCTGGCCATTCACTTCAGGAACGGGGGTGTTGTCCAGACAAGCTGAAAAGCTGGTGGTCTGGGTTGCTGCCAGAGCAAAGCGGAGAGCAGCAAAGCCAACCTGGACGCCCAGTCCCGCCAGCCTGGTGTTGCCGGACAGCAGCAGCAGGCTGTACACAGAGCCACCGAGCAGGGCAGCTGGGCTCTTCTCAAACTGGGCGTCCTCCTGCAGGCAATGGAGGGATGCAAGAGGCAGCAATAGCATGTCAATTACGAAAGAAACTCACACACCCATCTGGCGACATGCTGTCAGGTGGCAAACCTGACCAGCTGAGCAGTACCACATGCATTGCAAACTGTTGGAAACTGTTGTTGCACAATTTTCAGTGCCAGGCTGAGAACAGTAAGGGAAGAAGGATGCCAAAAGTTGTGCTGCCCAGGCCGGTCTGCTCGGGACTCAAATCCCACCGGCTGGGAGTTGAGTTACAGAAAACAGCAACACACTCCAGGCCAGGTCAGGACCTGCTGTGCGCTGCTGTGTGTGTGCAGCATGCATCTGTGTGCGGCAGGGCCCCTGCAGACTTCTTGCTAGTCTTCAGTGCTCCCTCAAGCTGGGCCATGTACGCCTTGGCTAACCCTTCCCCATTCGTCCTACCAAACAAGCAGTTGCTTACATTGTATTCACACTCGAAATTCCCGGACGTTGCGGATGGTGGGAGGACCAGGGGGTTGTACAGATAGTTCCGGCTGGGGCAAGTTGTGGTGAACAGGGACACCAGCACGGCTGGGATATCAGGGGCGCATGCGCCCAGGCCCAGGTTGGGGTCAGTGCCGGAGAAGATCTGCTCGATCAGCTTGCCAACAACCTCGGCCAGGGCCCAGATCTGCTTCATGCCGGCACGGTGGCACCCGGTAGTGAGGAGACCCAACAGCCTGCTTGCACAGCCTCCATCGATAAACCAAGGGTTGGTGGTGGTGGTGCCGGGCACTGTGGCAGAGGCACCGGCCAGGTAGAACTGAAACACCAGCGATGCGTGGGCCAGACCATTTTCCTGTGGGAGGGTGAAGAAGCAACACAGACACAGGGCAGAACAGGGTGTTGTAAGGGGCGCGGAAAAGATGCGTGCCACATGTGCCATCAGGGTGCTGGGCTCCAGTGACGAGTGGGTGGGGACACAAGAAAACAACTGATGCATGGCATGTAACTCAACCAGCTACATGCAATGGCTGCATGGCCATCGTCAAGCTTCCAAGCTAGTGACGGTTATGGCACAAGCAACGGCCTCTTCCCCGTTCACACACACACAAGCACACAGAGCCCAGTCACTGAACATGCCCAGCCAGTCACATGTTGCCTGTTCTCATTATATCGTGCATACTTGTGACAACTGTAGTTGCCGATGTCACTGTAACTACGCATCACTGATTGAGTGACTATTTGTTTTGCCTGTCACTCACCGTCTCGGTCAGGGTCTCAAAGCCTTGGACAGCCATGATGAAGGGGACTGCAGTCACAAGTAGACACATGCAGTTGGATCAAGACAGAAGCACAAAGGAGCAGCAGAGCAAGGTATAGGCAGAACTCTTCTTGGAACCAGAGGGTTCAAGATGCTCTGCCAATGTGGCAGTATTCTTCTTTGTGCAAAGTATCTCGAGATATGCCGGCATGCGACAAGAAAAGTGCTGCATCATCATGATGGGCCATGGAGTCAGAGCATTATCAGCGGCCTGTGGTGTATCTTGTCTTGCAGGAATAGAAGCTGCCGGCGCAAGCTTTGGTCAGCACGAGTCCTATGCTACAGACTCTGTAGTATGGTATAGTATGCTGCTAGTATACTGTAGTATGCTGCTCAGAAAGCCTGTCGTAGCATCTCTGACTCACTTGTCTTTCTGATGTCACCGGCAAGGCCAGGACTGCAAGCGATGGCAAGAGAGCAGCGAACCCGAGCAGAAGTAGTGTCAGCACCAGCGGGAGCGACACAGATGGCAAGTGCACATATTATGGCAGCGAGCAACGGATAGTGCTGTGTGCTGCTTAGCTAATAAACCCAGCATAGGTGGAGGAAGCAACGTGGGCACTGCAAAGGGGTATGACACGCCAGCCCTCCAATCTGTTTGTCCAAATGCCGGCCTTTGCACCAAGACCCTGTTGTCACAGTGGCAAGGATTGCATAAGTTAACCCGCAAATCCAGCTGGCTTGACGGTAGCCTTTGCTGGCTGGCAGGAGCCAGCAGGGAATGCTACTAGTAGAAAAGGTTTTCAGAATCCCCCCTCAATTGAACGCTTCCTTCTCAGCATTTTCCCCCCACTCACACATCGTGGCAGCCTCCCAGGTGGTCCAGCAGGCAGTGGGCAATCCTCTTGCCGGCAGCCCTGAGGGAAAAGGCATCATCGATGTTGCAGTCGTCGTGGGCGTGCTTCAGGCAGCGCAGCAGCTCAGACTTGGCAGAGTGCCTCCTCTCCCAGTAAGGTCCGTCACTGTGGTCGTGGTGGTGGCCGCCGTGGCGCCAGTGGTGGTGTCCACGCAGGGCGCTGACGTTGCCGTTCTTGAACATGTCCTCGTCAGCAGTGAGGCCCTTCAGGAGGACTCCCTCGGTCTGCTCCAGGGCCTGCCAGCACAGCACACACAGCACAGCACAGCACAGTCAGTGACTCAACTGGTGGAATAAAGACAGTAGGACAGTAGGTTGCCTTGGTCTCCTGACTTTGGATTTGACTTGACAATTCTGCCTTCGCCATAGTTTGGGCATGCAAACGCCAGACAAGCAATCCATGCTGACTCATCAATAATGTTTCACCAATAGTGGTCACAGCCGTAAGCACAAGCTGCACGCTGCTTAGATAAACGCGTGAGAGATGCTCATAGCCAGATGGTATGTAGTTGCCTGGCCCTACCTGCGCCACTGCGAACAGGCCCAAACACAGGGCCAGAAGCGCCACAGACCGCATGGTGTTGCGTGCTGACGTTCGGTGTACGCCTACATCAGAACAAATGCACAGTTGATATCTTGATGATGATCATTCATGGGTACAAAGGACCTGCAAGTAGCTCTCAAAGGGGAACATGCCCGTCGCCCAGCACGTGCACGAGCATGTGCACATGCACACAAGTTGCACGAAGCAAAGACGCGTAGGAAGCATACATATCACATACCAGTAACACGCTGTTGCGTTTCCACCCCTGAGGGAAGGGCGCTCAGCAGTTTGCAATTGGCGCTCACCTTCAATGGATCTTTGCGTCCTTCTCGTCTAGTTGATGAAATATAGATTGATAATACTAATAAAGCTTATCATGATGCTGATTGTAGTCGGCGAGCGCTTATGTACATGCCACACGCCAGCGGCCACCTGCACAGCCGACTTTGGTTTAACAAGCCAGTCATCACTGTGCTACGCCGATTGATTTACAAGGTGCACGGAAAAATCAAACAAAAAAAGTTAAGTATGTCTCATGTCTGCTGACCCGCTGGTCCTGGAAAAACTGGCTGTAAGTTGCGTTGAGGCGTTGGAACTATCCGCCCCACTCAGTGACTGGTTGGTGTCTTCCAAAAAGATGTACACTTGAATAAAGTGATGTAAAAAGACACCCCTTCAGCTACGCTGCCGGCAACATGGCAAAATAGCATCTGCACCACAACATACATACTGTACATATGAGAAGTGTAGTTCCTGAATCAGTGTAGTAGTGCATTTCTGCTGTGGTAGCATCCTGCTGGGGAGCCATTTGGGCAGCCCCTGAGGGCGATAGCTCTGGGCATAGAGCCAGAACACTGCCCCCTGGCACTTGTTGTTGTAAGATCAGGGCAGAGAAGCTGCCGTGTCTGCCAACGAAAAGAAGTAGTTAGTGATGCATATGCCCCCTGGCACTTGTAATGGAAGACTCTGCCCCTGCCCCTGCCAGGTCGGCCGCGGTTTGAAGCTCAGTGTGCTTCCCTAATTTTTACCTCTCTCAAAGCTCTGACACAAGTTGCACAACCATCTACAACTACTTGTACGAAAGACGCTGTGATGGGAAGGAGTGGCTGTTACTGCAGTTGGGTGTCAGTTCCAGCTTGGCACAGAGAGAGTAGAGCTGCGCATGCTGCTACATATTCAGCAATCATCATCTCCATATAGTTACAGCATCGACATGCAACAACAGGCTGCAGCAACTGCAGTGGACGGAATTCAATCCCATTTGGGAACTGATGACCTGAGGTGCGTTTGGCACGCCAACAATCGTGGCATCGGCAGGCAACACTTTGATTGACCAAGGGGCAGACTTGCAGATACCCTTCACCGGTACCAGTGCTTTGAAAGCAGCGCTCAGGAAACCTTGCAACATGGACAGGGCGGCAACAAACAGCCTGCTTTGGCAGGCGTAATATATGTATCTATGTATGTCTCTGAGGACATTGCACTGCCCCTGGCAAAGTGCTATTCAACCCACGTGCTATACAACGTCATGCAGAGGAACAAGCCAGGTGCACTGACAGCACAACACCCTAGTATAGTATGCATAGTATGCATGAGCTAGTACAACACACCACTACTGCAAAATGTGGCCGCTATTACAGCCACTACACTTGAGTCCACAAGTCGTGCAACAATGTGCATGAACAGGGAGCCTCAAGCAGGCACTGCCTCATGGCGGCCATGAACATGGAACCTTGCACAGGCTTCATCCCATGATCATGCAAACTTCATGCAAACCTCAAGAAAGCTTGCGCATCGCACAGGCTTCACTCCATAGTAAAAATCAGGCGCATGTGCACACCACAACACAGCAGGGCCACGCAGGTGCCCCGTGACCATACAAACAAATGAAGCAGCTTACACAAAAACGATGGGGCAAAGCGGGCATGCCATGCAAGCCTGCGGCTGTCAGCTGCTGTGCTCTGGTTTATGCCCTTGCCCTGCTGTGCTGTGCTACGCTGTGCTGGGAGTCAGGTCCTGCAGGGGTGCTGTGGTGGACTCTTTGGTGCAGCACACAGCACATAGCACAGCACAGCAGCGCTGAGGTGTCATCAAATGGCATGAGAGCACAGTGACAGCCTGACAACCAGGTAGCATGGACTGCATGCAAACAGGCGCTGCATTGCATGGCCCGAACAGCATTTCAGAGCGTAATAAGTGTCCCCCTTGCACTTCTCTCCCCCTGTCCCCGTGGATGTGAACAGGAGCAGCAACAATACAACGACCCAACAGCAAAAATACAGGTGCAGGTACCCTATCCACCCAGCGGCTTGCCCCGTATGCGGTGATACCCACAGACTGAAGCGCAAGGCAGTAACACAACAGGAGGAATGCACCCGCATAATGCAAACGTGACTGTTGCCCAGCTAAACCCCAGCTTGCCCCAATAGACCCCCTGGCTCTCACACTGTGGAATGCAAAACAGCCTTGCTTCTCGAACCTCAGCGCTCTCCAAACAGAACAGAGTGGCCAGTGAACAGTGGCTGCGCAGCTGCTGTGCAACCTGCAGTGCATTTGATGGTGCGCACTGTACTGTACTGCCGCTGCTAACTGCACAGCACAGGCCAAGCTTGAGTGCACAGCACAGGCCGACAACCGGCTGCGACATGTGGTACGCAGGGAAGGAAGCTGTATGAAGCCCCCTGTCCCTCACCCACCCACCCCACAGAGTATCCGGGCAGCCCTTGAGCTTTTGAAGCTCACAACTACGCACAGCCGCAGGTGGTGACCGCAAAGCGCAACTTGACCGCAGGATTCGCCTTGAACAACACGGTTCTGGTGTGATGCAGTGCACATGCGCAGTACAGACCGCGTCAACCCCTTGCTCTGCAAGACGCTAGCCCATGCACCAGACTGCTTGCATTCAAGCACCACTACAACAGCACCAGTCCAACCCTGCAGCACCCCTTGACAGCTCCTTCCCCTGAGAGTTGCCCCATGCCTCCCGTTCGAACGACCATGTGATGCCATGTAGTAGGCTTCAGTAAGCACACAATACACATCACCCTTGTATGCTGCAGAGCCTGCAGCTGCAACAGCCAAACCATTGGCAGCACGAACAGCACGCCCACACAGCTGTAACAATGCGGAACACCAAGCAGCAGCACACACACTTTGATCATGGGCCACGAAGCACCGCCTATTACTTGGCTGTGCAATGCCGCCAAAGCCAGTCAGGTCAAAGTCAAACACGCGCGCAAGTCAAAACGTACATAAGCAGATGAAACAGTCTATGTACAGGACAACAGAAACACAGTAGTAGGTACTGCGCACACAACATGCATAAACTCAGGTGCCTGCTACTGGATGCATGTGTGACTACACCCATGTGTCAAGGTGACATCATCACACAGCACCGCACAGCACAGCACGCAGCACACTCACAGGGAGAGGCATGGACCGACGAAAGTGCAGCTCCCTCGCTGCCCCGGGCCCATCCCTTTTCAAGCTGTCAGGAGAAGGTCTGAGAGCGGGCCACCCCAAAGTCCCAACTGAGTCCATCACTCACGCACGGCAGCACGGCCAGTTGCATGTGGTGTGTATGCAGTCGCTGCAAGAGGGGGCCTGCCTTGCAAAAACCTGCAGTACAAGTATGACGTATGCGTAGCATAGCAACATCCCTGCAGCAGTCCTGCTCACAAGCAGCCACCACCCCTAGCAGACCGGCAGTCACAGCGCGTGTACAGCCACATGCCCGCTGAACAGCAGCCCCGGCAGCAGGCAAGAGTGCCAAGCACACTGCATGCAGACACACTTCAAATGTGCTCAACTGCATGCCTTGATGTACCAGCAAGCTGCCGCACCATATGCGCACCACCTGCCTGCCAACACACCGAGCAGAGCCGCAACATAGCGGAACAAAGAGTTCCCTGCCGCTTGCCACCCTGGGATCTGTCAGACCGCGCACACAGAACAACCGCAAACCCCCACACAGGCCGCAAAAAGGCCTCAAAAAGGCCTTTTCCCGGCCTCAAAAACAGCACACACATGTGTGAAAAGGCAGTCCCACACCCACTCAGCAAAACTGTTCCCCCTGGTATACTGACATTCAACGATAGTACCCACACAAGCAGAGCCAACAAAAGCAGAGGCGACTGCTGCCGCCAAAGACATCCCAGTGGCAGCAGCAGACCTGCAGTGGGCCGACACGCCGGGAAGGCCGACGACCCCCCATTCACCCCTCAGTAATAAGACCACGCACAGTGTGACCAGACAAGCTAGCACCTGTCACTCCTCAACAACACATGTACTACAGTAGTACTACAGCAGTACTACAGTGGTACTGCCGTGGTCGAGTCAAAGCGGGGAAAAGCAGCTGCCAGACATCGTGTAACCGTAAACCCAAAGCTAGAGCTCCATAACCAAAGGTCCTGCCTCCATCACACTGGGAACACCCAGGCAAGCCTGCACTGTCTGGGTTGTCAGGTGGCATGTCTGGTCCCCACAGGCAACGCAGCAGGCAGGAAAAGGGATGTGAAAGGTAATGAAGCACAACCCCCCTGCACACACACCATCCTCACACCAGAGAGGCAAAACTGGCGTAGGTGTATGCAGCACACCTCACCCTCTCAACCTGGCAGTGCTGGTAACAACCCTGGGAACGTGACAGGACGGGGCAACGGAAGCAGCGCAAACCCCCGTAGTATTCAATCCACCCAAAAGCTGCAGGAGATGGTTTGGTACAGACCGCGCACCCTCAGCATCCCTGCTGTGTATAGTATAGGTACAGAAGTCAAATAGTACAAAGACGCAAGCCGAGCAGGCAGGCCGCTGCTGCCAGCACAAGTTGCACTGATGCAGCAGGAACACACCCAGCACAGCACAGCACAGCACAGCACAGCGCAAGACGCGATCTGCATGAGCTAGGGTTCAGGTAGTTGCCAACCTTACGCCCTCAACCCATGCACACACCCACACAGACTCACATGGCCTTGCAGAGGTGCAGGCAGCTGCTGCAAGCATACCCCCAGCACAACCAGACCTGCTGCACAATCAACAACAGGTGCCGAGCCGAAGCTCGTGACACCACATTGCAGGAGGTTGAGCCAGATACGGCCGGACAACCTGGCAGAAGCTGCAATAGGTGCTGGGGATCCAACAGACACAGACCCACTGCCAGGTGCTGACCAGCTGCCAGCACCTGCAGCCTTATGTCCTGTCCTGCAGGCCCCTCACCACCCCAACTTCTGCTAATGCCACTAAGCTCACCACCTCTGCTGCTGTATGCGCTCGCCGGCGGGCTGTGGTACTGGCGCAAGTGCAGCCTCACTAGACCTCATGCCACAAGACTCATCTTGCTGCTGCTGCTGCTGCTACTGGGAGCCACATGCAAACATCAGCACAGCTCTGCGCGGCTGCAGGACTGGGAGGTCTCCCCTCAGTTTGTGTGTGCGGGGGTGCCAGCGCCAGAGAGGCGCGGACTGGTGGGAGGTGGCCGGCGCCTGTGGAACTCCAGCACCAGCTCATAGTCTGTCCCCGCGTTGGTGGTCCGCTTCTCCCAGACCATGCGCACGTCAAACATGGGCTGCTCCTGCAGCAGCCGCAGCAGCACTGCGCGCGTGCCGAGGTTGTACAACACCTTGTTCATGGCGAGGACTTCGTCCCTGCTGTTGAACTCGTACATGTACACCTGCACAAATATACAAACAGAAGACACCGTGTGTAAGTGGATGCGCTGTTGTACCCACTGAACAGTGACACAGCTAATGTGCTGCTTGGTCTTTGATACCCGTGATCCCCCCCCCCCCGCCCCCTGCGCTTACACCAGACAGCCCAAACCCTGCGCCACAACCCCTCAAACAACAAACCTTGTACCCCCTGAACACAGCGCGAGGGTGCTCAGGGATGCAAAGGGGTCGGGGCCATAAGGTAAGAGGAGTGGTCGAGGCCAAGAAGAGGCATGAAGGGCAGGGACAAGCAGACAAGTCCCCAGGGACAGGGCTATGACTATAAATCATCAACCAAACTACCGCACACGCACCTCATAGTAGCCGCTGAAGACTGACTCCAGCAGTTGGTCGGGCAGCACCACCTTGAAGCGGTTCTTGTCGTCCGCCAGGCGCACATGGTCGCTGTGGATGGACACGCTGAAGCTGATGCGGATCAGCGGAGCGTTCAGGAGAGACACCTGCCAATGGATAAGGAAGGGTACAGCGGCAGCAGCAGCACTGTCAGCACATGCGACGTGCTTGGATCTCTGCACAAATGGATAAGGTGCTGCACCGAGGCTTCTTGAGTGCTGCTGATGCAACATACCAGCTGACAGGGAGCGCGCATTCGTCAATGCAGCCCTACAGCATGCTGCGCAATGGCTGCGCATTGGCTGCTTGATAGTGCAAGGTGAAAGACAACCTGAAGATTCAGCAGTACAACAACAGACACCCTGTAGCAAACAAGCATGCACACAGCAGTGAGGTGCAGTTGTGTCCCAGCCACCTACCATGATGGCGCCCTGCTCAAGCCCAGGGTTCCATGCACTCGCCAGCCGCTTCTGGCCAGTGAGGATGTCAAACATCAACTGCTTCATGGCCTGGGGTTTATGGAGCAGCATGTGGGCGGCAGAGGCAGATGACAACTCATCAGACGGAACACATTTCTAGGAGGCTCTTATGTCTATCCCTCCTGCCCAGGAGAGCTCCCCTTTCCAAAAAGCTAGCCAGCCCCCGCATTTACAAAAGCTGTGTGTGGGTTGGGTTGATCAGCACCAGACCACGAGCATGCTCAGCGCCACAACAAACAGAGCCTCTGCATCACTCGACTGACATTATCTTGCAGCACCTACAGCACCCCTCTCATGCCCCCAGCATACTCTCTGCTCCCCCCCCCCCCAAAAACACCCCCCGCTTACCTGGAAAGGTTGTGCTGCGATGTAAGTCTCCAGGGCGCTGCTCTGCTGTGCGTAGATGTCTGCAAAGCTGCCATTGGGTGCCTCAAGCATGTTCTCAAGGCAGGGCAGGGCAAAATACCTGAGGGACACGCAGCACAGCACACAGCATGACACGGAACGGCACGGCTCAAAGTACTTGCCGACGATGCCACCTCTAACCAGCACACAAAGTGACGAGAACGGCAGTGGTTGACATGTAAGCCACCTTGTGCATTACTAGACTAAGACTACGGCACGCCTGCCTGGCCATCATAATTGGAGCGCTGGTGAGAAGGCGGTCACCCTCCCCCCCCCCCTCCCCTTTTTCCTGAGAAACATGGAGGGTTTTGCGCACAACAGCAGCCCCTCGCCCTGCCCTCAGGTTTGCATTGAAGTGAAGGGGTTTATTGGTTCATGAGAGTTGGGGGCTTAGGCACCACCGCAACAGCGCTAATTCCTTACCTTGCCTCGCAGCGCAGTGCGTGTCGTGCCACCTCATCTGATGGGAGGTATATGGCATCGCTGCAGGAGGCACGTGCCCTCAGGTAGTGAAGGATGTACTTGAACACCTGCGCGGTGAGACAGGAACAGCAAAGCACAGCACAGCACAGCGAGTCAGTGACAGGCTGTAGCAGCTGCAATGCATTGCTGCCATTTTGTACTCAACAGCAGTCAACTAGAGAGGGGGGTGTCAGTCAGCACTTGGTGAGTGCTGCAGTGGCTGCTGCTGCTGCTGCTTTGTTTTGGGTCTACTGCCTTCTGACGCGAATACTTTGGGCATCCCACCACCCCACTGCTGGTATCATCCTGCTGCTACCCTGTTGCTGTTGCTGCTGCCGCCAGCGCGGAAACCGCCATTGCTGCTGCTGACACTGGACCCCCCCTGGAAACCTGGGCACCCATGCTGCTTGCCAGCCAACCCTCCCATACACCGGCCTTATGGCAGTCCACCCATGACTGCTGCAGTTGCTCCTGCTGCTGCAGTTTCTGCTGTTGCCAACTGCCCGACACCCTCCCGAAACTGCCCTGCGGTCTATCCGGCAGCGACTGGCTGACTGACAGACTGACTGACTAAAAGCAACACCTCCTCACAGCTGGGTATAAACTGCTCTGTACAGCCCAGACCACCCCAGCACCCTCCTGCTCACCTCTCCATCCCTATCCAGGAACACCTCCCCTTCCTGCAACACACAGGGGAAAGACGCAGACAACAGCAGAACCCAGCACTCATTGGGGGGGGGGGGGAGCGCGTGTGTGTGAACTACAGGCATGCGCTTGTGTGGGGAGGGGCAGGAGCGTGCAGGTGCCAGCACCATCCGGAAAGTTTGTTGAACAAGGTACCAAACACCGTGCAGCTCGCGGGCGTTCGAGGCTGCTGCATCTGCAATCCCACATCTGCATCGTGCTGCTGCTGCTGCTGTCAGCTGGACAGGCTGGAGGAGGGTCCATAGAGTCAAGCTGCAGCTGCTGCAGTGGGTGCAAACCGTAACAGAAGGTCTTATAGGCATGATGCCGCAGCCAGGCGACCTACCTCCGTCAAATGCTGCTTCCAGCGACCAGAGAACAGAGACTCGAAGTATCCTCCCACACAGGTCAGGGTGGCCACCGTGGTAGTAAACTTGCAGCCTCCTACGTTGAGCTTGACTATATGACTTGGATTTGAGCAGGGCAGGTCGACAGCGTAAGCTTCCTCCATCGCACTGCTGTCACTCACATGTCTCGAGAGCGATCAAGAGAGCGCGTGAGGAAGATCCAGGCGTTTGCGGGAGCTGCGAGCACTTTGGGTGGAGTCTGAGGACTTCTGCAACTCGGTCGTCTGTCAGTCATGAGGGACCTGGGACCTGGAGACCTCCACTTTCCCGCAGCTTCTCCGACACCCACAAATACCAATTTAGTGGCATTTGAAAGAAGTACCACCAATATCTCGGGTACGTTGTTCGCCCCTGGCTGCATGACACGTGGGCTCTTTGTTCGCCCCTGGCTGCATGCCACGTGGGCTCTTTCTGCCACGGCAGACAATATCATTGATCATGTGTGTGTTGTTGCTTTGCGGCAGGGACAGTTCTGGAGCTGAACAACAGACCAGTTTTGTTTTTTTCCATGCCGCTTCAGACACCACCGGCGCTCCCCTCACGCATGTCTTCAAGTCCCTTCCTCCGGGAGGACCCCCCCTACCCCCCCCCCCCCGTTCTTGTGTGGATGATTGGTCAGCAATACAGGTCAACCCACTGTATGCATGTGTTCAAAGCACTAACCCTGTTACACGCCTTTCCATTGTGCTACTGGCAGCTGTCAGGCAGGCAAATCGTTGCCCAGTCTTTCGTTTTTGGCCGGCTGGGCAGGTCCCCAGGGAGGGGGAGGGTGTCAGCAGCAACCTCGAGCCTTGTAGTGTGTGGTGTCTGTATGTGGCTCTCATGCAGATGTTAGGCATCGTAGGGGGCAGCGCCATCCCACGCAGCTCTGTCATAGAGTGACATGAAGACACTGTAGCAAACTGTACACATGTGTTGGTGGGCTGCTGCCTAGTGTGTGTCGCCAACTGGTGCTTGCTGTTGGTAGTGCAGTATTGCCCCCTAATGAATGGAGTTGGTGCGTCTGCTTGCAGCAAGACTGTGCAATGTAGCAGGCAGCCACAGCAATGCAACCGGCATTGCCAATGTGACATAAGCAAGGGTCCCATACATGTGATACATGGATTGGCTCCCATGGAGTTTCCGACAGGGCGCCCGATTCATCCCTTCAGAATCCTTCTCTCCCCCGCCACTCCACACATACCTGTGGAGTGCTCACAAACCGCTCCACTTAGCTCCCCACCCCTCCCCCACCCCTCCCTCAGGATGTACTACATGGGGCCCACTCCACACCTCCACACCACTCCACACTCCACACACCCCCTCGGGATCCACCCCACTCCACGCCTCCACACCACTCCACACTCCCCCCCCCCCTCAGGATCCACTGCACTCCACACCTGCACACCACTCCACACTCCACACCCCTTCCTCAGGATCCACCCCACTCCACGCCTCCACACCACTCCACACTCCACTCCCCCTTCAGGATCCACCCCACTCCTGCCTCCCCCCCACTCCACACTCCACCACCCCGCTCACGATCCACCCCACTCCTGCCTCCCCCCCCACTCCACACTCCACCACCCCGCTCACGATCCACCCCACTCCACGCCGCCACACCACTCCACACTCCACTCCCCCTTCAGGATCCACCCCACTCCACGCCGCCACACCACTCCACACTCCACTCCCCCTTCAGGATCCACCCCACTCCTGCCTCCCCCCCACTCCACACTCCACCACCCCGCTCACGATCCACCCCACTCCACGCCGCCACACCCCTCCACACTACACCCCCCGCTCAGGATCAGTTGCGCAGTTGTCAACTCCCAAACCTTTGGAGAGGGAACCCACTGCACGCAGTCCTGCTTTACACCTAAACTTTGATCCCCTGACCCTTACCCCAAAAGCCAAACAAACAAACAAACAAACATGATCTAAGTGCGCAGTTGTCAACTCCTAAACCTTTGGAGAGGAAGCCCATTGCGCGCAGTCCTGCTTTACACGTAAACCCTGATCCCCTAACCCTAAACCCAACCCTAACCTCAAAGGCCAAATAAACAAACAAATCTACTAAAAGTGCGCAGTTGTCAACTCCTAAACCTTCGGAGGGGGAACCCATTGTACGCAGTCCCGCTTCACACCTAAACCCTGACCCCCAATCCCTAACCTCAAAAGCCAAACAAACAGGACTCAAAGCCAAACAAACAGGAAACAAAAAAACAAACTCAACAGCAAACAGCAAAACAAAGGTTACAATACAAGCCACACCATCCAAACAACAACTGTCACGGTGGGGGAGTGTGGAGTGCCGTGGAGGGGGAAATGGGTCTGTGGGTGCCACTCCTGTGGAGGTCCAGCGGAGCTGGTTGGTCCACACCTCGTGGAGACCAACAGCTGCTCCTTTTGCTCCTCTTGCTTCCTGTTCACTCTCCCCAGTCCACCTGCTCCCATGGAGATCAAGGTCCACTCCACACCCTGTCCGCTCCCATGGAGATTCCACCCCTCTCCATACTTATTGCTCCACACCCTCTCCACACCCGTGGAGACCCACACCCCCTCCACCTCTCCTACTCCACACCCTCTCCAGACCCCCCAAAATGGGAAACTCCACACCCAAAATGGGAAACTCCACAGGAGCCGATGCATTTGTGAAACATGTACAGGGACTTGACACTTGGTTGTCAGGCCAGCAGTAATTTGCGCAGACTTGTAGGGTGGCACCAGGCTGCTGGCCTTTCTCTCAAGCCCGTGTAACTGGAGCCTTTTGCCTGGCTGATGCAGCAGCAGCTGCTGCTCTGCTGCATGAGCTGCGGTGGCGGCAGGCCCCAGATGGGCTGCTGCTGGCCAGCCTGCTGCTACTGCTGCTTTCCCCTCTTCTGACTTGTGGCAGCATGCCCTGACCCCACGAATAGTATTTGGCTCTAACTTGCACGGCCTGCTGCAGCACCAGGAGCACCAGGGCCTGCAGGCAACAACCGTGACTAACAAGGTTGAGAAGGGTAATTGGCAAGTAACTTGGCCTTGTCGTCATAGCCCATGAGGCCGTGATAATGTTTCTTATCGTATCAGGCCCCTCATGTCAACGATGTGAGCAAGCTGGCAGAAAGTGCGCGCAAATTTCCAGGCAACCAGCAAACCCCCGCAGAGCATCCCCGCCCAGCTCCGACTGCACTATCTGTTCAGTGTGGATTGTATCTGGTAGCCAGCGCATTTATCTGGCGCAGAAGGCACCCATATTGTATGGTGGTGCAAGTGCACTACAAGTCACCCGGGCGCTGCAGAGCAGGTGAGAAGAGTGAAACAGTAAATGTTTCGCATGCTTGTGGTTGTATGATGCTTGCAGTTGCAGCACCAGCGGCTGGGAAGCAGCGCCTGCCAACCTGCAACCAACCATCCATCCAGCTCAGCAGCCTAACACAGCATGCAGACTTCCCACAGATGCATTCGTTGCTTAAAGTCATACATGCGTTATAATATATATGAAGCGGTCTTGCAGCGCCTCAGCCAGGTAGTATGCCCAACAATAGCAGCATTTGCCAGTATTGTTCACCAGTGGGCTGTGCAGCTGACAGTGGCCAGAATGTGCTGCCAGCATACACCCTACACTTTGCAGTGATGACCATGCAACTATCGCGCACCTCAGAGCTTTCAACACACTACCTGCTGTTGTCCCACGTGCATGCAGGAGCCCATCAAGGCGTGTGCCTGCATGGGATTGCCTACAGAGACAAGCTCAGCGGCTGTCAGGGTCACCTGGAATCAGCATGTGTTTTGAAGAGCTGCAGAGAGGGCTGCACATCAGCAGTACATGCAGCTGCAGCGGCGGCAGCAAGCAGCAGCAGAGGCAGCCTGCAGCAGCAGCGGCAAGGAGTATCTGACGAACAGTGGAACAGCAATAAACAAACAAGCTGGAGCGGAAGGTGGAAGGCAGGCACAAGCTGGCGTGGGCTGCCTCAGGTGAGTACATACATGCAAGCGTTGTGCAGGAGCAGAGGCAGCAGCAGCACAGGCCCTCAGAAGCAGGCAGCAGCTGGAGTGGGAGCTGGGGAGGCGGGCGCAGGATGGCGTACGCTGCCTCAGGTGAGTACATACATGCAAGCGCTGTGCAGGAGCAGTGGCAGCAGCAGCAGAGGCCCTCAGAAGCAGGCAGCAGTTGGAGCGGGAGCTGGGAGGCGGGCACAAGCTGGCGTGCACTGCACCGGGTGAGTACATGTGAGAGTTGTGCAATCGCAGGCATGAGCGGCAGAAGTCCCAAGATGCAGGCACAAGCTGGAGGGGGAGCTGAAAGGCGGGCGCTAGCTGGGGTGCGCTGGTGGCAGTGGTGGAGGGGATTGTTGGTGAGGTGGTGGTGGTGGTGGTGGTGGTGGTGCTGGTGGTGGAGGGGATTGTTGGTGAGGTGGTGATGGAGGGGATGGTTGTTGAGGTGTTGGTGGTGGTGGTGGAGGCGGTGGTTGGTGAGGTGGCCGTGGTGGTGGTGGCGGCGGTGGTGGAGGGGATGGTTGTTGAGGTTGTTGGCGGAGGTGGCGGTGGTGGCGGCGGCGGTGTAGTGCTGGTGGTGGTGGGGGTGGTGCTTGGTGAGGTGGTGGCGGCGGAGGTCATGGTTGGTGAGGTGGTGGCGGCGGTGGTTGTTGGTGGCGGCGGCGGTGGTGGTGGTGGCGGAGGCGGTGAGGTGGTGGAGGTGGAGACGGTGGTTCAACCCCAGGTATGAAACCCCAAGTTGGTGAGGTGGTGGTGGTGGAGGCGGTGGTTGGTGAGGTGGCTGTGGTGGTGGTGGCGGCGGTGATGGAGGGGGTGGTTGTTGAGGTGGTGGTGGAGGTGGTGGTGGTGCTGGTGGTGGTGCTGGTGGTGGTGGAGGTGATTGTTGGTGAGGTGGTGGTGGTGAGGTGGTGGTGGTGGAGGCGGTGGTTGGTGTGGCCGTGGTGGTGGTGGCGGCGGTGGTGGTGGTTGGTGAGGTGGTGATGGTGGTTGGTGAGGTGGTGGTGGTGGTTTGTGAGGTGTTGGCGCTGGAGTGGTGGTGGTGGGGGGGGGTGGCGGAGGTGATGGTTGGTGAGGTGGTGGTGGTGGTGGTGGCGGTGGCGGGGGTGGTGCTTGGTGAGGTGGTGGCCGAGGTGCTGGTTGGTGAGGTGGTGGCGGCGGTGGTTGTTGGTGGCGGCGGCGGTGGTGGTGGTGACGGAGGCGGTGAGGTGGTGGAGGTGGAGACGGTGGTTGGTGAGGTGGTGGTGGTGGAGCAGGCGGTGGTTGGTGAGGTGGTGGCGGCGGTGGTGCTTGGTGAGGTGGCGACGGCGGAGGTCATGGTTGGTGAGGTGGTGGCGGCGGCGGTTGTTGTTGTTGTTGTTGTTGTTGTTGTTGGTGGTGGTGGTGGTGGTGGCGGAGGCGGTGAGGTGGTGGAGGTGGTGGTGGTGGTGGGGCTGGTGGTGGTGGAGGCGGTGGTTGGTGAGGTGGTGGTGGTGGTGGAGGCGGTGGTTGGTGAGGTGGTGGTGGTGGTGGTGGAGGCGGTGGTTAGTGAGGTGGTGCTGGACGTGGTGATGGTGGTGGCGGCAATGGCGCTGGTGAGGTGGTGCTTGCTGTGGTGATGGAAACTGACGAGCATATGTGGAGTGTTGTTGAGAAGTCAACAGTGGTAGCAGGAGGAGAGGAGGCAGCTACCAAGTCAGCAGCAGCATCTGCGGCAGTACGGCTTTTGAAGCTACAAGAACAGTAGCAACAGTGCCGGCAACAACAACTGTAGAGCAGCAGCAGTGGCAGCACCGTGGGCCAGTGGCGACAGCTGCGGTAGCACCAGCGGCAACAACAACAACGACACAAGTAGCCGCAACAGCTACTGTACAGCAGCAGCAGGACAGCAGTTGTGGCACAATCCGCGGCTACAGCTGCGGCAACACCTGCAAAGCAGCTGTGGCAGCACCAGCAGCGGCCGCATCAGCGGGGACAGAAGCAGCGGCAACAACAACATCAGAGGAGCAGCTGTGGCAGCACCAGCGGTGATGGCAGCGACAACACGGGCAGTGACAGCAGCAATATCAATGTAGCAGCTGCTGCAGCACCAGCAGCGACAGCAACGGCAACAGAAGCAACGGCAGCAGCAACATCAGCAGTAGAGCAGAAGCAGTGGCAGCACCAGCGAGAACAGCAGTGGAGCAGCAGCTGTGGCAGCACCAACGGCGGCAGCAGCAATAGAGCAGCAGCTGTGGCAGCACCAGCGGCGACAGCAGCAATACAGCAGCAGCAGTGGCAGCGCCACTACGACAGTAGGAGCGACACCAGCAGTGGAGCAGCAGCTGCGGCAGCCCCGGCGGCAACAGCAGCATTGGTAGCACCAGAAGCGACAGCAGCGATAGAGCAGCAGCAGTGGCAGCACCCAGCCGCGACAGCATCAGCAGCACCAGCGGCGACAGAAGCAGAGGCACCAGGAGCAGCGCAGCGTAGCAGCACCAGCTGCGACAGGATTGGTAGCACCAACGGCGACAAAGCAGCGGCCACAACAGCAGTGCAGCATCAAGGTGGCAGCCCCAGCGGGGACAGCGTCGGCAGCACCAGTGGCTACAACAGCGGCAACAGCAGTGGCAGAGAAACAGCAGTGGCAGCACCAGCGGGGACAGCCGCAACAACAACAGTGGAGCAGCAGCGGCGACAGCAGCAGTGGTGCAGCAGCAGTGGAGGCACCAGCGCCGTCAGAAACAGCGGCAACTTTGTTAAGAAGAACAGTGGAGCAGCCGCAGTGGCACACCAGCGGCGACAGCAGCAGCATTGATGCAGCGGCAGCATCAGCGGCGACAACAGCAACAGCAGCTGTGGCAGCACCCACCTGTTCCCTGCACCGTCTAGGTCAGACCCCGCTTGTGGTTTGGAAGAACTAGCGCGGCACGTCTGCACAGTACGCAATGGTAATCAGAAATAAACCAGCGGAAGAACTAGCTGCGACACCAGCATTGGCAGCACCAGCGGCGACAGCAGCAGTGGGGCAGCACCAGCGGTGCCAGCAGCGACAGCACCAGCAACGGCAGCACTAGCGGCAACATCAGCAATGGTGCAGCAGCAGTGGAAGCACCAGCGACAACAGCAGCGGTGACAGAAGCAGCTGCAACAGCAGCAGCGGCGACACTGTCTGAGAAGCAGTGGAGCCGCAGCACTTGCAGCACCGGCTGCAACAGCAGTCGCAACACGAGCAGCGCCGGCAGCGGCCAACCGCATCACCAGCCAACACAGCAGTAGCAGTGTCAGCACCAGGGACAACAGCAGCGGCAGTATCAGGGTTGGCAGCAGCAGTTCACAGTAGCAGCAGCACCAGCATCAGCAGAGTTGGTGATGGTGTGAAAGATCCGATGCAGCGGTCAACAACAGGGCCGCGTGGGCATGGTGGTGGTATTGTCAAGTCCTGCATCATGTCAGAGATGGCAGAGTATCCAAGAAATGCCACACCACCCACATTCCTTGTACAAGTGTGCTTTGTGGTATATATGGCATTGCTGGCAATCAAGGCTGTGGGCCAATTCACTTGCTTCATCAGGTGTGGTTGCAAATGTATGTCAACGAGCCTCATCCTTGCTTGCAATGCGTGGAGAAGTGCACTCAACAGGCTGCGTACACGCTCCATGTACAACTTAGCATTCAGTGTGCACCTGCCGCCTTGCCCGGCATAACAGTGCTGATTCTGCAGGTGGTTTGTAACCACCAATGTTACCACTGTTAAAGAGCCAACATGCAGCTCAGGTAATTGTGGGAGCGCCAAGAGCCACACTCATAGCTTTTGTGAGACAGTGCCCGGAACCGGGGAGGTAGCGTGATTTCCTGTGGAGACACTGGGAACACACATGATGGTAGCACAATGTAGCTAGCACTGGGGTCCCCCACCGCCACCCCAGGCAACAAAAGCCTAACAAAGCAACCTCACAGTACAATAGAAGGCGTCCAGTCCAAAGCTGCGAGTCCAGCATAGCTTTTGTAAGTGTGTCAGCACCTGCTAGTGCTGCTCACCACACTCAGTATCTTACTCGACATTCAGTGAAACAACTCGCACACAAGATGCACGCCACCTGCCTTGAAGTAACAGTCTTCAGACAGGGTACGACCAGCACAATTACCCCGGCGTACTACACACGATTCGACAGCAAGTAATAAGCGTCCGCTACAAAAAGCAACCGCTGTTCGACAACCAAGAACCGCTGCGAAAAACCGACTCATCCGTCTCGACAACTCTCTCGGTACAAGCCAAGGATGTGCGCAACAACGGCGCGAAGCAAATGCATAGACAAGCTGACTCACCAATATGCCCCCCAGCAGGCAACAACTGGCGGAATGTGTCCGGCCCAAGCCGGAAAGTTGAATGTGCCAGGTAGTCTCACGTCTGCTGGCATTTCGCTGCACCAAAGACGAAGACCCCCATGCACAGTCAACGTTCTTAGCATGCAAGAGATGGTAAGATGCTCTCAACCCCTCAACGCACGTGCCAGTAAAACCCTGACCACAAGTCCCGAAGCACAAAAACCTGACAGCAGATCCCAGCAGAACTGTGTAAACGCACAGGGCCACTAAATCGCCACTCCACCACCACAACAAGTAGCAGCAAGTGAGCGCCAGAATCACTTGAGCGCCAGAATCACTTGAGCGCCAGAATCTCTGCTGCATGCCAATTGATGCTCTGCTGGTGTTTCCTGCTGCTACTGCAGCCACCACCAGCTGCAGCCAGTTGGCACACGTCCGAACGTCAAAACCCTTGAGCCTCAACACCCGCTCACGCCGTGGCCTGCATCTGCTGCGTCTGCTGCTCCGCTGCTGCCTTCTGCGCTGTCTTTGGCCGCGTTGCCTCATCGATGAGGTACACCAGCCCCCTGAAGTTGATGCCACTGTGGCTGCTCATGTTGACCTGCACAAGCACGGACACAACAGCATGCAGCACAAATGTGAAAAGCCGTTCATCTCACAACATATACATTACCATAATGCACGAGCTACAAATCTCAGAAGCTGCACCTTGCTACAAACCATACCATCAAACCATTACGCCAATGCACTATGAGCCTTGCAACCCTCAACAACCTGCCGAACATCTCATGCGCTGCCGCACCCATTCCCCACCTCGCATGTCCTGCTGGTTGAGTAACCGTCCGTGACCCCCTCAGGCAGCTTGAGGTGCTGCAGCGAGGCGTCAACCAGCTCGGGGTAGCGCATGCCGCGGTCTCCCGCCATGCCGCAGCAGGGGATGCCTGAGGACACCACCTCGTTGGCACACAGCTGCGCCAGCTTCATGGTACTGTCCTCAATGCCCATCTTCTTGCTGCTGCAGGGGACGTGCACTGCCACAGTGTCGCGGACCTGCAAAAGCACGTCAACGGAGGTGGGGGGGGGGGGGTGTTGAGTGTTTGGGGTTGTGAGAGATAGGTCACACCATGTTAGGCTGCAGGGGACGTGCCACGTCACGGCTGCGACAGCCACAGTGTCGCAGACCTGTAGGAGGAGCAGGGAGGGGGGTGGCGGGGGGGGGGGGGGGGGAGGGGGCAGTATGCTGTTGAGTGGTTGGATTGACAGAAGGCAGGTCACAGCAAGGTTCATGGTGGAGTCCTCAATGCCCATCTTCTTGCTGCTGCAGGGGACGTGAACAGCAACCGTGTCGCGGACCTGTAGGAGGAGGGAGAGGGAGGAGGGGGGGGTGTGTGTGCAGGGGGCACGGGTGAGGGCGGGCCTCTGGCAAAGCCCAGAGTGTGCGCGTTGCTGCACCAGGAACCAAACCAGATGACAGACCAATGCTGCGCAAAACTGTGCTGCTACCCGCACTGGCTTTGTTTGCTGACGCAAGGGGCACTGCTACACGGCATAAGTGCTGCAGCCCTGCACTGAGGAGGTGTAACGGGAGGCAGGAGGCACCCGATAGCCCACCTCATACAACAATGTGGTGCTGAAGCTCGCATCAAAGACAGATGCCAGTGTGCAACTTTGCACTATCTTGCCACACACCATGCGTCGCCTAGTGCTGCCCAGCCCGCAGTCCAATCCCCTTGGAACCCAAACACACGCAACCAAACACATATATGCTAAGATGCGAGGCAGCCCCACCTTGCTGAACTCCAGCTTGTCCACGAGGAAGTGCCGTATGAACTCCACTGGTTCGTACAGGGCGAAGCGCAGCCCTGGCTCACTGATGCCCGCCTTGATCTGGGACAGGCAGGGACTGGTGTCCACAACAATGGGCAGCTTGCCGCCCTGCAACAGCAGCAGCAGAAGTGAGGTGGGTAGGGAGGAGTGAGGATGGTAGGGGTATGTGAGAACAGAATACAGGCTGAAGTTACTTGGCAGGCAAGACGACCACACAAAATGCACCTAAGTGCATGCATTTCAAACAAAGGACATCGTATTGCCAAGACTACAACACTGCACACCTTGTCCCGCGACCTGCCCCCCCCCCCCCCCCCCGCTCCCCCCCCCCCCCCCCCACACACACACCCCCACCTGTGATGCCTCCATGAGTGCTGCCTCCAGCTGGCTTCCCTTCATTGCTGCTGCCTCACCCAGCCCCCTGCTGTTGAACATCATGCCACAGCACTGGCTCGACAGGTCCTTGGGCAGGATGACCTGCAGCAGCAGCAGCAGCAGCAAGGGCAGCGACGGCGGCAGCAACACAATGCGGTACATATGGGAAATTGTAACAGCAACATCGGCTCCTGGTGGAATGTGGCCTGCATTGCTGCGTGCGCCACCTCATCAGCTTGTCATGCAATCGCCATCACCCAGGGTCATGATAGCCTGCACCTGTCACTTCACCTCTCATCCAAAACATCCCAACCTCCGCACTGCCCACTCACCTCGTATCCCGCCTTGCCAAAGAGGCTCATCAGCTTCTCATGCACACTGGCCGTCTCAGTGTCGCTTGCACTGGGCCCCATCATGCGCGTAACACATGAGGGCAGGTACACCACCTGGCGGGGGATGCCCTTGGCTGCTGTTGCTGCTGCTGCTGCTGACGGGGCCGGCTGCTTCACTGGTGACGCCCCCTTGGGCAGGTAGGGGTTCCACACGGGCACTGTGCGGCCACTGGCCTTGTTCATCCAGCTGCTGATGATCTCTAGCGGCTTGGGGCCCAGGACCTGCAGGGTTTTGGAGAGGTGAAAATGGTTATCAGTCTGTTGACAGCATAACACACTTGTAAGAAAAGCAGCAGATATGCCTCTACAAGACGACATACAGAACCACCATGCATCTCTTGCAGACAGGGCAAACACAAGTTGCTAACCGTGGACCCAATGTTCTTGCTGCTGGTCCGCATGCGCTTGCTCCCCCCCCCCCCTCCCACCTTGTGTGCCAGGTTGACTGTGTTGAGCAGTGTTGGCACGCTGTTGTTGATGAGGTTGAAGTTGTTGGCTGCCCACACACCCAGCTTGCTGCTGTTGGTGCCGTGAAGCTGCTCACTGCGGATCTTCTTTATCATCTCACCTGAAGGGGGAGTGGGGAGGAAGGGGAGGGCAGGCGGGTGGGGCAGGAGGCTTGGGTTTTGGGGTTTTGAGGAGACACAGGCAGGGGGGTGGCATGGATGGAAGAGGGTATCAGCACACCTCAGAACAGTGGCATTGCCATTGATTGCACAAGCGGCAAGCTGTATCAAGCATGGAAACATGTGCAGTGCTATACATACGTTGATGTGCAGAAGTGTGCTGCAACAACGTTGGCAAACACTCTATGATTGATCAGGTAGTCATGAGCCTCACCGGTGTTGATCTTGACTGGGCACTTCTCCTGGCACATGCCGTCAGCTGCACACGTAGCATCACCATCGTACTCATAGCTGCAGCACACACAACGGCATCAGCAGGGGAGATGGAGGGGGGAAGGGAACAGCCGTCAGCTACCAACTACCAACAGGTTGGCAACTTGTGTCAAGTCGCGAGTTGACCAGCAAGAGGAGCGAAGCAGACAAATTCACGGTGAGCATTATCTCTTCACAAAGCAACGCTTTAGCCTATACCTGTCTTCAAAGGATTAGGAATATAGGAATAGTCCCAGGTGCAGTCGGCTTCCTCTGAAGCCATCACCTATAGGAACACCAACCCCACACATCTCGGCGCCGAAGGCACTAGTGTGTTGGAGTGGGCGCACGCGTTCCTACCCAAGCATATGGGTCCCCGGGACCAGCTTCGCGCTTGCCTCACACACTTGGTAAAGGCTCCATGTCGGGGCTGCCACCCCGCCACACAGGGCTGGTGCCCCTCTACGGCCAGGCGAGTAAAAAGCACGCTAATCAAGCACAAGTGTATAGTACCGTCCAGCAATAACGATTCCACTGTAACTGTGACACCCCCCCCGCCCCCGCCCAAACCAGCCAGCCCCCACCTTGTCTCGAAGGTCTTGAGCCGCTGCTCCTGCTCTGGTGTGCGTGAGGCCAGACCCCGCAGGCGCTTGATCTCCTTGTAGGACGCAATGCGCTGCCTGCAGCACACACAGCAGCACAGCATAGCACGGCACAGCATACGCATCACCTTCAGCATTTTCACACATACTTTTATAAACCTTCACAGCACTGTCGCAATGCTCCGATGGATAAATACATACACACCTCTCATCACGATGACCACTGCACAGGGGAGACACCACCCATAGCACACCACAGCACAGCACAGCACCCCCCCCCCCTCCCCGCCTCACTCCATGCCCCACCTTGGTGTGAGTGTGATGTCACGTGAGGGGCAGTTGCTCTCACAGAAGCCGCACTCAATGCAGCGGTCAACCAGCTCAGACGCCAGGGGGCTGGGCTTCAGGAACTTCTTGTGAGCATCAGGGTCCCTGACAGCACAGCACGACACAGCACAGCACAGCAGAACTGAGACAGCATGACATGGCGCGAGCACAGAGCGACGCACCACAAACCCACCGGCCAACATGCCACAACAAGCAATCATGTGGTTTGAATCAGATGCAGTCAGCAGTCAGTAATGAAGCAGCCCCCCACCCCATCACAACCATCACTACGGCCATTGTCTTGCACACGCGATAGTTTGTGCATGCAATCGAAACACAGTATGACTTGACTCAGGGCAAAAAGTATCACACTTGTGTGCCCGCTCACTTGTTGAGGATGACTCCCGGGTTGAGCACAAAGTCAGGGTCAAACAGCTGCTTCAGCTCCCACATCAGCTCAGTGGCCTTAGTGCCCCACTCCATCTCAACAAACGACGCAACGTTGCGCCCGGTGCCGTGCTCGCCCTTCAGGCTGCCTGCGGGGTGAGGATAGAGGGAAGCCCGGATGGTTGGTGGGGAGTGAGTAGCAAGGATGCATGTCGTGCAAACTGTGCGTGGCTGAAGAGAAGGAGGCTGTCAGGAGGTGGAAGATGTCAGCTGGCTAACTCTTCAAGGTAGCTGTCGGGGGGGGGGGGGGGGGGGGGAGGGGCACAGCAGAGTGAGTGAAGGGTGGGCGGCCACTGACGTCTGAGAAGGACGCAGCGTCACTGGCTGCTCTTCTGGAGGCCTGCTGGCCTGCCGCCTGGGACATAACCACTGTCAAACAGCCCCGCAGTCACCTAGCATCACTCACCGCTGTGCTTGGTTGCCACGATGGTGCACATCTCCTCCATCAGGTCAGCAAAGCGCTGAACCTCCTCCTTGGTGCGGAAACCCTGCAGCCAGACATGCAACAAACACACCGTGTTACAGCACAGTACAGTAATTGTGGGGGAAGGTTTCAGAACTCAGCACTACCCAGTGAGACAAGGGCTCACGATGAAGGTGCCCCGATCGGCCTGTCGTACCCCAGTGTCTCAGGTAAGGTGTGGGGGGTTGCGCAGACATCCAGCATACAATCTGTGAGACAATGCCTGGCTGCAAACCAACAGCTGTATATCTCTCAGTCTGTCTGCCATCGCTCCCTCTGGGGGGAGGGGGGGGAGGCCCCTGCAGGGGGCGCTCCCCCCCCCCTCTCCCCCTAGGGCCTGCCCCCCCCTCCCCTCAAACTGTGAACCCTGGTCAAGCGCACCTGAGAGAAGACCAGGTGAAGGTTGCCCTCCAGTGCGTGGCCGAAGCAGGAGGCATCATGGTAGCCAAACCTACACCACACACATATGGCACAGCACGGCATATGTATAGAGTCACAACCAATGTATAGTCACAGCACAGCACAGCACAGCACAAAACCCCCCGGGCCCTGTTTTACTTACTGAACAAAGAGTACACAAAACACACTGTGGGGACGGGCACAGCAGTACCAGCAAACATATCGTCAGCGACGCGCTGCTGGTGCTATAGCTTATGGCCAAGGTCTCACAATTATGTTAGCGAGAGTGAAGCCCCCTGCATGGTGAACAACTGTATACAGCAGCAGCACTGCGCTACATCTCTACGACCAAGCTAACGGCAGTTGTGAATACAGCCAATGGTCTCACTAGATACATACACACCTGCCACCACTTGGCCGCAGGGATGCAGTACAGCACTGTAGCTGTACCCCATGGACAGCTACACAGCTAACTTGCTGCTGCTGCTGCTGTATGTGTGCTCTGTACATGCCGGTGTATTTGTGCAAAAGCTTACGATGCTCTCACCAAAGCACAGCACAGTACAAACTTGTACAGCAATGCACACGACATAACCGATTATCAGGACAAAAAGAATTGACTGCGTCGCGCCCACATACGAACTACAAAAGGGAAAGGCCATCCTTCCCCCCTCACCTCTGCAACATGGCTATGAGGTCGATCATCATGTCTGAGAGAGAGAGATGACGTGGAGTGCCAGGCACACCGCGTTGTTTTTTAAGGGGAGAACTTGTGTGACTGCGCCGCAGTCGCCACGTCCCCACCATGTCCCCAGGTGCAAGAGACGCCCTAGGGGTCAAGACATCATGTCTGAATGCATGCGTCGTACACACACCACCAGAAAGTCTACTGCATGCATGCCTGTACAAGCTGGCAAGCCACTGACCCCCCCCCCCCTCCCCACTGACCCAGGCCTCACTACCCATCCCGCCCTCACCACCGACCCCCCCCCTCTCACCTCTGGAACATGTCAATGAGGTCGATCATCATGTCTGCCAGCTTGTCCACAGGGCAGGCCACGTCCTCAATCAACATGGAGGTGCCAGGCTCACGAGCAGCACCCACAATGGGGATCAGGCCCTTGCGCACATCCCAGAACGTCTTGCACACCTGCAGGAAAGCGCCACATACAGCCACGCACGACGCAGGAACGTTGAGTGACAATGTGCATCCACGAGCGCAACGTGCAGCCACTATACACATGCAAATGTGATGGGAATGCCTGTATGATGTGTATGAATCACACCCCGTGAGTGTCATAGATTTGTGTTGTGATAGGTAGGTCTCGGCATAGCAGCGTACCTTTGCGTCATGGCTGAACTGGTATGTGTCGAGGGCCCGGGGTGTCTCTGCCTTGGCACCAAACGGCAGCTTGTGGCGCAGCAGGGCGTTGTTCACCTCGTCAATGGAAGCCTGGGAGTGGGTGGGTACAGCAAACGCACAGAGGAGAAAAAGGCGTCAGGCAGGCATGCTGAGTTCAAGCGTTTTGTCTGGCAGCTCACAGGCTCATAAATATCGCTGCGCCCCCACCGCTTGCAGTATGAGGCGCCACACAAGCTTTGCAAACTGAGAAGTACTACACGTCAACAGCAGCACCTCCAGCCTCCCCCCGTCCAACCCGTTTCACAACCCATGACACAGCCACAGGCAAACAAACAGACGTACACAAACTGTCATGCATGACATCCAGATGTGCATCGCCAGCCACAGCCCCCCCGTACCTGCAGTGCCCCTGCGTCGCGTCCGCGGCACTCTATGAGCAGCGCTGCTGCCATTGGGTCAGCGCCCAGGATGTCGGGCACCAGCCGCGCCATCTCCTCATCAGCCTCACACTCACGCAGACTGGCCCTGCAGTTGGGAAAGCCGCGCGGGGGGGGGGGGGGGGGGGGATGAGCACACGGCAAAGCGGTGTCACGTTCGTCACACTTTGCTTAGCAGTGAGGTACACAGTTACACTTTGCTTAGCAGTGAGGTACACAACAGCGCACTATGCATGGTACAGGAGTGGAGCGACACCCTGGATGCAGCCAATCGTAGACGGGCGGCAGAACAGCAGTGCAGTGCAACACACTGACGTGCAGCAAGCACTGCAGAATCGTCACTGCATGGTTCAACGCACTGTGAAGCAAGGCCACACACACTGCGTCAGCGTGCCGAATGGACCTGCAGGTTTTTTTTTGTCGCCTACGCCAGTGTGCAACCCCAATCACCTGAATCTGCAGGACCAACCGTGTCGCCTTACCTGTCAAACAGCAGTGAAGCACACGGCCAAGCAATGCTGTACAAGCGGCAAAGCAGTGAATGCACACGGCACAGCAAGGCATGGGGTTACCTGTCGAACAGCTCCACTGCATCCACTGCTGTCTCATCCCTGAGGATGGATGATGCCTGGCAGGCGGCACGCACGTCAGGAAACACGATGAACGCACTCGCCTTGTGGGGCCACTCTGTTGTCGCGAGACGCAGCAGCAGCAGCAGCGGCAGCAGCAGGGGCGGAGACAGGTGTCGAGAGGGTTTCAACAGAACGACAGCTGCGCTTTCAGCTCAAAATGAGGCAACAGCAACACGGGTAGCAACGGTGCCGCCGACGCGGCAGGAAAGCAGCAGCAGCAAAGAAACACCAAAGTGAGCAACCTAGGCACCTACCCCGCAAGCCACTGTAGGTGCTCTCCCCCTGCTGGACTCTCCCTTTGCCAGTGCGCACCACCTGCCACCCCCCCCCCCCGTCTCACCTGGTACTGTGTTGTATGTTGCCTGGCTGACAAAGCCCAGTGTTCCCTCAGATCCGATGATGAGGTGCTTGATGACCTCAATGGGGTCGTCAGCTGGGAAGTCCACCAGCGCATTCAGACTGTAGCCTGCAGGGACACACACACACACACACATACACAGTCGCTCAGATCTCAGTCTCACACAGACAGACACTGCTGCTTGCTTTGGCGTGACGAGAAGGTACATGTATGTCAGCACGCACCTCTTAACACACACACCGTTGCTGTGACTGCTTGATGAAAGCACCTTCAACCCCCAAAAAGAAGCAGCTTGACACAGAACTGAACACTACCTCATGCAACCGCCTCATGACAACCAAAACCACTAGGCCTTTCTGCCAGGGTGGGTTTGCCTGGCACTTGGATAGCCACAGCAGCCCACACCTCCCATACAACCCTCTGCGATCACTTGTGCCCCCCCCCCCCCCGCGGCATGCCGCAACTGGACAAACATGCACACTGCGTCACGTCATGCGCACTGCGTCGATCAAGGCTCACCTGTTGTGCACTTGATGGCAAACTTGCGGCGGATGAGGTTGGTCAGCTCCCTGTCACCCTGCACACGCCTCGCCAGCGCACTCACACCCTCACACAGACCACGGTGGCTCTGGCGGTGGCAGCACACAGCACAGCACGCAGTACCACAGGGAGAAAGGGGGTCAGGGAAGTACACCAGTCAATTTCAGCAGATACATGCATGTTCGGGGGGCTTCTTCACTTGTGAGCCACACCTCGCCAGCGCAGACCATCCTGAAAAGAGCGCAGGCGAAAGTGGGACCTTGAGACAAGCTTGATTGCCGCTGCCCTACCTGCAGCTGCATGTTCATGGTGTACTATTCATGGTGTACTATACTCATGTCATGTGCATGACGGCCCCACCCTGATGTCATGGTGTGCATGGTGGCCTCCACACTCCTGTCATGTTCATGACCCCCCCCCCCCCCCCGGGCTCACCCTAAGGAAGCTTGCCCTGCTTGACTCATCAGCAGTGTCCAGCACAGTGCCGTCAGGAAACACAACACGCATGTCCTGCAGCAGCAGCAGCAGCAGCAGCAGCAGCACACCCAACATTCACACGGTCAGGTGCTTTGACCACACCAACAACCCACCAATCACTTCTGCAACCCCTAAAATCAGAGTCACCGACTCATCTACACGCAGCAGTGCTGTACTGCACTGCAGCGCAGTGTACTGCAACCTCATACCACAGTACTGCAACCTCACATCACTGTACCGCACAGCTGTACAGCACGCACTGTACCCCAATGTCTGTCCCTCCGTACCTTGAGTGTGTGGTAGGTGTTCTGGCTCACACCGCAGCACATGCCGCTGCTGTTGTTGCTGACCACGCCCCCCACCATGCAGCTGTCGATGGACGAGGGGTCGGGTCCCATCTTGTACTGGATGGGCAGCTTGTTCTTGGTGGCAAAGGCAGCCAGGATGCGGTTCACCTCACCAAGGATCAACCCAGGCTCAACAGTGATGCTGCTGCCGTCACCCTGGTGGCACAACAACCACGTGACAGTAAGGACAACGAGTGAGGGGGGGGGGGAGAAGGGATGGTGGTGGTGGTGGTGGGGGGGGGGGGGGGGGGGAGCAGCAGAGGGGGCAGCAATGGTGAAAGATAGGGTGATACACAGGTACGGGGGGGGAGGGGGGGTGTGGGAGCCGGGCTCAATGGTGATGCTGCTGCCGTCACCCTGCAGTCTGAGTGAGTACCAGGTTCACGAGGGGGGAAGGGGAGGCAGCCTGCAGCTTTTGCTTGACTGAGTTGGCAGGTTGTCTGCCAGTGCTCCCTATAAGCCAGTGCGTCAAAATGCATGGTGTGCTGGATGCTGCACAGCAGGCACACGCAACAGCTATCAGCAGTGAAGACGGGGCAGCAACGCACATAGGCCTGCTGGCTCAGCACACAAAAACACCACCACACGTGATACAATCACTCCCCTCCTCACTGCACCCCCCCCCTTCCAAAAAAACTCGCCCTTCTGACGCCTCCCCCCAAATCACACCCCCCCTTCTCACGTGGATGGTGTAGTTCCTGAAGTTCTTGCCGGTGTGGCTGAGCTTGAGCAGCACACTGTCAGTGATGGCCTGGCCTGACAGGCTGGTGCCTGCAGCCCTGAAGGTGACAGGCACACCGTGCTTCTTGGCAATGGGCAGCAGGCGCTTGATCTCAGCCTCATTGTGGACCTGTGTGTGTCACACACAGTGTGTGGAGGGGGAAGGGGAGCAAGAGGGGTACACTTGCGGTCAGGTACAAGAGAGAGAGCGTGTGCGCGCTTGTGTGTTTGTGTGTGTTTCTTTGGGTGTGTGTGTGGGGGGGGGGGGTGCAGGGGCGTAAGCAGCCGTGAAGATAGCACGATTGTGTGGATTTCTGCTGGGCAACGTGTGTGACGGCAAAACACATGATGCATAGCAGTATCCTGGCAATGGGCAGCAGCCGCTTGATCTCAGCCTCATTGTGGACCTGCAGGGGGGCGATGGGGAACAGTGGCGTACAATGGAACTGTGTCAGGTATGACCGGTGGAATTGTCAACAGGGAGAGGCAGGGGGGGGGGAGCCCAGACGGCAGTTGTACCAGGTCACACAGGGTGCGAACACGTTTATATGCAGCTACGACAGACAAACTATCTGAGGCAGTGGTCGTGGCTCACACAATGCGCTTTGTGTGAGCGATTGTCGTCCTGTCAAAGCCTGGTCATGCAGTTTTGCACTTTCTCTTCGCCACATCCAACAACCGCACACGGCCCGCCCGACCCACCAATCCCCCCCCCCCTCGGGGCCCAAGGCTTGGCCATCATGGCCATGCAGAGGATCTGCATGAGTTTGGGCATAACCCTTACCCACTGCTTTGCGGTCTGCAAAGCAAAGCAGCTGGCTTTGTGGTGCATCCCGGCCCCACAACAGAAAGCCCAGGTAGCGGTTGTTTACCCTGCTACCCACCCTGCTACCCACCCTGCTACCCACCTTGATGACCATCTTAGGGCTGAGCCTGTAGAAGCTTGCATCAGTGCCGTAGGCCAAGCCCCCCCCCCCCTGCCAAGCGGTCACCGTCATGTCCAGTCATCCTTCCCCAAACCCCTCGAATCCACCCACCCACAGCCCCTACCCACCCCGACGAGAGCCCCCTCCCCCCCCCCACCACCAAACACACACATACGCTGCGGTTCAGTAGAGCAAGCACCCACCCCACCCACCTTGATGACCATCTTAGGGTTGAGCCTGTAGAAGCTCGCGTCAGTGCCGTAGGCAAAGGTGCGCACGGGGTCGGTGAAGATGCGCTCCTCACCAATGAACTGGGCCACCTCAGACTGGAACGCGGCGTAGCGACCATCCTCAAACCTGGGGGGGGGGCATGGAGGGTGAACAACGGGGCATTTCTGATGTGACAGATGACCTTCAACGAGGGGGGGCAGGATCTGACCCCAGCTGTTTACAGGAACGCCCAAGAGGGACAGCAGCATCTTCACATGGGTCTTGCAGGGGGGTGCTGGGGTGCATGAGGTTGGTGGGGGTGCACGATAGAAGGGGGCTTGTCATAGATGAAGACACAGGACAGCGCTGAGAGGCCAAGTTCCCCCCTCCTGCAGCATAGCCCCCCCCCCCCCACACACACACACACACACCAGCATGCATGTGCACGCATGCAGTCTCTCTGTCGACACGCGCCCCCGCACAAAACCTCCACCACCACAAGAGCACACACACATATGGGATTTCACCCCGTGATGCAACTCAACCTGGGGTTGGTCAGGTTCTGGCATCAACAGTCATCATCAGGCACAGGCCTCAGGCAGCCCCATGAGGGGGTGGGTGCCTCACTCAGTTGCCTCTGATCTTTGTGAAAGGCAACAAGCGAGGGACACCACTGCCTCATGAGATTGCTCTGCCAGGCAAAGTGCTACTCCAACTGCAGTGCATTCCCCCTGTGTCAAAACCTGTGCAGCAACACCTGTGTAGCAGCGATGGGCGCCTTATGCAGCGAGACACCAACTGACTGCCACTTACTGGCTGCCATGGTAGGCAGCCCGTCCACCCACACCCCCAACCTACCCTTCTTTCAGCCCAGGCATCCCCCCCCCCAAAAACACGCACAACCCCCCCCCCCCCAAAACGCACACCACCCCCATCCTGTCCAGCCACCCCCTCTGTGCATGCTGTCCCCCCCCCCCACCACCACTCTGCTGAGCCAGGCGCCATCCCCCTCCACCTGTGCTGTGCTGAGCCTCAGATGCTGTGCTGCGGCGCCATGTCTGCCCTTCAACTGCCCCTCCAGCTTGCACGGCAAGCAGCAGCATGAGGTGCAGCCACCATGAGTGCTCCCAGGGCCAGCACCACCACCCCAGCTTATAAACAGCCCATGTACATGCGCCTTCAATCCCTGCCAGGCCAGCCTGCCATATCTAGGCAGTGAACTACCAGAAGGCAACACCCCAAGTGGCTGTAATAAAGGGTGGGAGGCTGCTTCTCCTCCCTTACCAACCCAACTGATCAGTCAGGATGCTGACAGCATCCAGACATGTTCAGTTGGGGGCACGATGGTGGAAACACCCCCCCCCCTTCTGCTGGAAAGCTGCCACACTGACTGCCCCTAACCTATCATCCTTAATCTGCAGGGCGAGGAGGGGACTCACATCCCAAGGGTTTCAAACCCCAAAGGCTTGCAATGGGAACTCCCATGGGGTTAGAAAGCGCTTGAGAGTACCGCTTTGCGGTGAAAGTATCTACTTGTAACACCCCCCCCCCCCAAAAAAAGGGAAGAGGAGCTGCCCCTGCATCACGCTGCCTCATTGCTTTTGGTTGTTGGGATGGCTGGCCCTGCCTGTGTACCCGGTACCCAGAAGCTCTCATAACCATTGTACATGAGGTCCTTCGTCACCACTGCTACCGATGACACACCCCGCCACAAAGTGCATTCGCATCATGCGAGAAAATATGCATGATATGTCAACACCCCGCCCCCCCAACCAACCACCCACTAGCCCCATATCATGTCAGGTGTGCAGGCATGCTGTGGACCTGTCAGACCACCGAGATGGAGGCAGTCTACTGCCAGCGTCAGGGTGAAGCCACAAAAGATCCTACATGCCCCTCCTGTGCAGATCCCTTGCCCTGCCCAGAATCTCTGTGGTACGGCATGAATCCACCCACACAACTGCCGGCCTGGGCGGCATGCGTGATACTAGCCAAACTTGCTGCTTATGTTCTCAGCCTGGTACAACTTCCAATTGAACCTTTTCGGTACCTCTCCCTCCCCCTGCTCCAAGCTTGTATATCGGTTGTGTCACCACCCTGAAGCCCCCTCTACAACCTCAACCACACCTTCACCCACACAGTCAGCACAGCAGGAAGCTGCTGCTGCTGTCGCACCTGTGTCCGTCCTTGTTCTCAAATACTCCCTCCTTGATAGCGGCATCTTCCACAGGGCTTACGGCACCGAACAGATCTGTGGTAATCTCTGGGATGACGTGTTGCTGCACCTGCTGCTCCACCTGTAGTGCAGCCTGTGCCTGGCCCCTCACGTGCTGCAGGTTGGAAGCCGCTGCTGCTGCTGCTGGTACCTCCTGCTGACTAGCTCCTGCATTGCGTGCGGCCCTCGCCAGGCGGGCCAGATGCCTGACTGGCACCCTCATGGTGATCCTTTGTTGGTGTGTGAGTGTATGTCGGGAGAAGCACAGACGTAGAAGCGGGCCTCCTGAAGTTTTCTTGACGTCTGTCGAAGCCGTACACGATGTGGAATCTGCAGCGAGCCTGATACCCCGCAAATGCTACCACCGAGATGGAGGATGAAGTGTGTGGCTAAGACAAGTATCGTGAGAGGCTCCGCTGCTGTCGTGCTTGCAACGGAGCTGCTCAATGGGCCTGGATTACAATCAGTGAGCTGGAAATTGACAAACCATGCCGGGCATCAGGGTTCGGTTTAACTAGTCTCAAGCAAACGGGGTCAAACCGCCGAGAGAAAACACTAACGGTTTCTAGGCTGTATCGACGACCCATGGAAGGTGGCGGGTCACGCAGTAGTGTATGGCCACTGTGCTCAAGACTCAAAAACAGACAACTGCTGCCTTGACAGACATCCTTGCAGTCCAATCACAGAGCATTTTTAACTTGATTCGACGGCCTCCTTCATCATGAGTGCCCTCAAAGCACATGTCCTTGCACTGTAGCCAGTTGGTGGGACCCTGTTCAAGCCAGCTGTCAGCAGGGACAAAGTATGTCGGGTGCTGGTGATGGCCCAGGCTACGCCCAGAGGCGTATGCACAGCCAGACAAGCCCAGGAGCTATGCCCAGCAGAAGCCCTGCAAAGCAGCGTGGCAGGCCTGGGGGTGCCCAAACAGCAGGTGGTGCATACGCATCCCCAGCGCATGACTCCACACAAACAGATGCACAGGTAGTGCACCAAGAAGTGATTGCACAGATTATGCGGCTGCACAAGGTCCTACGTGGAAGGCAGAAACACAGCGGGCAAGACGACATCACACACCCCTGCATAGCCTGAGCAGCTTTCCGGGCTCGCCATCAAGCTACCCGCCTTGCTGCCGCTGCTCCTCATGCTGTAGCCTTCAAGCTGCGGCAACTGTTACATACCATGTTATCGACCGAGTAGGGGATGATAGCAGCAGCAGCGCGCGATCTTTGAAGTATCCTCGTCAGGGCTGCCAGCACCCACCTGTTGCTGCCTTTGCTGCTGTGTGTGCTGGGTTTCGCCCCTGGCAACATGTTCTGCTGCTGCGTGCTGGCTGTATGTTTCCTGCAGGTGTTGCAGCTGGCCCAGCTCCTGCACGCCATGCAGCAGCAGGCAGCTGCCAGCGAGGCGGCCAGCACAGCAGCACTGGCCAGCCTGGCGCAGCAGCTAAGGGGGGTGGCAGCACAGCAGGAGGCCCAGCAGCAGCAGCAACAGGTGCTGATGGAGGCACTGGACAGCAGGTGGGTGGGTCATGTCATTGTACCTTTCAGCCAGCTGCTCAGTATGACTCGTGACGCGCAGTCGGCATCGACGCTACTCCTGGGTCAAGGAGCATGCAATGCACCCGATGCACGGCACTGTACTGTACTGTACTATATTGTACTTTGTGTCAACATACCAAGGGTACTGTACTGTACCTCATGGCTGCACTCAACTTTGCTCACCACTTATAACCCTCCATGCAGGCTGCAGCAAGTTGAGGGTGAGGGGGCGCTGCTGCAGTCGCGGCTGGCTGAGCTGAGTGCCTCACGCGCAGCGGCCGACCTAGTGAGCAGCAGCTGCCAGGACATGCTGCTGGTGCTGAGGGAGCAGCAGATGGAGCTGCTGCAGGTGAGGGGCGGGGCCAGCCGCTGGCATGGAATGGCTTTGCATGTAGACCCGTACGCATAAGGAATTTTCTCTAAGTACATGTTGGATACTTGTGTATGTCTCATGTGGGGGCGGCAGGGAGGGAGGGAGGAAATCAGGGAACAAGCACATGGTGTCAAACACCTTACTTGCGGCTGTGCATGTGTTAAGGTAGTCTGCAGGGGATGGTAGCAGAACAAAGATGTGCAGTTTGCGTCCCGCGCTTCAAGGGATACCAGCAGAATCAACGTGCGCATGTGGCGTCCTTTTCAAGTAGGACAGCAATATCATGAAGAAACAAGGTTCACGAGGCCCAGGGTGCTGCGCGCATCTTGCTGCTTGTATCGCAGGAGGTGGGGCAGCTGCAGCAGCAGTCACAGCAGCAGGATGCAGCTGCAGCAGCAGCAGTGTCAGCACAAGTACAAGCCGCCCTGCAGGACCATCTACAGCAGCAACATGCAGCTGGTCAGCAGCAGCAGCAGCAGCAAGAGCAGCAGCAGGATGAGTTGGATGCGCCTGTGCGGCGGCTGCAGCGGTTGATGCAGCAGCACAAGCAGGAGCTGGTGCTCAAGGTGGGTGGAGCACCCAACTGCACCTGTCTCCCCACCACCCCTCCCTCCCTGTCCCAAGCCCTTTCTGGCTCTGCGTTTCCTGTCGCCCTCACACCTGACCTAAGAGACTGGGGTACGCAAGTAGGCCCTCTGGGCACCCACATCAGCTTGTTGGCTAGCGCCGAGGTTGGGACTATGTCCTGTACTTTCCCCATAGTCTCCTGCCCCCTCCATGAACAGTGGGTGAAAAGCCCCAAAGGCACCCCTGCTCAAGGTTGGTAGGGCCTTCAGTCACCCACCTGCCTCCACCAGGCAGCATGTCATCCTCAGCCATGTACGGCTCCGCCTCAGCTACCAGAGCTGTCTGCAGGTCCCTGGCCTCACCAGCACAGCTGCCACCCAAAGCCAAGGCAGCAGCCACACCATTGTATGTATCGTCCCTCACATGCACATACAAATCCCTGTACTGGTCCTGCTGGAGCATCGCTTAAATCTTGGCTCTGCACGGACGAGTCCCAGGGCGTTGGTTTTGGATTCGTCAGTGTATACGAACACGTTTGCTAAGACGCACCTCACTATACCTGTGCGTGCATGTCACGCTGCTGCTGCTGCTGCTGCTGCTGCTGCTGCTGCTGCTGCTGCTGCTGCTGCTGCTGCTGCTGCTGCTGCCACTGCTGCAGGTGTCTGCCATGCAGGAGGAGGTACAGCAGCAGCTGCAGCAGCAGCGGGCAAAGCTTGAGGCACTGGCAGCCACACTGCAGCAGAAGCTTGGCAGCAGCAGCAGCAGCAGCAGCAGCAGCAGCACCTGTGGCGGCAACAGCAACACAGCAGCTGCGGTGGTGCATGCCACCATGCCACCTGCCACCACCAACGCAGATGCCGCACAGCAGCAGCAGGAAGCGATCACCATTGAGCACAGCTGCTTGGGTGAAAAATTAGATCTACAGCAGCAGCAGGGTGTAGAGGAGCAATGCCTAGTGCACAGCAGCAGCAGCAGTCCCCGTCAGGAGGTCAGTGTGCAGTGCTCTACCCTGGACAGTGAGCTGTCCTTCGTGGTCTGCAGGAACACAGCAGCAGGACACAGCAGCCCCGCTGCTGCTGCTGCTGCTGCTGCTGGTGCTGACAGCCCTGGTGCTGCTGCTGGGGATGGGAACTCACCATCCAGACCCCTGTCTCCTGCAGCAGATGCTGTCATTGCTGCTGCTGCCGGTGACGCTGGCAGCGCCGCTGCTGCTGCTGCTGACCAGGGGCTGCACTGTTTGCTGAGCAGACTCAGGAGCCCTGGCCGCCAGCAGCGGCAGCAGCATGAGGACAGCCTGGCCAGCAGCCCCAGCTCCTCCGCACATGCCATGATGGCGGCAGCAGCAGCAGACGGGTTGAGACCAGGCGCAGGTGCAGGTGCATGTGTAGAAGTGGGGGTTAAAGCACCACGGCAGCAGGACAGCAGCAGCAGTCTTCCCTGCAGGGCACTTCCTTCCCCTGCTGTGGCTCTCCAGCAGCAGCAGCAGCAGCAGCAGCAGCAGCAGGAGGAGGCGCCTCAGCTGGTGCAGCAGTTGCAGGCAGAGCTAGGGGGCCTAGCCAAGGAACTGGAAGAGCTCAAGCAGCAGCAGCAGCAGCAGCGGGGTTCAACCAGCAGTGTGGCGGCCTCCCAGCAGCAGCAGCAGCAGGCGCCGCTTGAGCCGTTTGCTGCTGCTGGTCCCCTGGCATCTGAGCTTCAGGCGCTGGAGGTTCGTCTGCTGAAGGCGCTGCGGCTGGAGGCCCAGGCACAGCAGCACCTCATGGAGATGAGGGTGGCGGCAAACCAGGAGAGGGCGCAAGGTGGGTGAAGAGGGGGCACGTGTGTGCAGACACAGGGAGTCCATGCAGCCAATGCATCCACCATCCAACCATTGTGACAGTGTGCGTGAGTGTGTGTAAGACACTTGGGTCTGTGTGTGTGGGGGGGGGGGGGGGGGGGGGTCATGAAGTAGGCTAGAGAGGTGTCCCATGTAAACACTGAGGCTGCGTTGTGATTCAGGAGGGGTGCGCGGCAGCAGCATCTCCTGGTGGCCGCAAACAAGGAGAGCGCGCAAGGTAGCATCATGGCAACATACCTCCCGGTACCTCCCAGTGTCATAGCGTGCTGTGCTTTGCTGTGCTGTGCTGCAGAGGATCTGCTGTCGGTGCGCAGTATGGTCAGCAAGCAGCTGCAGCAGCTGACAGGCAACCTGAACCTTGCGATACAGCACATCAACACCCACCAACAGCAGCAGGGGTCAGGCCCCTCCTCCCCTGCTGCTGCTGCTGCGGCTGCTGTGAAGGCGAGCTCGCCTCAGGGTCGATGCAGCAGTCAGTCGCCCAGGCGCAAGGGTGCTGCTGCTGCTGCTGCTGCCGGCGGCTGCCATGGCAGCAGTGGTCGGCAGCAATGGCGGCATGATGACACCTGCCGGCAGCATGATGTGGACCCTGCCAGGTCTACTGCTGCTGCTGCTGCTGCTGTCCCGTCGCTGGGCGGCGGAGTTGGTGATGGAAAACAACGGTGTGGTGACAGCAATGGGGCAAGGGGTGGCTTGGCAGCCAACGGCAGCAATGGCGGCAATGCCGCACGGCTGCTGTTTGGCGGCGGCGGCTCTGGTGGCGGCAGCAGTGGGGCACTAGCAGGGCCATGGGGCAGTCTGGCAGGGGGAGCGGCGGCGGCGGCAGCCACCAGCAGGAGGGGCGGGGTGGGGGAGGCGCGGCAGGGTCACCGGCGGGCGGCAGCAGCGGCGGCGGCCGTGTGGTGTCACCTGCCAGGGTGAGGGCCTCCCACGGCAGCGGCAGCAGGCGTGGGGGTGTCAACAGCAGCAGCGTGAGGGGGTCCAGTGACTCCTGGCATGGGGGCGGGGTGTGGAAGCCTGCTGGGGTAGCGTCAGCTGCTAAGGGACCCCTGTCTCCTGTGTCACCTGTGGCTAGGGCTGCAACCTGGGGTGGGGGTGGAGTGCGGGGCGTGGGTGGGGGTGGTGGGTTAGGAGGGCGGGGGTTGACCAATGGGTCGGGCAGGGGCTTGAATGATGCGGAGTTGGAGTCAGTGTTGCGCCTGCTGGGGTCGATCAGGGGCTGATCAGTCCTTGTCAGGGTGCTGTGCTAGGGGCGTGAATGGTGGCAGCTTCACCACAAGCAGCCCCAATGCAGTGCTGCTGCTTTGTAGCTCACAGCCGTGGTTGGGGCCGGGGAGCGATAGGTGGCTTGTTATAAAGTCTACATCAGCTGCAGATGCCGCTTCAGGGTTGAGCATTGTTGTCATGAGCCAGCAAGGCTTGTTGTGGCTCCAGGTCGGGCTCAAGCCATGCCAGTGTCATGTATCTGTAGGGCTAAGTTGCGCTGCCTTCCTGGGCTTGCATGGACCTGCTTGTGCTACTTTACTATAGCGCTGCTCTGCTTCGTGATTGGGCTACCTTGGTGCAGTTGCATATTGTTACTGGGTGTGTATAGGACCCTGACAAGCAAGTCAGCTCAGCTGACGTAGCCCTTCTGACTTGTGCGAGCCCCGCTCTTGAATTAGCGGCGAGTAAGTCTGGTGTGGTGCCATTGCTGCGCTGACTTTGGCGTTCCGCACTCGTTGTGTTTTGTCAGGTGGTGCTGCTGCTTCCTACATTGGCGCCGTGAGTTGGCTGTGACATGTATTGAGATTGCATGTGCTGCTGAACCAATGTGAGTGGCTGCTACTTGGAGCCTCATTTGGCACCACACTCTGATGCACAAAAGCGCAGACCGCACGACTTCGGTCAACTGTCAGCAGCTGCTGACTCAGCTCGCGGCACCCATATGCATCAACACTTGAATGAGCCTTGCAACAAATTAGCTTGTTATGCAGCAAAACAAAGCTTGCGCAAGGGCAGCGTCCAGCCCAAGCCACATCAGACAACTTCCCAAACAAAGTCGCGTCATGCCATGCCAATTCAGCAGCAGTGCATTGCCATGCGCACACTGCTCACTGCCTGGCCCATGCACAGCATCGCATACCAACTTGAATGCGCAACAACCCCCCTGGGGCATGCAGCATGCCCCCATATAGTACAGCATGCCCCTTTACAGTAGAGCATGGCCCGCACACGGTCTGCACAACTTAGGGCCAACTCAGCAACGCATCAAGCAGGAGTGCAGTGCACATTTGTCAAAAACATTTGCAGCCCTATCATCCACACCAAAATGAGCCACTCTTGGAAGCCAATGCCAACACAGTACCTTGCTGTCCTGCACCGTCAGTCCACACAGCCCAGACACAGAAACCCCCAGCATCAGCATGCTGCTTCAACACACACGGCCGTAGGGCTGTCCCACAGTCGGGGCAGTAAAACAAGCAAAAATCACTCAATGCTGACTGCCAGCATGCACCAGCACACACACACCTCGCGCCAACACAAACAGCCCGCCACCAGTGCTGAGCATGTCGCTGATGATGGCCTACCTACTTATGACACAGCACACCCATACGAGCACCACACCCACACCAAGCCATCAAAGGACACACAGACAGGGCTAGTTTCGGCACATGGCAACACAGCACCAATGTGATGCTGCAGCACACTACTGTGCGGTAAGCAACTACACGCACATGTCATACTATGTACGGCTCAGGAAGGACTCCAAGGTTGTGCCTGCTTCGAAACTGCAGCCCAGCAGTAGCTGCACTGGCAGTGTCACACTTCCATCTTCAGACTCCTCATTCTGCTGATGCTGCTCATGCTGTAACGTGATCGTCCCTGCATGGTATTCACCCCCAACAGGTCGAGTAACACCTTGACTGTGGCCCCAGCCTTGCCCCCAGCAAAATCCTGCAGCAGCTTGGCACGAAACACCAGACCACGGTATGCTTCATATGTTGGGCGTTCGATAGGCTCCAGCAGGCTTCCGTCGCCCATTGCGCCAGGCCATGTGAGGCTGCATGGCTGCGACATCACGCTGTTGATGTAGGCCTCCCTGCTGAGAGCGCTGCTGCTGCCCACAGCTGCATCCAACACAGCATCAGTGAAGACCAAGCCGGCAACATCAGACAGCAGGCGCCGACCACCGGGCTCGCCATTCAGCAGTATGAAGTGGTGCAGCGCTTTGTGCAGTGGCTGCAGGCGCAGCATGTGCCCCAGCTGCAGCAGCGCTGCTGTCTGCTTGGCCACCTGCTGCTGCACAGCTTCTTTCTGCTCATGGGATGCGAGGGGGGCATCTGAATGCACATAACCCCACTCGCCTTCAGGTACAGGTGGACGCAGGCTGAACTGCATCAGGCCTTCGTGACCGAACCAGTAGACACAGCCAGCCGATGGCAGCTTCAGCACCTGCTGTGGCAACTGCACGACAAAGTCGAGGTCCTGCAGATGCCTGCATGCTGCCTGGCACACGCCCTTGAAAGAGCCAACTGCGTGCGCAAACGCAAGCACCTGTGCCAGCCCCAGCGCTGTCCTGAGCTGCTGGAGGCTTGCAAACTCCAGCTTTTCATCATCACCGTGCACTGCAGAGCACACGCACTGCAGCCAGCAGGCTACTGTCTCGCGGCTGAAGGGCTGGCCTTCATACAGCAGCCCACTCACGTCCCATACTGCAGCGTCTGCTGGCAGGGCCCTGGCACAGGTGCTGTGGGCCGCAGCACAAAGCTGTCTGCTGCCAGTGGCTCTCCTGTTGCCACCCGGATCTGCATGTCCTCATCCTCCCTAGTACGTTTGCTTGATCTCATTTGAAAGAAGGGAGAGACAGACTTGGGGATGAAGTTGGGGAACGATCTGTGTTGAGTACAGAAATGCGTGATATGACAGGTGGCAGGTACGCTGTGTGTAAAGGGAGGTCGGTGATGGTTGAAATGATGCGTCTGTGGCATCCCTGGCACGATCCTTTGCCAACCTCGGTTGGGACGGTTGGGCAGGCACTGTCACTTTGCTTTGACTGCTGATGTAAAGAAAGCTGCATGGCATTCGTTGGTTTTGGATCACCAGGCAGACTGGTACAGCAGCAAGCAAGCAAGCAGGCAGGTGCCTTCACAGCACAGCTGTCCAGCACTGCGCAGTTGCTGGCCCTATCTGATCGGCCTGGTCTATTATCTAGAGCCGAAAGAAAGTTACAATGAGCAGAGAATCGTTGTTACTATTGGCAGCTGGGCTACTAGCCCTGTTCAGCCCAGGCCAGGCCTACAAGGTCATGGTCGCTCCTGGCAAGACAGAGTGCATCTCTCAGAACATGGAGGCAGCCCACTTTGAGGTGAAATGACAGCCTACTGCTGTGCATCCAGCGCTGAACGGCGCCAAGGCCCGGGACACTTCTCTCACCTGTGCTGGTGTGCTGTCTCAGCAGGTGTCAGGTGGAGCGAGAGTCGAGGGAGCTATCTTTGTGTCACCTCGGTACCCAAACTACCACCCAGTCACAACTCTGAGGGTATGGTCTACTATCTTCAGCTGCAGCAGAAGCTTCCTAGTGCTGTCGGTTTCACAGCAGCTGTAGCAGTTGCTGCCTGCACAGGCTCAGGGAAGGCAACTGCCTGCAATCCATTGACAGCCCATGTGCAGCATCCTTACAGAGCAGTTTTTCTGGTTGTTGTGCACCCTGCAGTTGCACAGTCCCACTGGCGAGCAGATGTGGTCGCAACAGAACATCCAGTCTGAAGCACACTTCAACATTGCAGCACACGGACCAGGCACATACAAGATCTGGTGAGCAGGGCTGTGTGTTCGGAGCACTGCAGCACTCTCGAGGCTACGAGCTGTGCAGCATTTGCAGCAGGCACAGGATGGGCGCAGCCCCTCAACAGGCAGCTGCCTTGGCACCCAGCGGCTAACTTGCAGAAAAGCATTAGGGGGGGGGGGGGGGGCGTGTCACACTTGTTGATACAATGGAGCATGGCTGTCACTTGCAGCCTAGTTGTTTGTGTGCAGCAGGTAGCCTGTGTGTTGTGAGGGGCCCAGGCCAGCAGCACACCAAAGCCCAGCTGCTCATGCAGTTGGCACCCGCAACATGCCAAACACCCTGCAGTTGTGCATGAGTGATATGACCAAAGTGCTCTGTGCACATCACCTCCATGTGCCTTGATACTACTGCTATGTGGGGTGTATGTTGCTGCTGCCTATGTGGTGGCGTACATCGCTGACGCATACGCTGTGCTGTGCTGTGTTGCTTCGGGCTGGCTGCAAGGGCGGAGCCCAGGGGTGGCACTCCACTGATGCTGTCATTGTCTTCCTGCTGCTATAATGTGTGTGCAGCACGTACAACGGATATGGGCTTGCTGCAAGGGCGGAGGCATTCCGCTGATACTGTCACTGATACTGTTGATTTCCTCCTGCTGCTGCTGTGTTGTGAGTGCAGCATGTACAACGGCTACGAGAGCCATGTGGACGTTGTGTTTGACCTGGTGTACTTCACACTGGGACACTTGCGGCGGCCAGGCCAGGTGCAGGTGCCCAAGGGCAGCGGAGACACACGGTGAGAGCAGCTGCAGAGCATGTGCCTTTGGGTGTGTCGACAGAGGGAGTACTTGGATACATGCAAGCTCACTAAGATTGTCCACCAGATAGGCAAGCAACAGTGACGTAATCCCTGTGTGTGTGGGGGGAGGGGGGGGGTTGGATGCATGGTGTGGGTCGGTGATTGAATGGCATGCAGGAAACTGTCAATGGTGGGGTGCTCAGTAGGTGTTGCAGGTTTTCTTACTCCGCCCCCTGTGTTAGCGCCAGGCGGCTGCTGTAGCTCCTCCTCTTGCTGCTGCTGCCCCCTTCGGCTCCTTCCTGCACTTACAATCCAACGTCGCATTCATGCGGCTGTGGCTTGGGTGTGCTGGATAGGGCGTGCTCATTCAATGATGCTCATGCTGCTGTTCACCCCCCCCCCCCCCCCCCATGTTGTCCCTGCAGTGACAAGCAGATGGCTAGCAAGGACCACCTTGAGGATGTGAAGCGTGAGGTGCTGGTGGTGGGCGAGCTGGTGGACATACTCAGCGGGGAGCAGAAGTACCTGCAGCGCAAGCTGGACAGACACATCAAGACCGTGGTGAGCTGAGTGTGTGTATGTGTGGGGGGGGGGGGCTGTAGGTGCTGGGTAGGGCGTGTGTTGACCTAGGGACTGCAACCGTCAAGGGTGTTGGTTGGTGGGCATTGAGGAAGTGCAGCGCAAGCTGGACAGACACATCAAGACAGTGGTGAGCTGAGTGAGGGGGGGTGCGGGGCTGTGTAGGGCCATGTGTTGACATAGGATTGGTTCAATGCTTGGTGGCCTGGAGGCTACACAGCATGGTTGAGTGGGTGTGGGGGGGGGGGGCATGGGGCACCAGCCTGCTGCATTCTTAGCACGCCTGGCTATCTCCGTACAGACACGCCATGGCAGTGGTAGGGGTAGGGGAGGACAGGGGTTAGTTTGGCTTTATGAGCAGGAGTAGGTCAAACAGGCAACCTCCTGCTGGATGTTTCAAACTAGGCTGCAGGGGGGGGGGGGGCAGAGGCAGGATCGTGAGCAAGAGTACCTCAGACACGTCACCCCTTCCCATTGTCGGCCCCTCCTTCCATCCATGCTCTGTGTATGTGTGTCCTGCAGAAGAGCAACAACGCCCGTGCTTTCTGGTACACCGGGCTAGAGGTGCTTGTGCTGCTGCTGGTCACGGGGATGAACCTGGCAGTCACCACAGGATTCTTCAAGGGTGGACCCTCACGCATCACAGTCTGACAGCTGCGTGCTGCAGTGGGTTTTTACGTGCGATTTGCAACTTCTTGTAGATTGGAGTGTGACACTGTCAGGATGCTGGGGCCAACATGTGCTGACATAAGTTCACGTTTCGCAGCGTGGCAGCAGCAGCAGCAGCAGCAGCACCCAGTGATGTACTTGTGCAGATGCAGCTGCTGGGTTCAGCGTGTGTGTGTTGACACATGAGTAGGGGTTGCAACCAGCAACCAGCCAGTGCATCCCCAGTGACAATCAGGCTGTGTGTGTGCGTATGTTGGCTTTGAGGCTACTGTCAGCAGCCACTGTTGCTGGTCCTGGGAGGGGGGGGGTCCAGGTGGTGTCGTTTTTTTGCGAGTGGGCTGCAAGACTAGCAGCGGCAGCTGGCATGTGCGTGTGGCTGTGTGATTGTGTCTTTGTGGTGTTGGTGGGGAGCCCCTGCTGCAGAAGTAGGGCTACATGTGTGTTGTGGACTGTCTGCGCAGACAGCTAGCTGGCAAGCGCACATGAGTGTGACATAGCTTTGTTGGAGCGCATGGAGCACGATCTGGGTATGATTGCCATGCGCCCGCAAATGGGACAACGTCATATCAGCATGGTTTGACTTATGCAATGTGGGTGCAGTCTATGTGCGAACGTGAGTACAGTACACCTGTGAAGGGACTCTGTACTGAAGAGCCAGGCTGGCTTTCCGCCAGGAAGCCACCAGGCTGGTGACAATGGTGTGCACAATGATGCCGATCTGCACGCCAGGGAAGGTAGGTGGCTTGGGAGCTGCTGCGCTTGACTCATGAACGACTTTGGGCCTCATAAGCGCCTGGCCTAGGGCTGCAGAACAGCTGCAGTCAAATCACTAATGTCCATTTTCTGCTGCAGTACGCTGCTTTCAACAAGTAAACTTTCCTCATTTCATTCCGACGGAGATATAGACGTGAACGTCCCCTCATTGGGCATATTGCTTCGGGAGCAGCACATCGATCTAGGGCACCGTTCTCGCTGTCCCAGCCCTTGCCAGCCATGGCTCTCCGCCAGGGTGGCAGGGCGCTGGCAAGGAGCCTGATGCAGGCCAAGTCTCTGCCAACACGTGGAGGAGGGGGAGGCCCCATCAGATATGCAGATGCACCAAACAAGCAGGTGTGCAAGCAGCTGTGACAGCGTCCTGGGCGGGCGAAGTGTGTTTTTCGAGACATACGTATGCCTCTGAGTTGGGATCAGCTGCCCCAGGGGAACTCCAGCTTGCTCAGCCATCCTGCTGCTGTCATAGCGTGTGCCCCAGTGCTGTGGCACAGTGAAGCTTCTTTGCCAATAGGCTCGAATCCAGGCAACCACTTTGCAGCGTTGGACGCCTATATGCAGCGGCTCACCAATGCAGTGCCCCTGCCTGCATGAAGCTCATGCCGAACGCCTTTCCCTGTGTGCATGCTGCTGTCCCTGGCTTGTCTGCTGGGTCTACTGCTGTGCATGTGCAGCTGGCTATGTGGGATGAGCTGTGGTGGGATGATGGTCTGTACCACTCCCAGCCTGTGCTGGACGGCACACTGGAGCCACAGCTGCAGCCAGAGGTGAGCAGTGAGCAGGCTGAACACCCAACCAGTGTGCTGTAGGGGCAAGAGGGGACCCAAGGTGGTGGGGGTGGGGGGGGGGAGACTGGGGGGAGGGGGGGGGGGCACTCGGAGCGAATTGGCGGGCGCGGGCCTGGCAGGCAAGCGGAGTCAGACGCAAGAATGAAGTTTTTTTCAGAGGCGTTCATACTGGGCGCAGCGGGGTGCGCCAGGGGGAGGGGGGTCAGCTGCACTGGCAGCAGCACCAGCAGCAGCAGGGTGAAGTCCTATCATTGGTTGAAGGGACCAGGATAAGGATAGTGCTGCCCTGCTGCAGCTGTGTATGCGTGCTGCTTATGTCACTGATAGTGTCGCTTGATACCGACACTTGTGCGGCCACTGGGCCAACCAAGGGTCACCATGATCACTGCACATGCGTATACCTGAGTATCCGAGTCCTGTGACCAACACTTGCTCTGTGCACATGCAGAGTCCAGTGCATAGCACACTCACTCCATGGGCGTACTAAGCAGCTCCCTTCTGTACTGCTGCCGCTCCCTGTGCCCCCCCCCCCTCCCAGGGCACTACGCTGCGCCATCTGGGCATTGCCCTGAGCCTCATTGGTGCCAGCATCTATGCCTGCACATCACTCTGGACGGAGAAGAACGAGCTCTGCGTGAGTGACTGTTCTTGGTGGAATGTGGGGGGGAGGGGGTGTGCGGGAGGGGCAACGCTGGCAAATACAGTGTTGCAGGCAGCTGCTGTATGTGTCAGCTGCACGTCTCCCCTTCTGACATCATCGGGGTCTGCATGATGTTAAACAAATCAGTTACAACTATGTGTGTCTGTGTTGTTACTGGCTAGTGCCAAGGTTGGACTCTGTCTCCATTTACTGTACTGTACTGTACTGTACTGTACTGTACTGTGATGTTTGTGCCTGCAGGTGCCCCAGCAGTACCCGCCTGAGGTGCTTGAGGCCTTCACCAGTAGGGACAAGGTGCAGTGGGTCGTCAAGCCATGAGCCAGCACAGCAGGCACTTGAACCCAGCACAGCAGCAGCAGCAGCAGCAGCAGCGGAGGTGGTGACGACAGCTGCATGCTGCAGCATGAGGAGCAGCAGCAGTGCGCAGCAGGAGGAGCAGCAGGAGCGCAGATGAAGGGCGGTTGTGGTCTGGCCTGTGATGCTGTTGCTGACGGCTGGCAGTTGGTTGTTACAGCAGCAGCAGGGTTGAATGGAGAAGGTGACGGAATTATGTGTAACCGCAGCGTGGCAAGCACAAGTGCGACACTGTTGCGCAGCTGTCATGACAGCACTTTGGCAGCAGCAGCAGCAGCAGTTGTCAGCCAATCGCAGCAGTGAAGTGATGCGCAGGCTCTAGAGTACAGTGAGAGCAGCGGCCAGTAGCAGCTAGCAGTAGTGGTAGTGGTGCACAGCTGTGGTTGTGTACTGCAGGAGTCCACCAATGGCAGCAGCAGCGGCCCCTTGACAGCTTGTATGGCGAAGCATGAAGAGTTGTAACGAGGCGCGCGCTGATGTTGATGTGGTGGGGAGCAGGTTGTGAGACAGAATCACCCGTTTCCTTTCAGGTCACCATTTGACTCGAGCTGAGGCATCTTGCAAAGACAGGAGAATCACATGATACAGCGCCGTTGTGCAGTGCAGCGCTTGTTGTTCTGAGGTTCCTTCACCTGTAGGTATGCTGGACTGTTGAACAGGGTGTTGTATCATATCCATCGGCATTGCATCGTCACAGGGAGTGCCTTGTGTTGCTTGCTCCTGCCACAGACACTAAACAAGCAAAGCCACCCGATCTCAGGATCAGGCTGAGAAGGCTTGAGCTATCCAGCGAGTTGCACGTGGTATAGGGGGCGGATGTATTTATTCCTCTTGATCTACCACGGTGGTGGCAGGCCGGTTGTCGGGCCACTACAATGTAGTGCCGTCAGTTCCCAACCTCACTGCGATGCGTGTGACTGATAGAAGTCACTCAGCATCATTCAAATTCACACGAAGACTTTTATGAATCTATTCCAGTCCCCATTGTCACAAGGGGACAATTCTCAAGTCTCCATTCATCGTCATTGCCGCCGTCAGACCCTTCAGCGAGCACCAGCACGTCCAATTCTCACATTCGACCGTCTGTCTAATCTATCATAGGCTGGGTGATATTTGAGCCCCACAATATTTTGAGCCGAACACAGACTTGACAGTCTCCACATCTTGCCTACACAGAGTTCTTGGCAGCCTCAATAACGACTGAAAACGATAAATGTGCTACATTATTCGTTCGGCAGCAGCAAGGCAGTGCTAGGCACAGCAGCAGCTGCTGCTGATGGTTCTGCACACCTGCTGCAGCACCTCCTAGCCATAACCCACCTAGACTGCTAGCCACATAGAAACGGCCAGCATAGACGTCATCAACAGCAACAGACGCCAGCACTATCCCCAGACACCAGCAACAGCACCACCATGGTGTACTGGGGCTGCAGCACAGCCAGGAACCGCTGCGCCTGGGCAGCTGTCACAGCCTTCGCCCTGGCAGCAGCAGCACTGCTATGCGTCGGAGCAGCCCAGATGTGGGGCTGCAACCATAGAGCATCGACAGCAGCAGCAGGCGGCCTACACCATCCCCATGTGGGGTCCTGCAGAACCCAGGCAGGCATCATCATGGCCCTATGTCCTGTGGTGATCATAGCGGGCCTGTTGCCCAGCCTGCTGTTCTTCCAGTCATGCTTTGCAGTGCCACCCCCTCCACCAGAGGACTGGGAAAAGGTGTGTGACAGTCACAGCTCAAGTTAGAACACCAAACAGAGTCAGGACCCCTGCTGCTTTATGAAAACACACTTGCACACCGTGTGACCTGAGTCAATGTGCTGTCTTGGCAGCAGCGTTGTGTGTGCAGCAAGCAGTGCAGGATGTTAGCGAGTGTGATATTTGACACGCAGAGCTTCTCATTCTCCTGCTGACATGACCAACATCACTCCTGCCGCCCCTGCTGCTGCTGCTGCTGCTGCTGTTGTTGCAGGATGTGCCAGCGTCCAGCATCACTGTCGTCCGCCAAACCTCCCAAGGCGCAGCAGTGTATCGCTACGACACACACGGGAGGCTCATGACAGCCCCAGACTGCTACCGGCACAAGGCCTGCAGGGCGCCACCCTCACCTGGCAAACCCCACCCAGGGCAGCAGTGGAATGAGGGGGACCCTGCTTCTGCTGGCACAGTCACCCAGCACAGCTTACTTGGAGGGGCCTGGGGCAGCAGCGAGCCAGCTCCCCAGTAGGGCTCCAGAGCCCAAACAGGCCAAGTGTACTGCACCATGCTTGGCAAGTTTTGCAGTCGAGTGCAGGTCTGTCCAGCCCGGCGGGGCCCGTCCTGGGCCGTGAGCAGCATTCAGGGCCCCTGACCCTCAGCAGCAGCATGACTGTGCTACAGCAAGGCAGCTGGGGCCAGTACAGCCCCAGCGGCACTGCAGGCGGGCAGTACAGTCCCCAGCACAGCAGGCAGTACAGTCCGCAGCAGAGCAGGCAGTACAGTCCGCAGCAGAGCAGGCAGTACAGTCCCCAGGGCAGTACAGCTGAGGAAGCTCCTGCTGCGGACGTGTACATCTGCCTGAGTCCACTGAAGGAGGCCGCAGGGAAGGCCTGGCCGGCCCTTGCCCAGCAGCACCATCATGGTTATGATCAATAGCTGGAGGCTGGTGGGCTGTGTCAATGCTTGCCTCAGCAGTAGCAGGGGCCGCCCCTTGGGCCAACTCGATTCTGGAGGGTATCTCTGCCTGGAAGGCTGCCAGCAGGCTAGGCAGCTAGTCGTGTCGTTGTATCATTGCATCCAGTGACTCGCGCTGTCGCTTGGTGGCATCACACCAAGGCACTGTTGCTTTCAGCACTTCTTCCATCTAGACCATCCCTCCTTGACCAATGACACCCCTTATGATGGGTCTGTACAGGCTGCTGACCAACAACAGCAGCAAACTGTGACTAAGCACTATGCACAGGACCACACCTTTTACTCGCATGCCATGCTAAGTCAGCAGGCAGTGCCATTCAGCTGCCAGGGCACACTGTGACAGTGCAATTGTGGTTTGGCATGTGCTGTGTGCTTTGTTATCTGTATCTGAATTGCACAGAGTGTACCCTGGCATGCCAAGCATCGATGGCTTTTTTGAATTGATTGGGCGTGAAGCGCGAGCAGGTGGACTCCTGTGCGCTGAGCGCAGTGTGATTTGTGTGCTTCTTTGATCATTGCAGAGTGTGGTACAGTGCAGGTGGGGTAATGCCTCTATGGTTGTTGTAGCTGATACATCAGTAACAGAATCTTCAGGATATCCTGGACCAGTCTTTGCTGCTGTCAAACCCTACAAGCTGTGAGCTTCAGCTGAACGCACTGCCGCTGCTACTGCCCAGTGGCCAAGTGAATATCAATGGCCATGACTGTCCCACCACCCATTGACTACCTGCCATATAGAGAGACCATTGGGCTGTGTCAGTTGCTGTCTGCTGCACAGTCATCATACTACTGCACACCATCTGCCATGAGAAGAACAAAAGGCATTACAGATATAGTAGGCCTGCAACACGGATGGGACAATTGAACACGGATGGGACAACAACAGGCCTACACTGGTCCTGCAAAAGTTGACACAGACACAGGATGATCAAACTGGAGGCAACAAAATCCATCGACCCTGTCACAGCCATGCATGGGTTGTGCTGGCATGGGCCCTGGTGTATCACTGCACCGAACTGTGTGCATGCTACCAGGCTATGCCTGCAGCCTGTTTCCCCATCAGCAGACGTAACAGGCACACACGCACCCCAGAGCTGCCTTCAGTTGAACGTGATGTAGGCAGACAGAGCCAACACACCCAAGCCGCCGCCCGCGCAAAGCACACACTGGCCTTTGTAAGCAGCCAGTGCCAATGCAGCACAAGGACGGCTCCCCCCAGCATACCCCTGTAAGCTCAGCTGTTGTGGCAACAGCTGCAAGTTGACAACCTGTCCTTGAAGGTAGGACACAGTGCAACCAGTGCTGCCATTGAAGGTGACGGCGCACGGGAGCCATGGACGACGTATCCCACAACAGTGACGCAGCTGGGGCTGCCACCAGCTGCCTGGTAGTAGTGCAACTGCCAGCAACCCTTCAAAATCTGCTGTGCTGCAAGCTGTCCTTTGCTGCAGGTTGATGCTGGCATGCATTTTTCGGGGCTCAAGCCCCTGCTGAGTACACCAGGGACAGATGGATCAGCTGTGATGGCAGAGAACTTGCAGAAACCTGCCAAGCCACAAGCCCATAGGGTCAGAGGGGCGCATGCAAAGGCAACTTGTGCTGAACCCATGCGGCCATGCAGTAGCACAAACAGGGAACAACGTTTGCAGGCCTGCCAACAAGCAGGCTGCCTAGGGCCCTTGCTGACAACCCCCACCAGTAACGAGAGGGCGGTGTCTGGCACACTGCCACACCATCAATCATCATGCACACGAGCGCAATGTGCGCTGGTGCTCACCAAGCCACTGCTGCATGCAGGAACCATATTTGACCGCCCTGCATACCCATAAAATCCACCTTGCCACAACAGAAGCATGTGGTGGGCGCAGGCCAGCAAAAGCCTGGCCACAACAAGTCTCACGTATTGCAGCAGAACACACGCTGGACGCATGGCGGTCGTCCAATGCTCCTACTAACCTGCCTTGCTAGTACACTGGTTTGAACCGGTGCTGCATCCAATTGCAAAGGTCTTCCAGAAGCCGGCCCTGCCTCAGGGTAACAACGCATGGCCATATTGTGACAATAAGGTCGGGAGTCATGACCGAGTGCAGCACCCCACACGCTGGAGGCACGGGCCAGGCATCCAGTGCTGGTAGCTGACTGCTGCTATTCAAATCATTTCGACATGGTCCAAGCCAAAGCCCAGTGCCTCAAAACAGCCAAACCTGCCACACAGACCAACCAGGAGGCGCAATCTAAGAGCCAAAATTCGGAGAGGTCGACAAACTCACATAAAGCACACCAGCAGAGCGGAGCTAAGCTGCACCAGTGCAAGATGCAAATCATCAATGATGCAGAAGAGTGGGGCATGGATTTTGTGAGAACAGGCCCCCAAGTGCTGTGTGCACACAGCACAGGGCCAACATAACAGTGCAGCCTACAAGCACAGGCAACACAGAAGGTGTGCTGTGTACAAAAAGGGTGTATGCTTGGCCAGTATACCTGCCTAGCCATATGCGTGTTGGCAGTACCCACATGCATTGGCGCGGGGCGCCGTCAATCAGGTCAAGGAGGGTCAGGTGCTTTGGGTGCATGTGGGCACCACGCGCAAGCACACAAGAGAACAGCTATTCAAGTGTCTGCTGGCTGTGGGTTCAACAACGGGGCAACTCCCTCAACAGTACTGCAGCAACGCCGCGCGCAAGCACGTGCTGAAGGCAAAGTAGTCATGCAGAACAATACTGATACTGGTTCTTTGTTGCGCGGGGGAAGGGGGAGCCTATACGTTTCCTAAGCAACTTCCTCTCACGAGGTCGTTGCAATACATAGCACGATGAGGCATTCATGCAGGCAGAGGGAATGCAGCAGGAGGCAGGGCTGCCGAATGCAGGAGCCGCCCGCCATTGACCAGCATCTGTTGGGGAGCGACGCTCCAAAGTAATGCAATAAATGTGTCAAACATCCAGCGCACTCGGCAGTCCTCTGAAACCAGTCCGGGCGTGACCTGCCCGGCTGCTGCGCAGCCCCAAGCCTCACATGCTGCATGCACGAACCAACGCCTCGCGCCAAAGCCTTGCCCCCTGCTGAACAAACCCGGGCATGAGGTTGAGTTGCAAACACGATGAGTTCCATCAACAAGCGCAAAGACACTCGAAGCCACAAGTTAAGCCACCAGCAACAACAACCAGCCAAGCCCAGAAACCCTGCAAAGCCGCCGGCAAACAGCGACCATACAGCAGATACCCACATGCAACTTCAAAACCCGACAACATGACGTGGAGCATGTCAAAGAGACTCGTTCAAACTGGTCCTGCACACAAGGCAAGACGACATGCAGCAGGGGACATGCACACCGTGCGCACCGATGCACACAGTTGGAAGCTGTGCTTATGCTAGAGGCCCCATGAGCACCCTTGAGGGCCAATACAGCAGCCACACCAGCTTCTGGTCAGCCGGTCAATCAGTCTCTCAGCCACACTTGTGCAGAGGTGGAAGCACTCAACACCGTCTCAGTCTCTCAACAACACTCAAGGACACTCAATCAGTCACGGGTCATCTCTCCTCTGGGCACCCCTCAGAGCAATGTATGGTACACTCTGCAGCAAGAGTTCTCCCACACAAACCAGGAACTTGACGATGGTCACGAGTTTCTGACACATGCGGGCACAGATTGATGCGGATTTGCTGGGCAGGCACATCCCAACAGATCAGCCGCCACAAATCAACAGACCAAATCTACGTGGGTCACGCCCTCGCTGGTGGGCGCGCCTCCTGCAGGCATGCTGCGCCAGCTGCTGATGCCTCCAGCCAAGGGCTTGCACCAGCACCTGTTTAGGCCACACGCACAAATCCCGTGTGCTGTGCTGCAGCAGCAGTGGCTATCTCGGCCTCTTGGCAGGCCAGCCACGCATGTAGCTGCTGTCGTGCGTGAGCATCATGACCAGGGGCCAGGCCAGGCAGCATCCTGCAGGCCCTAGCACCTCCCAAGCTCTGTTGCAGCTGCCTGGGTGCACGCCGCAACAGGTCAAAGTGCACTGTAGGTGTGTGTGGTGCTGGGGCTGGACCAGGCGGGCTCACACAGCCACGCCTGCAGATCTGCTCCAGCATCCCCATGTTGCTGCTGCAAGCAGACTCCAGGTGCAGCCCACATGCCCCTGTCAAAGTCTCAGGCTGTTCCCGAGCAAACAGCCTACGAGCTGCAGGAGCAGGCCCGCCCTTGCTGCTCTGTTGCTGTGGGCTCGTCAGCAGCGCCACACGGACGCTGGAAGGGCTTGAGGCAGATTGCATGAGCCAAATCACACCTGCAGCCCAAGTGAAAGGAGATGAGACGCCCAGCAGGTGCGGTCAACATCAAAATGCGATGTGCTGTCCAGGATGCTGTTACGCACAGAGGCCAGCAGACGACAACCTACCGTGTGCAGGTCTTGATCGGCTGATTATGGAGTGAACAACTGTCTTTTGAAAGCAGGAGCTGTCTAGCACGGGAATTCTCCGGCGTGAGATGATGGCGAGTCTGGTCAGGGTCAAGGTGTCAGTCAGGGTCAGAAAAATGCTCGGAACCGATACAGGGGGAAGTGGTCGAGCGTCAGGTCGTCTAGGCAGGGCAGACAGCGGGCCAGAACCATGTTACAAAATTCAAAATGCTCAAGAATGGCTGGTGTGACAGCTCAGCTGTTCTGGGGTATTGTTGCTTCATCCGCGGCTCAATTGATTCAATAACGGCAACTAGCTGTTTTGCAACACCCACACCTGAACCTAGCGAACGAACCATTAGTAGATCACCAACCTCCCTCATAGCTTCAGCCTCCAGGACCAGGGAGGCGAGCCACAGCATGGCTGCTGATACTGCAACAGATGATCAGCATAGTCCAGCAGGCGTAGCAGCCGAAGCAGACCTGTACGACCAGCTGGCACCAGGTGTTTTGAAGAGGTTGGGGGCCAAGTCTTCTGCTGCAGCTGTTGGCCCACAGCACACCTCACTGCGGGTGCAGGCCAGGGCACTTATCAGGAAGAGCGCCGTATATCAAAAGACGAAGGTGGCTACAAATGTCTGCATCATATCCGCACCCGTATTCTTCTGCATCCTGCTCCTGTTGCTGCAACTTGGAATCAAGACGCTGATGTCTGGTGATGAGTACACGGTGAGGGCAGCACAGTAGTATGAGCAGCACATGACTGAATCTTGTTCACCTTGTTGGCCCTTGACTGACGCCCCCCCCCCCTTTGTTATGTTGCTTGCAGTGTGGCTGCCAGTGCACGAAGTGCTGCTACCAAGGCAGCAAGGACAACTGCACCAGCCTTACCAACACCACCTGCCCCTACACGTGCCTGGCACGGAATAACAGCAACTGCGGGTTAAAATTTTCGGCTGGCTCGCAAGTTGCCTTCTGTGACATTCAACACCCCTCTGTCTGGCCAGCAGTCGTCCAGGTAAGCATGGGTGCACAACACGCTTGATCATGTCAAAGGTTTGTCGGCATGCCAGGCACTGCACAGGCGAGTCACGCGCAGCACAAGCTCTGCATGTTCCCCCACAGCCACTAAGCTGTGTGGGTGGAGCAGCCAGCATGCTGTAGTTATGTGCTGGGGATGCCTGCTACTGATGCCATCAAAGCTGCACCTGCCATATGCTGATTTGCGCAGACACCACGGAAAGAAGACAGAGCCGCCATCAACCGCCCCAAGGTTACGTTGCTCTACACCTCAGGGCAGAACGACACCATGTCCAAGAGCTTGGCGGAGAAGTTGCTGCCTGAACCTGTCCTGCAGGCCAGCACACTCCTGGCCGCGCAGCAGTACCTCGCACAGTTCGCACAGGAGATGCCCAGCACCAGCATACCTGGGGAAGCGTTTGCACTGCTCGGCATGAGGAGGCTGGGAAGCAGCAGCGTCATGATGAATGCAGCAGGACTATACCTGGAAGCAGCACTGGCACCGGTACGCAACAGCACTGAAGAAAGCCAGCTCTGTAGCGGCATGCGCATGACACACGACACAGCCCCAGCCGTAGGACGCTTGTGGGGGTGAAGGCGTGTCCCTGATTATGCTGGGAGGCATTCTGCTGAAGTCAACCATGTCACCTACTGCGTGCTGAGACCATCCCCCACCCACTGCTTGTCTTGCTGCTGCTGCTGCACTTGCTGCAGAACACCAAGTCTCTGGACCTGCTGTGGGGAGATGGCACCTGCAAGCAGCTGGGCCTGGATGGCGCAGTCAACACCAGCATTATAACAGCCCTGCAAACTATCGTCAATGCGTCAAACAGCGCAGGAGTGGCTGCGCTGCTCAACAGCCGCATCAGCACCCTGAAGGATGACGCAGGAGGCACTGAGGCAGCAACGCAGGTAGGTCAAGCAGCTAGGTGCTGCCGTTGCATGACACGCTGCTGCGCGGGGCTGTGATCTGCTGGCCTGCACTACCCGTGCTGTGACGCTGTGGTTGAGTTGCGATCATGCTCACTGGCATGTCATGTTGTCGTGCGCGGCAGGTGGCTGGTGTGCAAGTTAACTGCACGGACGTTGTGATGACCAAGGTATCGCCAGCCAAACTTCAACGCGTCCTGTACTGCGGCAACCGCTTGGCTGCTTGCAATGGCAAGCAAGTGACAAACAGGTGAGCTACTCCTCAAGCAGCGGTGCACATGCTGCTGCTCATGGCAATACATCTTGGTGCAGATCTTTATTCTCATGCAGGACGCATGCGATGTGTGCTGACGCGAAGATGTGCTGTGCTGTGTGCAGCTTTGCTGGTGCCTTCGATTGGGCAGGCACTAGCGTTGGGTCGTTCAACCCTGTGGTGTACTTCAACGACACTTTTGAGATGCCTGACGATGGCAGTGACCTTGGCTCCAAGTACACACGCAAGCCACAGCTGCTCAACATGGCCGTCAACAGCTGGCTGTCAAATATCCTGGGTGAGCAGAGCACACCACGTCACCTCTTGCGGCTGCAGCATCAGGACTATGTACTTCTGGATCCTCTCATTGCCAGCACCCCGAGGGTGCTGAAGGTACCCAATTCCGACCAAACAACCTTGCTGAATGCGGCATGCCTGCGTGTCCTGCAGGGTCAGGAGTGTCGGCAGAGTTGCTGGGTGTTGGTGCCCTCCCCTTGAAAGCATTACCATTCAACGTGGACTGGACTCCTGTCCTTGGGCCTGTACTGGCCACCTGGATCCTGCAGCTGTTGCTGCCTGTCTTGTGAGTGTGCTGCGGCACACACCCCCTGCTTGCAGCCTGGTGCCTCTGCCCAGCACAGCAATGTGGATGAGCAACATTGCCCTATTGTTGAAAGACACTGCACTTGCGTCTTTGGCCCCAGCACTCTGGCGACAGCTGGTAGCGTGCTTGACTTACTCTGGCACTGTGCCTCCATTACTGCTGCCACTGCCGCTTGCTGTGTTTTTCCCGCCATTGGCGGCTGCAGTGTGGGCCAGCTCATGGAGGAAAAAGAGCACAAGTAAGCCACAGACTCGAATGCCACCTTGGGCGGATCAGCATCACAGCTCAATAGGGCGTCTCAGCAATACCAGCCCCTGGCAGATGTTGCAAAGAAAAGAAAAAGAAAAGTAGAAGAGCTTGCTCCACACCACAAAAAAGAAGAATTGGAACAGATGTACTCGCACATGCATCCACCCAACTGATAGCATGTGCCGTTCGTTGCCAACTCAGGTTGCGGATGATGATGAAGATGCACGGCATGCAGGATGGCGCGTACTGGCTGGTGCAGTACAGCTGGTTCCTCATGCTGTACATTGTGTATGCAGCAGCCTTCCTGATTTTTGGTACCATAACCAAGCTTGGAGTGTTCACCTACAACGACTATGGTGAGTGCAGTGCTGACATGTGCTCGTGCTTTGTGCAATTTTGCAAATCATGCGGTGCAGTACTCTTGATGCCATGTTGTGTGTGGTCCTGAGGTGTACAAGCCCTGCTGTTGTGCTGTCGCTGGCATCTTGCTGTCTTTGCTGCTATGCAGGCATCCAGATCTGCCTCCTGTTTGTGTGGGGAAATGCGATGGTTGCCATGTCCCTGCTCATCAGCTGCTTCTTCACCAGCACACGGACAGCCACAGTGTTTTGCTATATGCTGATCTTCGCAACGGGCCTCTTTGGCTACATGTTGATGAGGCCACTGCTGGACTTGCAGGGATTTGTCTTCTGGATTGAGGCACTGCAGGTTGTGCCAGCACTGGCGTTGTACAGGTGCGGTTGCATGCGCACTACTGACGCGCCCACAGGCAGCCTATCTGCAGCCATTGTGCAGGACTGCGCTGCATGCGCTGTGTCATGCACACTCCTTTTTACGCAGACTGGTTGGTCCCTAGGCCTGCTTGCAACCGTAGAAACAGTTGCCAGGCTGGACACCACACGTCGTGCTTGAAAAGCTTTGTGTGCATGCGCACTTGCAGGTGGCACCCATGTGTGTGTGTGTGACAATCCATGCGTGAGTTGAGTTGACAAAAGGCTGTGCTGGAGTACAACACTTGGTGCCCTACACCGTCTGCATCCGCGTCTGTGTGTCATCTGTCTGCCCTGCCTGCAGGGGCATGTACGAGCTGGGCGCTTACACGTCCCTGGGCATGCAGCGCCAGGAACTGGGCATGACCCCCGCCACCCTGTACGACGGCAGCAACGGCATGGTGCATGCGTGTGCCATGCTGGTGGGCGAGTGGGTGGTCATGATGCTGCTGGCGTGGTACCTTGAGCAGGTGTGGCGCATGTAGCCACGCTCATGCAGAGGCGCAACTGTCTGCCAGTAGAGATGCACTTAGGCACTGCAGCTGCATACGAGCATGTGTCTAACACATGAGTTGCATCAAACATGTACACACAGAATCATGTGTGTGTGTGTGTGCCTGTTACATGTTCGCTCACCAACACAACGCCGTGCTTGGCAGCAGCAGTATTTGCATGCGCCTATGCTGTTCACGTTCAGTCGTGACTGAGCGCTGCGCGCCTAACAGCACAGCCCAGCGCCCCCTCCCCCCTTCTGTTGCGGTGCAGCTTGAACACCATGGCCATGCAAGCAAAGAACCTGTCGCTGCACCTGCAGGTGTATGCCAGCGGGACTGGCAATCGCCGCTCCCCGCTCTATTTCCTGGAGTGCTTGCAGCGCAAAACACAGCAGCAACAGCAGCAGGGCGCCAAGCAGCTGCCAGAGGCAGGCAGCAGCTCAGCCCAAGGGACACCAAGCCACACAGCTGAGCCCGTACCTGTCAGCACCCTTGCTAGGACAGGCAGTGGCTTTGCAGCAGTGTTTGCACAGACAGCCCCAGTCAAGGTAGTGCCTGTGAGGCTGCGTGTCATGCGTGCTCTGGGTGCGGCAGTAGGTACCACGGGCTTTCCTCTCAAGGTCCAGCAGCCACCCACAATTGGTCCGGCAGCTGCGCCAGCAGCGGCCGTTGCTGTCGAGCTGGGGCCCTTGCAAGAGCCTCCTGATGTGCTGGAGGAGCGGCTGCGTGTTGCTGGGCTGGGCAGTGATGACCTCGACAACCCCCTCATCATCAGGGGCCTGCGCAAGGTGTACCCAGCACAGGACGGCCAACCACCAAAGGTGTGCTGCAGCAGACAGCTGGCTCATACACACACTGTGCTGTCTGGCATCGCCCTGATCCGGTCTCGTGTGCAGCTTGTGCGCAACCTACCCCGGTTCCACTAGCTTGAGTTGGGTGTGTCCGGCCACTAGCGCCTGCAAGCGGGGGGATGACCCTGCCTGCTGGCAGGCATGCTGGATGCCGTCAGCACTTCACACAGCTCTGCTTTGGGCACTGCACGCAGCTCTGTTTTTTAATCTTGACATGCTGGCAAGGGGCTGTCCTGGAGCTGAACCTTCGATCTCCCTCGGTGCAATGAGCGTGCACATGTCTCAGTGTACACCTGCTGCTGCCCTGCAGCTTGCTGTGCAGCGGCTGGATCTTGCGGTGGCGGCTGGGGAGTGCTTTGGGCTGCTGGGCCCCAATGGTGCGGGCAAGTCCACCTCCATCTCCATGCTGGTGGGATTGCAGGAGCCCAGTGCAGGCACAGCCATCATAGGTATGCTCTGAGGGTGGTGTAGTTGTGGGGCGTGCCATGCGAGCAGACGTCGGCTGGAAAAGCACTTGCAAGAAGAGCAGCAGCGAGCCGGCGTGGGAAACTGGGCAGCTGGGCAGCTGGGCGCCATAAGGTGGTCTTCGTCTGTTTAGGGTTTAGTTTTGGTGTCAGGTTCATGCAGTTTGCTTGTGGTTCTGCTTAGGACTGCTAAGAGAGTGACAGCACACGTGGACTCGGAAGTCCTGCACAGCTGGGGAGTGGTGTGTTGTGCTGACTGACGCCTCTGGAGTGTCTGCCGCCCTGCTGTTGCTTCAGGTGGCCACGACATCACACAAGGCATGCAGCCTGTGTACAACATCATGGGCCTGTGCCCACAGCACGACCTGCTCTGGACGACCCTCAGCGGCCGCGAGCACCTGCGCTTCTATGGGACTCTCAAGGGCCTGTCTGGTGGGTATTGCAGGGGTGGGAAGGGGCTCGGGGCGGGGCTGGCATGCCCAAGGGGTTGTCAGGTCATTGACGCGCGCGTGCAGGAGGGCAAGGGCAGGTCAAGGGCCTGTTGGGTGGCTGCTGCTGCACAAAACTAGAACGGTTGCTGCTACAAGCGTACTTGTCGGCTATTATAGTACCCAGTATGAGGCAACCCCTGTATCCGCCATGTTCTTGCTGCCATGCTGGCGCTCCTGTTTCCGCTGCTGCTACAGGCCCTGAGCTGGACGCTGCTATGCAGCAGGGCCTGACGGCCGTCAAGTTGTGGTCGGTGGCTGACAAGGCGTGCGGCAGCTACAGCGGCGGCATGAGGCGGCGGCTGTCAGTGGCCATCAGCCTCATGGGCAACCCCAGGGTGGTCTACCTGGACGAGCCAAGCACGGTGAGGGGCCAGGGGCACATCTTGCTGTAAACGCCAAACCTCTAGGAGAGGGGGGACGGGGGACAGCAAGGGCAGGGTTGGGAGGTGAAAAGGGGAGGGGTGCACATCACCATGTTCCATTGTGCCCTGGGCCGGTGGGGTCTACTTGGGCGCGCCCAGCATGGCGAGATGTGGAAGGCAATGTGGAGGGTGTCGGCTGGGGACAGCAGGTGATGGTTTTGGTACAGTAGCTGTGTGTGTGAGGGTGATCTGGGTAGAGGTTGCTGGGGGGCAGCCAGCGCCATGGAAGTTTGCATCGGGTGTTTGAAAACCGACCATCTTGCTACTGGTGTGCTGTTAGAAGAGTGGTGTTGGCGGATGGAAGAGTCAGCCAGAGAGAGGGAGACTGCAGTGCTGAGTTGCAATGTGTTTGCTGCAATACCACAACACCAAAACAAAAAGGTGTTTTGGCAGCACTGTGTCACCGGTCGCCGCCGTGAGGCCGGCCTGCAGCCACCATGGGGAGTATGTGCGGCAGCATGCTGCCATGCAACTCTAGTGTGCCGCTCCAAGACAGAGGTCTCTCGCCCCCCCCCTTCCCCCGCCCGGCGTCTCCCTCAGCCCCCGCTCCTCAACCATGCTCCCTCCCTTCCACCGCCCTTACCTCCCAACACCCCCAGGGGCTGGACCCCGCCTCACGCCGTGTGCTGTGGGAGGTGATCAAAGCAGCAAAGCCCGGGCGCGCAATCATCCTGACCACACACAACATGGAAGAGGCAGAGTTCCTCTGTGACAGGTATGCATGTGCTCCTTGCTGTTGGTGATGGGCGGGGGGGGGGGGGGGATGCACTGTATGGCTTGAACACAGAGACCTTGGCATCCGACTGCTGATCACGAGCACTGCCATTGTGTGCATGGTGGCGTTGATCAGTGAGTATGCCAAATATGTGTCATGTTTGACGATCAGCTGAAAGTGTGCAGTGTTTGAGCACTGGCTGACATCATGCTCTCGTGGTGCCAATGTTGTCTTCCATGCACAGGTTGGGCATCTTTGTTGGTGGGCGCCTGGCGTGCATTGGGCATCCCAAGGACATCACAGGCAGGTTCTGTGGCTATCTGGTGAGCACCACGGGCAGCATGCCAGCCACAACCATAGTGTCAGGCCCCCTCATGCTGGCTGTGCTTACCACAGGGGAGCTGTTTGTCAGTGCGGCAGCCTGCTTCAACCATCAACCAAGGCCGTACGCAGTGCATAGCGGTCGTGACACACCTGCTGCCATGTGCTGTGGTACCTTGGCTGAATTTTTGTCTCCATTGCTGGCAGTCACAGTGTGGCAGATATCTTGAGATGTATCGGTTGCATGGCTCTGTTGCCCTTCTTGTGTTCTGCAGCTGTTCACCATCTCAGTGCCAGCAGAGCGTGAGGGCGAGGCACGGCAGCTGGTGACCGAGCTGGCACCAGGGGCGCAGCTGACATACAGCGTGGGCGGCACGCTCAAGTATGAGCTGCCTACAGAACAGGTGGGTGGCAAATCTGGGGGTTGAGGCAAGGTTGGGTCTAGCTGTCTGTCAGCATCTTTGCGTCTATCTGTTGAGGTGGGTGGCCGATGTGAGGTGCTGCCAGGCAAGGGGGCAAGGACGGCAAGCAGGAAGCCTCAACCCCCTCAGCAAGCTTGCTGTTGTGTTTTGCTGAACTTCTGTTGTGGTGCCTGCTGCTCCTGCTGGCCCACAGGTCAGCCTGAGCCGTGTGTTTTCAGCGATGGCTGGCCTCAGAGCAGCAGAGCTTGGCGTCATTGACTGGGCAGTGGCCAACGCAACGATAGAGGAGGTCTTCATCCGCATCACACAGCAAATGAACATCAAGGCCGCAGAATGAGCAGCAGCAAATGAGACCACAGCGTGCGGGTCAGCCCGCATCAAATGATTGGCACAAATGTCAGCAGCAGCGGTGGTGGGCTTCAGCAACCTGGATTTTTTGAGCGCTCAATACCAGATGGGTGAATCGTATGTGCAGTAAGGGTTGGGGCAGGGAATCACTGGGGCGTGAAGTCTGCAGCAGCCGTATCTATGACGTATGTTCATCAGCCGGCGCAAGGCTGTGTAGCATGGGGCTATGGCGGCCGGTGTGGGCCACGTGCTGCTGTTGGCATGCAGGGATTTGCATGTGGTGGGTATAAGAGCTGCCTGCACAGGCAAGTTGATACAGTCCTTGCATTGCTATTGACTCAGTGACCTGGCCACTGCCGTGGATATTGGCTATGTGCTGCTGGTTGCAGGATGCAGTGTGTGCTGTAGGGGCAGCTACCCAGCTTGTGATATATTGTTCTAGTGTCTCATTTGTTTGGGTCTTGGGCGCAACTTGCATGGCAGGTGTGGGTTCATCGCAGGACTATTGGGGCGTGGGGCATGCATAAGCCCGCACTGCAGGCTGCGCAGTTCCTTATCAGCCGTTCAGGCTCGCAACCCATTTGGGGAGCCGTCTTTGGCTCGGTATCTCACAGGCTGTGTTGCTGTCTACAGACTGTCGTGTGTCCCCTGACCTCCGCACATATGACCGGTGTTGGCTGTGACGGCAGCCCCTCTGGCTGTCTAAACAGATGTTGGCAGGCTGCAGGCAGCTTCAACCTGGCAGCGGCTGCCGGGTCCTGCAGCAGGACCTTGTCGGCCTGGGTTTAATGAATCAAGCGCAACCCAGTGCAGGGTTTGCAGCAAGAGGAACAGCAGGGTGTATGGCTATGGGCCCAATATGAGGTGTGCCTATCATAGGCATGGCATGTGCGCTTGGCTGAGATTGGCAGCAGACTGCGTGACAGCACTCTGAAGTGTGGCAGCTCAACCTTAGTCTTTGTGGTGGACGTGACAGCATGCATTTTGCTCTGATCACTGCGGCACTGCGTGAGTATCCCACACAGGCCTTGCTGTCACCCGGTGCTGGGGGGGGGGGGGGCTTTGACTGTGTTGACCAAGCCTCTCACAGGCAAGATCTGATCGCAGCGTTTGTGTAAAACCTGTTTGCTTGCTTGCTACACACTCCGCATCCTGCTCGGGTGACGTCAGCCCGCGTGCTGTATAACATAACATGGAATGTATGACTTCCAGCATGTTGTGGCTGTGGGATCCGCTTGTGCGCTTACGTATTGATTGCTACGATACAGACTGCTGTGACACCACTTTAGACGCTGGTGGGAAAGAAAGAGCAGGTGGAGCCGAGGAGAGTCGCGGTGACTGACCTGCAGCAGCTCTGCTGCAATGGCTGTGGCATCGGAAAGTGCAGGACTGCTTTACAATTGGAACTTGACGGAGGCCAGCTCCCCAGCAGTGATTGCACAGGCCAGGAGTGTCGAGGACGTCCAGCAAGTGCTCAAGCGGAATGCAGACTACCCATCACCGGTGAGCACCTGAACAATCTCAAACATCTTACGTACTGTGTATGGTATGTTTGGACCGGATAGCTCCGGATCGGGGTTGCACCGAAGGTCCCTGGTGATAATCGCAACAAGGTTGTCACTCTGGAGTCGATCACTGCCCCCATACGGCCTTAGCATCTCCTGGATGCGCTCTGATGTGCTTTGATGTTGAACGCAGGTTCTGGCTGTGGGTGCTATGCACTCTGTGAACGCCTGCATGACCAACAATGGAGGCACAGTGCTGAACATGTCCAGCATGAACAGCATCCTGGGGCTTGAGCCACATGGCGTGCGTGTGCAAGCAGGCTGCAAGATGGCAGACATATACGACTTCCTTGCACAGCATGTGAGTCACCCAGCGCTGGCTGCTGTGGTGGGGTGGGTGCCAGGCTGGCATCACTAGGCAGGGTGGCAGGGTCTTTGGGCACAACGTGCTCCGCTACATAGCAGTAGCATCAGGGTGGAGACACTGCAGGGGTTTCAAAAACGCCTCAGCAGCATGTGCTAGGGATGCAGTTTCTACAGCGGAATGTGTGGGCTTAGGCAGGTGCAGGCCTGTGGCGATTTGAATTTAGTGACGCATGGCCACGGCTGCCCGCAGGCCCCAGGTCGCACCAGGCTCGTCTCATAATCTTCATTCATATTTCTCATAAGGCAATTGCATCTAATTCGAGCCTGGTGGGCGCACAAAAGGTACCGTGACCTGCTGGGCCAATTGGGTCCAGCCAGGACCAGACAACCGATGGGGTTGCGCTGTCAGCTCACAGCTGGTCTGGTCCAGGGACAAGTACCCAATTGACTCAACACAGCAACCGCCCCCTCTGCATAGCTATGTGGAGAGCTATATACATCTAGCAAGGACCACAAGTACAGCAGTAAAGGTGTGAGTGATGACGTGCTGAACACGTGACTGTCTGATCGACCTGCTGCTGACTGCACCACTGCTCAGCTTTTGAAAGGCTTGCTGTTGTTTGAAGGTGCTGCTGTGTCTTGCCCTGAATGTGTCTCCCCTCATCACCCCAATTCACCCAGGTTATGTGCACACATACATATGCAACTGGACAGCAACAGTGACGCTCCTGCTTGTGTACCTTGGTTGTGTGTAGGACCTGGAGACCTCCTTCTGCCCTGAGATTGGTGATGCCACTGTTGGCAGCCTGGTGGTGACCACCAGCAAGGACAGCAGCATTGACGGGCCAGGGTACCTCTCAGCACTGGTCAACGAGGTCACATACGTCGATGAGGTGAGAGGGTCTAGAAAGGGGGTGGGGATGGGTGTGTGCTTGTGCATTGGTGGGGGGAGGGGTGGCTGTGGCTGGGACTAGTTGCATGCCGGGGGGGGGGGGGATGTCAAGTGGGAGGACCGAGGTGTATGTTGCTACTGCTTGAAGCATTAGAGTGTACACTGATGACGCAGGCGGCGCATGTATGGTTGCCATATGCAAGGTGTGGTCACCAGCCTGTGGCTATGTCAGCAACACAATGCGTAGGATCGTCGTCAAGCGTACATCTCATGCTGCATCCTGATGTTGGGCCTAAGATGCTGCCCAGGCTGCAAAGTGATGACTTGAGGTGTGTACTGCATCGCTGTTTGTGCTGCAGTGTGGTCAGCTGGTGACACTGCTGAAGAGCAGGGACCCAGCAGAGCTGGCAGCATTCACATGCAGCTACGGTGAGATGACTCTACTTGGTGGCTGTGTCTCATGTGTTTCTCTTGGAGTGTCCAAGGGGGGCGCACCCCCCACCGGCTGGCCACACACAACTCAGTCAGGTTGCCTGACTGCCGGGGGCCGGAGGGTAAGCCTCACCAATGGGGGGACGCCGCACGCCTTTGTCCAGCAGGTGCCTAGCGCCCGGACCAAACTCGCAAGAAATCTTTTGTGCGGTCTGAAGCCAAAGCCTTACATCTACTGAATGCGCCAGAGTGTTGCACGCTCGCAATGCCATATGCGCATGTGCCCACCCCGACTTGACCTGCGCTCCACCAAGCATAATGAGTACCCTCCCCCTATCAGCCCCCTCCCTTGCTCCCGTGCCTTTTCAACCCCTGTCCAGTTATGTCCTGTCACTCCTGGCCCTGTGCCCTGCCCTGCTGCGACCCTCAGGCATGATGGGCATTGTGGTTGAGACAGTGTTGAAGGTTGCCTGGTCAACTCCTGTGCCTGTTTTCTCACCCCGACCCTGTGCCCTGCCCTGCCCTGCTGCGTCCCTCCAGGCATGATGGGTATCGTGGTTGAGACAGTGTTGGAGGTCGCCTTATGTTTTTTTATGTCACCGCTGACCTTGTGCCCTGCCCTGCCCTGTCCTGTATCACCCTTACCCCTCTAGGCATGATGGGTATCGTGGTTGAGACAGTATTGGAGGTGCGGCCGCGCACCCCCATCATCAGCCGCGGCTTCACAAGGTTCTGCAAGTCGGGGGCGGATGCTGTCAAGGCGGTGCACAAGGCGCGTGGCGGCTGCGACGCCCTGTTTGCTATCCTGGTGCCTGACAGGGGCTACGTGTACCTGGAGGCACGCACAAAGGTGAGCCTGTGCAGGGGGTGGGGGGCGGGGGGGCAGGCAGGCAGTGAGGGAAGAGGAAGGGGTTGTCAGGGAACTTCTTGGGGAGACAGGCGAGGAAGGAAGGGGGGGGGGCGAGGGAGTGTGGGGTGGAGAGGGTGGGCGGGTCTTGGGAGAAGTCTTGGGAGTCGAGCAGGTGTTGGATTTGGATGGTGGGGGTTGCTGGGTGCTTGTGCGCTGGCAGGGGGGCATCTCAGGGAGGGGGTAGGAGAGCAGGCGTGTTGCTGCCAGACAAGGACTATGTGTACCGGTGTGGGAGGAAGGGGGGGGGCTGGCACGCACCAAGGTGAACCGGTGTGGGAGGCAAGGGGGGGGGGGGGGGGGGGGGCAGGCAAAAGGGGGGGGGAGTGAGGGTCGGAAGAGGAAGGGGTTGTCAGGGAACTTCTTGGGGAGTAAGGCGCGGCAGGAGGGGGGGGGGGGGGCGAGGGAGTGTGGGGGTGGAGAGGGGGGGGGGGGCGGCAGTGAAGAGAAGTCTTGGGAGTCCAGCGGGTGTGGGATATGGATGGTGTGGGTTGCTGAGTGTTGGTGCGCTGGCATCTCAGGAAGGGGACAGGAGAGCAGGCGCGTTGCTGCCAGACAAGGACTATGTGTACCTTGAGGCACGCACCAAGGTAAACTGGTGCAGGAGGGGGGGGGGGGGGGCAGGCCTTTGGGGGGGGGGGGCGTGGGAGTGAGGGAGGAGGAAGCGGGGTGTCCCGCTGTCAAGTGCAACTTGCGGGGAGGCAAACCGTGGGGGTTCCAGGTGATACGCGGAATATTGGGGGGGGTGGGGGGGGCTATTTGGATCAGGTTTCAGGGTTTAGGGGGGAGGGGGGAGGGAGAGAGGGAAGGCACAGGGGGCGTGGCGCGAGGGGGGGCGGGGGAGTGACGTGATGGAATAGGAAGGGGCCGGGAGGGGGCTGGGTGTCAGGCTGAGCGCTCTGCTGCACTCCTCCACTGCACCCGCAAGAAGAGCCGGGAGAGTCAGGGGAGACAAAGGGGGCAGAAGGGGGGCGAGGGAGTGAGGGAAGACGAAGGGGCGGGGGGGGGGGGGGAGGGAGTGAGGGAAGACGAAGGGGCGGGGGGGGGGGGCAGTGAGGATGCGTTTTTGGGGGAGTATGTTACATGGACATTATTGGTGCTCAAGCAGGTGTGGGAGATGCATGGTGTGGGTTGCTGGGTGTTTTGAAGCATGGGGTACGCCTCGCCAGTCTTGGTGCAATGCTGCTTGCTGCAGTACAGCTCTTGCACTCAAACCGCACGCCCCACCCATACATGCTTCAAAATGCCTGTTGTTGCAGCAGGTACCATCAGGGTGGGTAGTGTGCCTATGCTCGACTGTCCATACCTGTCGCTGCCATTGTCAATCTGCAGGCCAAGGCGTCTGCCATGTTTGCCCAGAACCGTGCGCTGGGCGCCATTGGCACTGTGGGGGAGAACGAGATTGTCAGGAGCATCATGGTGAAGACTAAGTACAAGTGAGAGAGCAGTGCAGTGCATAATAAATAAATATTCATAATAATAATTAATATGTTAATCAACATTAATTGTAAATTACTTTGCAGCTGTGTGTTGGGCGACGCTGTGGGGATCTTCGTGCACAGAGTGGTTGGCAGAGTGTGGGGTGGGCGGTGCCAGGGGAGGGATGGTCATGCAGAACAGCAGGGGTGTCATATCCCGATGACAATGCAGGTGCAGCGTGTAAGAAGCTTGTCTTGGCCAGTCAACAGTGGAGATTGTTGAAGTTGCACTGTGCTTCACCTCACCCTGATATGCTGTGCTGCTCTCATCTGATCTTGTGCCCTGCCCTCCACACACACCCCCTCCCCCCCCCCACACACATACACACTTCCCCAGGTGCTTCCTGAAGGGCCAGCCCCTGGCCGCAAGACAGCCTTCCTGTTGGAGGGCAACATATTCCCCACGGTGCACTACAGGAACCTCTTCACCAACCGCTACCCAGAGATACAGCCAGGGTGAGGCGCAGGAGTGTGCTGAACTTGACTGCGGCTTAGGAATCGACTCGGTTGGGATCTCGGTCTTGGGGGGGGGGGGGGGGGTCGCGCACTAGGGCACGTAGAGTGACAGGCCCATGTTGACACCCTCATGAGCCCTGGGCTGGCTGGCGGAGATTGGGACCTTGCCCCGTGTTTGAACTGTGTGCTGTGCATGTCACATGATCATATGATGACAACCCCAATGCATCCCATGCAAGACGTGTCACGGTGTCAACTTGGGTGAAGCCTCAGCAGTTGAGAAAAGTGAGTAAGCCTCCAGCATCCATCGCCCACTGACCCGCTTGCCCCCCTGCTCACCCTGCAGGACTCGCCGCCTGGACTTCTCCTACTTTGAGTTCAACCTCCCCAGCTTTGACGCAGTCATGGAGGGCTGCTGGGACTTCCACAAGCGGTTCAGGGCCCAACACGGCTTCGCCCCACGCGGCTACGGCATCTACTTTGTCAACCGGGGCTATGCAGGTGTGCCCTTGGGAGTGAGTGGGGCAGCCAGTGCCATTGCCTTAGCCCGCGAGCATGCATGTGATGAGCCGTCCTTTATAAAAGGCGCGGCCAAGGCGAGGAATCCTATGGCGTTATGATACAAGGGGGGTGTATCAGAATCTTTCAGTACGGTACAGTACAGTACAGTAATTGTGGACAGAGTCCAAACCTCGGCACTAGCCAGCGAGCCAGGGGCTCATGAGGGTGCCCCGAAGGGCCTGTCGTACCCCAGTTTCTCAGGTCAGGTGTGAGGGCGATCTTTCTTTGTTTGTTTCTTTATGCAGGCAGCCCTGGCAGCACACCCAGCGGCAGCCCCAAAGCCTCAAGCAAGGGCATGAAGCAGCAGCAGCAGCAGCAGCAGCAGCAGCAGCATGAGGGTGTGCTGGCCAAGCCGTACGGCAACTACTCCCAGTGGGGGCCTGGTGTGAGCTTCATGATGGATCCCATCACTGACGATGCTGACAGCCCCCTGGTGAGTAATGGATTGGCTGGCTGATCAACTTCGCTACTCATATGGCTACTTGGGGTGCAGATGGCCTCCCGGGGGGGGGGGGGGGGGGAGAGGACAGAAACACAGGAGAGGGGAGGCTAGTATGGATGGAAGCTCAGTGTTATGGCCTGGTGGCAAAGGAGGGAAATAAAGGGGTTGGCATGAGGTGAGGCTTCATGATTGACCCCATCACCGATGATGCTGACAGCCCCCTGGTGAGTGATGGGTTTGCTGGTTGACCGAAGCATGACCCAAGGGTTCATCATGGGGGTACAGACGGGGGGGGGGGGGGCAGGGTGGAAGAAAGCTCAGTGTTTTGCTGGTGTGGTGGTGAGGGACGATAATGGACTGGCTGGATCTAGGGTGAGGCTTCATGTCAGAACGCAATACGGCTAATGCCGACAGGCCCCCTGCGATCGATGCTTGAGGGGAGCCACCCCAGGCCCGCAGTTGCTGAAGGGAGTGAGGGAAAGCTATGTACTGCAGGAGGGAGCGCAGAGGGGTGGAAGGGTGCAGGCGGGAAGTCAATTCAAGCCGCCAGAGCAAGGGTAACAGCAGAGGACGCCGTCGTTGACTCTGCATCGAGCCTTATCCCTGCCTGCCTGCCTGTATGTCTGTCTGCTTGCTTCAGTGGATCGCCTTCAACGAGGCCTACACAGAGTGGGCCGTGTCTATGGGAGCCATCCCCAGCCTGTCACAGACCAAGGGGCTCAAGCCAGGCCAGGTCACACTTCCTAGGCACCTCACACGTGAGAGGTTCCTCACTCCCTACTACAAGGCCTTCGTGGCTTGAACAACAACAGCTGCAGCAGTAGCCGCAAACAAGAACGGCACTTTTTCGTGTCATGAAGGGCGCGAACAGCAACAACGCGCCATATGCCTGGAGAGGACAGCACATGACAGAGCCACACACACGATGGTTGTGTGTGACAGGGCTTGTGGGGGGTTGGTGCACTTTGGGGTCTGGTGGGGTGGGGTGGGCCTAGGGGGGGGGGACTGTGGTTGGGTAGTGATGCCGAGATGCACCGCTGGTGCATGCAGCATCCGAAGCATGTCAAGTTGGCTCTGAACAGGAGCCTGTGAATGCATTGCAAACCTGGAGCTTACTCAGCAGCCTTGGAGGGGGTCACTGAAGCATGGTGGGTCCAACGCTGCGAATTCCATGATTTGTTGTAGCTTATCGCAGGAGTGACCCTCTTTTTTTGGGCGTGCCACACCATGTGTGCATTAGCATGCAACCAGAATATACATGCTGAGCAGGGGGTGCCACTGCCCCAATTCTTGTGGCTAGGAGTGCACTTTTGTTGGCGGCTGCACAGACCGCAACCAGTGGGCAAGGGGGTGTGCGCAGCTTTCTGGACGGCTTGGCCACTTACAGCCCTCCTTTTTCTTCTTGAGGCAAGCAAGGTCCAAATGCCGCAGCTTTCTTTTGTGTATCTTGCGTTTACAGGCGGTGCCTTGTGCAAACACAGGCATTTGGGAGCGTTCGGTGTGCATTTGGTGCTGCGCAGTCTGTGCTGGCAGCACACAGGGGCCTGGCAGTAGCACGTGCTTCTTCTGTGAGAGCTCCACCTTGCAACGTGCATTGAATCATGGTAGGCCTGTTCCTGCAGCACCTTTGCCTGCAAGGGAGCACGGCTTGTCCATGAGGCGCTACAGCAGGCTGCCACCAGCACGTGGTTTTGCTAGCGCTTTGTGTGCATGCTTGCCAGGCCATGCGCTGGCACGTTGTGTGCGTGCATGGTGTGTGTGCTTGTCCGCCTTCCTGCCCCGGAGGCTTCCATGCTGATCTGTGTCACATAACTGTGCTGGGCCCCGTAGGATGCTCCCCTGGCTACTACACTGCCATATACATTTGCAGCCAGAATTGCGCAGCGCTGTTTGCCAAGGTTTGTTGATTCAGGGGCAGCAACTGCCCTGTGTCAGCTTGGCATAGGGCGGTGAGACTCCGCCCCTCCAGTATGCCCCGCAGCTTCACATGCCGCCCAGGCTCTCACTTTGTGTTATGTTTGAGGGGTAGCATCCGACTGAGTCGGTGCTCTGTGGCACAGCAAGCTGAACGCGGCAGTACAGGCTGTAGCAGGATGCACACGACATGCCGGCCAGCCAGCCCGCAGCCGTTGCCAGTGTGTGGTTGGTGGTGAGGTGTGCCACAGGCGGGCTCAGTTTAAAGTAAGCTGTGTGTTGTCCCGTGCCCTGCTGAGTTGACAGCTTTGGTTGGTGCAGCAGAAATGTACGTCACACCTTGTACGGTGTACCTGAGGTCGGTGACTTGTGAATAGCAGTACAGGCCATCACAGATTTTTGGGTGCGAAACCGCACTGTTCTCTCCTTTTGGCTTGGTTTCCATGGAAGCATTGGGGTGCAGGTGTTGAAGGCCCTTCTGTTGCGCCCTGACACACATCCGCCCTGTTGTACCGCAACACTCAGGTGGCCATGTGGCTGCCCAAATTTCGCTATGGGGCATATTGTGGGTCCTGGCAGAGCAAACTGCCGCCTTGCAGGTGCAAACAAAGCTATATGGTTGTGTCTGTTGCAGGATGTGCTTCAGCATTGCACCAACAGGCTTGTTGTCACGCGGTGTTACGCGCTGGCGCTGTGGCAGTTGGGTCCAGTTCAACCTGCTGACTGTGCGCAGCTTGCTTGCACTTGACAGCGGGTGCAACATGGTGTGTGGGTTTTGTATGGCTTGTGCGTATCAAAGTATGACCGTGCTCCCGTGTCCGACATGTGTGGTTCTATGCATGGGGTTGTGCATGATTGGTGAATGTATGAGTGCTTGTGTCTCGTGTTTTTCTGGCCACTTTTGTTCTGGCCTGGGCGGCATGCATGGGGACAGTTGGCATTTAAACCAGTGCATCCCTGAGGCCGTCCTGTGTTCCTGACGCCTAGGGCTTTTTGTTGCTCCGATGGACTGCGTTGTCCAGGCGAGGCGAATGTCTGTTTGCCTTGCGAGTGGGCCCCCAGTCTACTTCACTTGTGCTGCAGGGTTCACAAGAGTTTCTATTTGATGTCGATCAGGCGGTGGGTGGTGGCCTGCTAAGTGAAGGGTGTTGCAGGAGTGCTCAGTTGGGGGCGCGATGGTGTGACGGGGCCGAGGAAGATGTTTGCCCGAGGGCCGGTATCATGCATGATCAATGCATTGATCAATGCCTAGCCTTGGGTGCGCGGTTGAGGCTGGGGCACAACATTAGATCTGTTTTTGGGGGTCAGGTTGGGGCACCACATTCATGATTTGTTCTCCATGCTGGGTGTCTCCTTGCCAAGACCCGGGGTAGTGGCAAGAGCATCGTGTGGAACCTGCCAGGTATGCTGCCGTCTTCAGCACCAATCAGCGTCTCACGCATGACATTCAATGTTGTTGGTGCTGGTTGCTGCTTGGTGGCCCCGTCTCCCACCTCATGTGACGAGGGGCCAGCTGATGATGTGAAAGTGTGTGAGGATATTGGTGTTTATGGGGTGGAGGGGGCGCACGATTTGCAATGTTTTTCCTGGCAGCTTGAACTCCCTGGCGGTCAGGTGTTTGGGTGTGGCCGTGGCGTCACTGTGCTGCAGGCACAAGCTGACCTGCTGACGCTTCTTGGCCACATGATCTGTGTAAATAGTCAATTCTGGTCTTACATGCTGGCCTTTGCATGCTGTGGCCCATGTGCAGGACCGGAATGCGTGTTCCTGGATGTGTTTGCACTAGCTCGGGGCCCCTGATGCACGGGCCTGGCTGCACCCCTGTCTGCGGGCAGATTGGCTGCAGGTGCGTCTAGTTGCAGGGGTGCTGCCTCTGGCCTCGAGGTGCTGCGTGTGTTGCTGCCAGAAGGGCCCCCATCAGTTTGCACCATTCATGACCCCTCGTGCAAGCTTGGCCAGCACTCCGAGGCTGCCTGCAGGCCATATGGCCAGAATGCATTCTGGCAGGTGGGGGTGGAAACAACCAGCACATGGCGGGCAAACTCGCGGAAAGCCTTCCATGGTTTGCTTACCAAATTCGAGATATGTTCACCCAGGCAGATGTGCCCAGAGCCCACCAGGCATCAACCTTGTCCCCAGCTCCAGCACATGGTGGACACTTGGGCGTCTGCAGCAAGCTGCTGGACCAGCTGATCCAAGAAACGGGGTTTTTGAACGAAAACAACCATGAAATCGTCAGCTTGCTGCTGCCAATTAACCAGCCGGTTTGCGGTTAAGTCCTTGCGACTGCTACACAACCGCTGTGCGCCGCGCTGAATTTCGTGGTTGCCCATGTACACGTTCGTAAACGGTTGTACGCTGTATATTGACAGCCGATTCGCGTGAATGCCCGCTTTTAGAACCACCTGTCGCTCCTCAACTGCGCTTCGACCAACCTTCGACGGTCCTGCAAGATGTCCAAGGTGTCCAAAGTGCACAAACATACAAGCAGCATCGCAGCTCACACGTCAAGAAACGTTTTCCACTCACTGAACGTGTGTGAACGTGTCCACCAGCCCTGCTGATCGGCATGTCTGGCAGGGCACTTCTCGTTCTGCTGCTCCTCTCTGTGTCATTAGCTGCATCAAGTGGCAGGACGTATGGACTGGCTTATGAAGGGCCTGATCAGTTACAGCCCTTGGCAGCAAGCATGGTGGCCAATACACAGCATCGCCAGGTGTGCGCGCGGACCATGCATGTCCCTGTGCCTTGCACTATCACCTCCAGGATCTAATGCACATTCACATTGCCACAAGAGCACTCGTCAACGCTGCAGCTGCCTATCCTGCTTGTTGAAGCTCATTTACCAGCCGCATGCAGCTTGTGCTGTGGGATTGCGCAGCAGCAGTACATGGTCAGCACGGCTCACACAGCAACATCAGCTGCAGCGCATTTCCCCAAGGCTCCTGTCAAGGCGTTTGAGGTCACCGAATCTGCCAGCCGGTCGATGTCCACAGTCACATTGTCATACACACTAACACACCCCCGTATTGACGTGCATGCAGCTCTTGCAATCAAGTTCCTTCATAGGAGGCACCTTGTCAGTGGAGGGTGTGAAGGAAAAGACACGGAGGGTGGCAGTCTAAGTCTCATAGCCCATGATGGTTTGTAGCTCTGCCGCCCAGCCCGGCATGATGGCTTCTTTCCACTTGACTATCACGTGCTCCCGAGTTTCGCCTTGTTGATGGCGCCGTTTGCCTTTGCCTATGTGCTTTGTTGCCTGGGCCAATTGCCAATCCCTCTACTGAGACAATTTCACCTCTTAAGGGGTCCATGTATGTGGTGTATAGCTTGAGAGCCGCATCAGGTGTGGGTTTCATGGCCTTAAATGCAGCGTAGCCTGTCTGTCATTTGGGGGTTCTGCTTTGATAGGGTCGTCCACCTTGGCGAATATTGGCTGTTTTGTAGGTCCTTGCCTGGGTTAGTTTGTTTCTGTACGTGTCCAGGGTGTCCCGCATTTCTAGGAGTGGGGTAAGGGACTGGACCTGGTAGTTCCAGAGGTGTGCGTGGCTTGCTTGTGGGGTTGGTTGGCCATCTTCCCTTGAGAGTTTGAAGCACCTGGGGGTGGAGTGGAACTGGTGTTGCAAGTGTCTGGGCTGTTGCTGTTTGTTCACCGGTGGCAAGGATGTGGGCTAGTCGCCTCCATGCTCTTTGATGTTTTGGTTTGACAAGGCGGCTGCTCACCAGTCGTCGTAGGTGGGAGGGTGGAAGGACGTGTGTCCTGTTTGGAGACAGTAGTTGCTCTATCCTGGTTACTCCAATGTGTTGTACGAGGTATATGTCTCGTATGAGTTGGGTGTCTTGGACTGCTGCTGCCATTGCCTGTGGTATGTTGGTGAGTTGAGAAGGGATGTGGTACTCTTTGGCGCCCCGTTGCAGAGTCTGTCCCACCTTTTCAAAAGAAGAAGTATTGTTGCCCGAAGGCGAGAGAAAACGTAGACCGTAGACGTGTCTTTTCAAAGACATCAGTTGTCGCACTCGCAGGCTATGATTGAGCAGGTGTGGAAGGTGTTGTGTCATGACTACATCCACTCTTGTAACATATCAAGCATTCAAGCATTGCTTGTATGATTACCCCTAGTGCACCCGGCGCATTTAAAGAGCGGGTCAGTCTCTGGATGTTGCACACCGTTTGCTCTGTCTCCAAGGAGTGGCACCCCAGGCCACCTTGGCTTTGCTGCTGATGTGGGCCGCTGCTGACATCTCTGTCCGGCTGAAATGAAGCCTTTGTTCTTGATCATTTTGTGTTTGGCGCAGTGCGTGCTGTCTGTTCACGGCGAGTGGTCAGCTTGTGGCTTGCAGCAGCAGCAGCAGCGCATACAAATCAGCACAACCTCCGCTTGTTTGCTCAAATTTGTGGCAGGACCCGCAGATAATGGCAGTACTAGCCCCTCTTCAAAACTGCTCGTGGTTCAGGGGGCCCACAACAGCAGCCTGGGCCGCCCCACTGCTGTTGCGTTGGCAGGTGCAGCAGAGGATGCTGGTGGTGCCGTTACGCTTGCTCCAGGTAGGGACAGTTGCCTCCAGCACCAGTCAGTGCTACATCACCAGCAAGGGTGCTTGCCAAAGGGCGGCGATGAGAGAAGGCACTCAGTGAGCGCAGGGTGTGACATATGCGTCTGCAGCACACTCGGCAACACCTGGGGTCAACCACATCCCCCATGCGCTAAGCTTGCAACCCTGCACACCTGGCACATCTTACCACTGCACTCCAAAGCATCACCGAAGTTGACAGCCACAGTCCATGCATGCATGCAGGACCAAGGGTTCTGCACACTCCTCTGCACTTGCTGACCAAACCAGATAGCAGCGTGTGCGCTGCTGGCCTTGGCGTGTCCACCCACTTCCTCAGCAGCAGAATGTGCATCAGTACCACATTGATGCTCACAAGTAGCATATTACTGTCTTGCGTCTGTTTCTATCACTCGCACCCGTCCATGCAACACCCTCACGCAACTGCAGACACCAGCTGTCTCCCCCATGCGCGCACGGCACTCAGTTGCGCCATGCCCACCCCACCCTGCTTGCTGCTGCATGTCCTGCGCGCATGGCTCTCGTGGTGCAGGGATCACCCTGCTGCTGCAGGACCTGCTGCTGCTGAATGTCACACTCAGCAGCCCCAACCAGGCGGACCCCAGCAAGGCTTTCCTGCCTGCAGACCTGGAGTTGCCCTCTGCAGGCGTGCTGATGCTGCAGGATGTTGTGCTGGTAGTCAGCGAGGCAGCCATACGGGATTACATAACCTTTCTCCGATCTGTCCCCAGGGTGACCTCCTTCACTGACAACACCACCTTCTTGCATGTGCGCAACTACTCCAACGCCCCATTTGGAGTGGTAGCAGCACGCAGCCTCACTCTTGTAGCGCCTAGGCGCGCAAGTGTGAGAGGGACGCCACTCACTCTCCTGGCCCCCGCCCTGCTTGGCAGCAACTACAGCATCGCCGACACTGGCGGCCGGGGCCGCGGCTGCAGCGAAGAAGAGATAACCAGCATCGCACAGCAGCAGCGCTTTGACAGGGAGACCGTTGCAGCAGCATGTGGGGACGCAGCGGGCATCATAACTGTCACCGACAGTTACGTGCTGGGCGCAAACAACAGCACCATGGTGCCGCTGCTGCAGCAGCTGGCAAGCGGGGTGGAGGATCAGTCGCGGCAGCCGCTGCTGGTGTTGCTGCAGTCCAACGTGACCTTTGCCAGCAAGGCTTGGGGCAGCAGCTGGCCTGCAGGAGGGGTTGTGCTGAGGCGGCCCGTTGCGTGGGTTGGCAGCAGCACCCGCCCGACATCGGTGGACTTTGGCATGGAGGTGGCACAGGTGGGTTGCGATGAGAGGCGTGTTGTACATGCTGCATTTGGAGCTTCCCTTGGGCTCGCTTGGCTCAAGTTTAGTAGGGCCAGCAGCATCAGCTGGAAGCGCCGCATTTCAGTTGGGGGTCTCCTCAACAGACAACCAGCATTCAAGCGCATGTCGTCCCATACCAGGCATCTCTGGACGCTTGATCAAGCTTGACCAAAGCCAGCACTGCACACTTGTACTTGACAGGTGGCATTCGGCTGGGCATATGCAGTTGTTTGCTGATGTGCGCTCAATCTGTTGTTGCGGTTCACGTGTGTACAGGTTGTGTTGCCAAGCCCCTCGTCCAACTTGACCATGTTCAGTATTGTGCTGGAGAACCTGCCCTATGGGGATGCCGCCTCCCTGCAGGAAGCTGAGGGGAACAGCATTGTGCTGTCCAACAGGCTGTGGCCGATACGATACAAGAGGTACGTGCAAAAAGACGCATCTCGGCCTGCAAGTGGATGCACACAGGCTGCCTGTGTGCGCGGCGCAGCATCCCTTGTCAAGTGCTGTTACAGACAGCAGCAGCAGTCGCGACAGCAGCGGTCATGGCCCTCCTCACAAATGCTGTTGCTACCCATGCTGCTGCTACTGATCAGCAGGTGCTTGTCCAAGATTTTCTGTTATCTTGTCTGATGCCAACTGCTTCCTTCATTTTCATTTCGGCAGGTCTGATGCCAGGCTGGTGCTGCATGATGTGGTGTTGGTCATCCCTGAGCAGTCCCAGATCAATGGTGTCATCTACTGGGTGAACGCCTTCAACTCTGAGCTCGAGTTCTGGAGGAACAGGTGCGATTACCAAGGCAGCTGTACCACTATGCATGTATGTTTGACTGCAGGGTGCTTGTCGTCAGCTTCTTGTTCTGCAGCAGGGCTCTGCCTGGTGACTTCGGCTTGTGCCACACCCCTTTTCCTGCAGCTTGTGGCAGCAACTGCCTGCGTGACTCTGTCACGGTGCAGCCACCTGGTGTTGTTGTGCTAGTGGTGTGCTGTGCTGTGCTGAGGTGTGGTCAGGTCACAGTTGCTGTGCTGCACTTGCACTGGGTGTGCTGAGCTGCCAGTGCCTGTGCTGCATCGACCTGCAGGACTACCTTCCTGCGTGACACCTTGAAGTACACCGAAATCAAGGTGTGTGCAGGGGCTCTACCTGCGATGGCAGTGACAGCATCACTGGCTGCTGTGGCAGCGAACCCAGCATGACAGCTGTAGCACCATGCATGTGTGTGGCTGTTACAGTGTTGATCACCCATCGTGCTGGCTGATCATGTCATGTTGACAGCGGTGGGCATGCAACGCGATTCATCTTCTGCCGAAACGTGGACGGCAATAGTTTTCAGCAGTGCACAGCTGTTGAAGATATGTTTGAAATGGCACTTGCTGACAGCCCTGTCACAGACCAAGATAACAAGCTCAACAAGCTGAGGTGTTCTGCTGCGCCCTGGATCCCTTTCTTGCTCTGACCCCATCGCGCCCGTGTGCTGCACTGCCGCTGCTGCTCGCACTCCCATGCAGTACACCCTGGGTTCAGTGCCTGGTGATTACGTCATCATAACAGCGCTCAGCAAAGACCAGATGGTGTGGAACGTCACCTACACCACCCGCCCCCAGGTGGCTGCGCCCCTCCAGCTGCCTGTCAACGCCAGCCTGCACCGCAGGGGCAGCAGCAACCTGGACCCACAGCTCGGCGCGGTCAGGGATGTGCAGGACCTGGTGCTGGCGGTGAGTGTTGTGCGGTGAACCTGCCAAGCTGTAGGCAGGATTGAGTGAAGCAGTAGAGGCACTACCAGGACCGGGAGGGGGATCAGGTTCAGCCTACAGTGTACGGGGTGTGTGCGAGTCAGCAGCAGCATCAACTGACGGCCTGCGGCACGAAACACATTTGAATATCACAATCACCAACATTGCATGTCTGCACTGTTGCACAGGCTGTAAAGCTGGTTTGGCACCAACACACCTCTTTCTTGCACTTTATGACGTCAATACATGTTCCCTGTACCCTGATCGGCTCCCTTGCTGTTGCGTTGCCACGCTTTGCTTCCTGGTGCAGCTCTGGAACCAGCGCACCAGTGCCTGCACCCGGCCCCACATACTGCTGCCTGCCAACAACCAGCAGCAGCTCAGCCTGGCGCCAGCACACCTCAGCCTTAGCCAGCAGCAGGTGCGCCCGACGGCTGGCAGCAATGCTGGCAGCAGTGGCAGCAGTGGCAGCCTGTCGATCATCCCTGAGTCACTAGCAGAAGCCGGGTTACACGCTGAGGGTGGTGACAGCATCTCAGTGCTACTGCCGAACGGCACCAATGCAACATGGAACGGCAGCACAGCCAAGACAGTGTTACCTCCCAAGTGGCCGCCTCCTGGCGGCGAGCCTATCGACTGTCCTGCGACCATACGCGGTTTTGCTGGGCCGCAGAAGACGGTGGTTGATGTGGCATTCACCACGGGGCTGTTTGCGGTCAGTGGGCCGACAACGCCGCGGACAGATGCACCGACAGTGGGTGCCGCTGCTACAGCCGATGCAGCTGCGCTGCAGAGCGGGGGTGTGCTGAGGCTGGAGGAGGTACGGCTTGTCAACTTACCACAGGGAGAGGGGGTGGCTGATGCCGTCAGCAATGGCAGCAGATCCAATGAGGCTGTTATGCCGACAGCCCCAGGCCTCTGGATCTCCTTAGCACCCAGACATGTCTTCACACACCTACTGTGGTTCATTGACAGGTGAGGGGCTGGATGGGCGGTTGAAGTAGTCATTATAGTCAGTCAATCTCACCCCTGTCTGCCACGGCAACCGCCGATTGCATCTTGAGGGGTGCATGCCCTCTGTGGAAAAGGCTATTCAGCAGCAGCTGCAAGGGCCATGGCGGCTTCTTCAGTCCAGCGTTGGCTGTGCGGGTGGCGTTGTTTGGTCTGACCGTCAGACCAAACAAATGTCAGAAGGTGGGGACATGCAGGTGCAGTGTGTACGTACTGGCATGCAGGCCCCACTTCTGACAGTCAGCTCAACAGCAGCTGCAGCAGGGTTTTTCCCAGGTTTCTAACAGCTTGGTGTGCTAATGTGCTGTTTGCAACTTGCAGGAACCTGTCCAGCCCCAACGGGCCGTCTGTGCTGTTGTCGAATGTGACATTGCTGCTGCCACCACAAGAGGCGGCCCAGCTGGCAGCAATGGCGGCTGCTGCAGCAGAGGGAGTGGCTCCAGGCCTTGCACAGTTCCAGCTGTCCTTCCCATCAAGTAAGGAGAGGGAGCCTCCATGACTGAGGGTTGCTGGCAGTTGTAGTGCTGAACCTTGAAATTGGCCAGTGTATATACTGCCGCAGACTGCAGATGGCGCTGCCAGCTGCAATGCGCTCGTTTTGTTCAGCACCCAGTGTCGTGTAAGCTCATACCTACGTGATGGGACGCAAGCTCCAATATTCAACTGCGGTCATCAGCAGCTATCGGATAGATTGAGGGCAACCTGCATCACATATGCTCACCTATAAACATCACTGCCGCTGCCCATTGTACTTTCGTACTTTCGCCTGCGCTTGCTCCCTGCTGCATTAATGCAGGCTCAGGTCTGCTGCCAATGGTGTACCGCAACGTGGCACTGGGCGCGCCTGCACCTGCCACACCCAACGCAGCAGCAGCCTCAGCGCCCACAGCAGCAGCAACAGGCGGCAGCGGCAGGCGTCTGCTGGCAGCTGCAGCCAGTGCGCATGGCATGAGGACGCCCGGCTGCGGTAGGGGGTGTGCAGGTCCCTGGTTTGATCTGAGGCGGAAGCTTCTGCAAGCTGCAGCCCCACCTGCTACACCCCCCAGCTCACCCCCAGCCGGCAGCAGCTTGGCAGGGGGAATCTGTGTTGGACAGATGGACGGTGCTGGAATAGTCGGCAGGGATGTGTGTATGGTCCCGGCAGGGCCCGAGTACCAGCTGCCCCCTGGCTACTACTGGCCGCAGGACAGCGCCAGCGCCGGCAGCGGCAGCAATGGCTGGCCAGCTTGGAAGGTTGCTGTGGTGGTGGCAGTGCTGGCTGTGGCAGTGCTGGCTGCTGCGCTGCTTGCAATGTTTCTGCTGGTGCGCCGGAAGCGCAAGCAAACTGCAGCTGCGCAGGCCCTGCAGGCGGAAGCCAAGCGCTTGGTGGGAGTGGCCAGCACAAAAAGCACGGGCAACCCCTCGAACACCAGCAACGGCAGCAGCCGCCGCATCCCTGCGGGCTCCAACGGCGGCGGCGGGAGCGGCAGCAGCAGCAATGACAGCGGCACATTTGCGCGGCTGCAGGCCCTCGCCCGCCTGTATGACTGCTGCCCAGGCCAGGGCACCCTGAGTCCACCAGGCAGCAGCGCAGCTGCTGCTGGGGCTGCCTTCACAACAGCGGCAGCGGCGAGCAGGTCCAGCAAGAGTCACTCCAATGGTTCTGTGTGGCCCACAGAGGGTGCTGCTGGCGGCGAGGTGTACAGCAACTCACCCACTTTCCAGCGCTCTACTGAGTCAGCAGGGTCTGGGTCTGTGGTGGTATGCCTGGGAGAGCAGCTGGGGCAATTGGCAGCTACACACATGGCCAGTCTTGATTTTGGGTCTGGGGACGAGTCTGATGGCTCCTCTCGGCCAACTCCTGGGTTTGGCTCCTTCACGGTTTCAGGGGGCAGCCGTGGCCTGCGGCAGCAGGGAGTGCCTTTCACAGGGCTGTCAGTGGGCATGCCATTGGCCCTGGGTGGAATGGCCGGGAACTTGCAGCCGCAAGCAGCAGCAGCAGCAGGGATTACGGCAGCAGCAGCTGCACAGGGACCGCATGTGGCGAATGATGACGCGAATGGGACACTTGTCCTGTCCCCTTCCCAGCACCAGCAGCTGCGGCAGCAGCTGCAGCAGCAGGCCCCGTCGCAGCTCCAGAGGACGCAGCAGGGCGCTTCACGCATCAGCAGTGCCATTAGCAACATGACTGCTGACCTGCAGCTGCAGCGGCTCAACCGCTATGCCAACAGCAGTGTTTCAGGCATGTCTGGCCAGCCATCACAGAGCCCCCGTGCCTCCCTGCCTGACGAAGTCTTTGTCAGTGTGCGTGACAGCTCCCAGAAGCAGCGGCGGTCGAGTTGGCTCCCACCGCAGCAGGAGATTCAGCCCGCTTCCGAGCAGGATAGCGTTGGCCACGACAAGCAGCTCGTGGTGTCTGCACGTCGTTTGCCCAAGTGGCAGTCGCGTCAAGACCTGTTACGCGCCCAGTCGCAAGTTTCTGCCGGACGTGGCCCAACCGGCAGTGGTAGAAGCGGCATGCTGATGACGGGTGCCGGTCAGCTGCATATGATGGAGGTCATCGGGGCAGGTTCCTTTGGGGTCGTCTACAGAGCGTGTTGGAGGTGCGGGTCAGGATGCAAGCGCGCGTTGCTCCCTCCTTTTATGCACGTTTGGGCGGCGTGAAACGATTTTATTGCCAATCTGGTTCTTTGTTTACTGCACACGCTGTGAGCGCAAGCAGCACAGTATTCAGTGGTCATTTTCATTTTGCTGTTGCTTGTCTCAGACAGCAGTGCTGTTGCTCGTCTGGGCTTGTTTGTGCAGGGGGATCCCAGCTGCTGTCAAGGTTATGCAGCTGCCAGTGTTCGAGGATGAAGCAGCAGGTGCTGCCCATGCGAGGAGTCCCACAGGAGGTGCCGGCCTGGCAGCAGCAGCAGTGGCTGAGAGGCGCAAACGGGGTGGCATCAACAGGCGGGAGCAGATGGCTGTCATGGAGGCTGCATTGGGCTCCTCTCTCAGCCACCCAAACATTTTGACGGTGGGTGATCTGGTGCAGGGCTGTCATGTGCACCAGCTGCCGGCAGTTCACTCAACAGTCTAAGCCCCAAACTGCTGTCATACCCAAGCTGCGCACCTGCAGAGCCCCCAAACACGCTGTCCTGCCCAGACAAGCTTGCCACTGGGTGCAGGGCTGTTGCGTGCACTGCTGGCATTTCACTTCACAATTCAGGCCGGAACAGTTGTGGCGCAACCTTCGTCACACCCAAGCTGCACACCTGCAGGCCTGTGAAACCTGTGACTTGCCCTATGCTGAAGCACTAGCTGCCAATTGTTGTCACACCCAAGCTGCGAACCTGCAGAGCCCCTAGGACTCGTGAGGTGCCCTGTGCTGAAGTATTGTCGCACACTGCTGTATCCTTTATGCAGGTCTACACCTACCTGCTTCGCCCGCTGACGGCACCAGGGCGCGTCCAGAGCGGCATTGACCCCGCCATGACACAGCAGCAGATACAGCAGCAGCTAGACGGTACCAGCACATGCAGCGCTGACCAGCACGGGCAGCAGCAGCAGCTGGCCCGTCAGAGCAGAGGCGCAACGGCTAGCAGGCAGGGCAGTGGTGACGATGCAGTGGTGACAGGATACGAGCTGCAGCTGGTGATGGAGTACTGCCCCCTGGTGAGTGTGGAAATTTGTGATCTTTCTGCACTGCAGTAAGCAGTGGTAGGCCATGGGTGTTTGAGCAGTTGTTTGTCCCAGCTGGCCAGTCCATGTGCTGGGCATGTGATAGGGAGCTGGCGGGCACATGCCATTGCCGAAACGCGCTGACTTGCCGTTTGTTTCTTTCCCGCCGTTTGGTGTGCCGTCAGGGTGGTTTGCGCCACTCTGCCGGCATTGTGCATCAGACGCTGCAAACGCCTACAGTGTATTGCAGGGGCAATCACCTATTTCAAGGATGGCACAGCAGCACCTAGACGTGCTGCTACTCGCTGCTGTTGCTGCTTGTGTTGCAGGGTTCACTGCGTGCTGCGATTGACAATGGGCTGCTGGAGGACAGGCTGACGCGCTGCCCTGACTACCTCACAGTCCTCACACTGGCACTGGTGAGAGCCACTTAGTGACGAGCCATCAGCTGTGTTGTCTCAATTTGCTGATTTGCGGTGTTGCATCGTGCAAGCTGCAGTAAAGGGTTTCTTAATCGAGAGAGTTGGCGCCGCAGCTATGTTTGATGCCATCAAGCAAACAAACAAAACAAAGCTGTCGGACTGGAAAGGGCGCCTTGCAGCAGTGTTTTGCACATAAAGTTGACTGCAGCTGCAGCTAATGCATGATGCCATCGACACCACACTGACACATTTGCTATGCCCCTTTCATTGCGCATTCCGTAGACCGATCCCACCCAATGTAATGGTGTGCAAGCCTTGATTCAAGTCATGACTCAAGTCATTCTGAACATTGTTCTTGGGTTCTGTGCACGCGTCCCGTCTGCCATCTGGCTTGCGCAGGGTGTCGCGCATGCGATGAACCACCTGCACAGCGAGGGCATCGTGCACGGCGACCTCAAGGCTGGCAATGTGCTGCTCAAGGCTGAGCTGCAGCCCGTCGCCTTCGACGCAGCAGGTGCTGCTGGGGTGGGTTGGTCGATGTCCACAGGCGGCGGTGGTCTGCACTCAACGGCGGCTGGGACGTCCGGCCCTGTGGGCAGCAATCCTGGAGGTGGGTTGATGGAGTTGGTTACGCTTTGTTGCTCTGTGTGACTGTGGGATTGCCAACCCCGCTGTCGCCTTTCCCAGACATGGCCTTCTCCCTGCTGTCCGCTGAACCAAACACCCACTAAGTCAGTCCCGGGACATGTCCATCAGCTGATGACCAATACCTGGATGGGAACTGCTGGCGAATGGACTTTTCTGCAGCAGCTCCCTTGGTACAATCAAGTAGGTGCATCCAACTGCATGGTCAATGGAATTTGATGCATACGCTCACCGTCACTATCACTAATAGTGAGTACTGCCGTTGCATGCCTACATGTGGCTGCTGCGCATTCGGGCTTGCCCTCATGCAGGCGTCAGCAGCGGCAGTGGCAGCAGGGCCATCGGCAATGGCGTGCGGCACCAAGAGCAGCTGGTGGCCAAGGTGGCTGACTTTGGGCTGGCGTGTCGGCTGAGGGACCAGGACACACACGTGTCTGGTGTGCACAGGGTAAGCAATCGCCGCACCGCGATGCATACACCTGCAGCCCCCAACAAAATCTTTGCAGCATGCTCTGACGTTGCTATAGTGTTGCACATATACGTTCTAGCCGTGCCTCAGAATGTTGCATCATCAGGTTGAGCATCACCATACGAGGCAACACCAGCGCCCGACTGCTGATGTGTGTGCTGTGCAGGGTACCCTGAACCACATGGCTCCAGAAATGCTGCTGCACGGCCACGCCTCACGTGCAAGTGACGTGTACGCTTTTGGCATCCTGCTGGTACGTATCCTTCACTGCTGTCTGAGCTTTTGGTGCATCGTTTGACTTTCGGGAATAGTTCATGGTGATGCAGCGCTGCTGTCACAGCACCATCTGGGCTCAGGGTACGTGCTACAGCATTCCACAGGTGGGGTTTTCCAAAGACACCCAGGGAAGTCCGCCTTCCTGGGGCCCAGGTTGCTGATTGTGGCTGCTGTGTGTGCTGCCTGCCTGTGCAGTGGGAGATGGCCACTGGGATGCGCGCATTTGCAAGTAAGTGTTACACAATCACAGCCTCCTTCTACCTTTGACAGAGTACTGCTGTGAATATGCTGTATGGCTGACAGGCTGGGTGTGCCTGCTTTCACAGCTGCTGTAATGTCGACTGCAAAAGCTCTTGTTGTCCTTACCTGGCCTGGCCCATGTACGCATGTGCTCAGGACTAGCTGTTGTCTGTTTGGTGAGTGACACCGTGTTGAACACAGCAAGTGTCGCACGCTTACCATTGACCCACAGGCAATGCTTGCCCGCACGCACTCACTTGTGTCCATAATGTTTTCTGCTCTCTTCGTGCCTTGCAGACGTCCCCAAGGCGCTGGTGGCTGCAGTGGTGCTGCGGGACCAGGCCCGGCCCGAGTGGCCTGACAGCAGCAGCACCGCCAACCTGGTGGTGGCTGCGGCTGCAGCTGCTGCAGGAGCCGTGGTGCACGAGGGGTCGCCGCCAATGGCTTACAGGGAGCTGGCTGCTGCATGCTGGGCACATGAAGCGCACGACAGGTGAGTATCTGCTCGGCTAGGTGTTCAACACCTCGAAGGCTTCGAGATTACGACTGTGGGTGATTGTCATGCGGGCTGCATTTTTTTGTTGGGGGCACTGGCTAGATGATGCGTAGGACTTATAGCTTCTGTTGGCTTGAATGCGCGCTCTCACTATTCCGAAAAGTTAGTAACAGCGCTTTTATGAGGAGTCCGACTAGTTGCGCCTTTCATAAGCATGCCCTGCACCATCCTTCCTTTCCATCACATACTCTGTCACTGTGGCAGTGTTTCGACTGGCACTTTTTGTTGTTTGCGTTGCCACCACCCTTTGCTCCCTGCTACACAGGCCGTCCTTCGACCTGATCTGCACCACCCTAGGCGACCTGCTGGCCCAGGAGCATGCCCGCCAGGCAAAGCTGTCAGCCCTCATTCAGCAACAGCCTGCCACAGTCCACCCTCCTGAAATGGCTGCAGCCCTTCAGCAGCAGCAGCAGCAGGGGGCAGGCCGTCCTGCTGCAGCTACACCCCGCCCTGCTGATCGTTGGGCGCCAGCAAGCAGCGCAGGCGTCAGTGCAGCTGTTGCAGCAGGTCCTGGGCGCAGCGGGGCTGCAAGCAGACAGCCTTTCAGTCCGTTTGCTGCCTTAAAGGCAGAGCCGTTTGCATCGTGCAGCGTGGTCAGCCTGGTCCCCCTAGGCAGCCGGAAGGGCACTACAGTCAGCTCGCAGGAGCTGCAACAACAGAAGTAACTGGTGGATGGTGTTGGCGGCAGGTCTTTTGTGTCTTCTTCTTGGAAGTCCAAGCTGGATGTAGTAAACTGCGCAGTCTGCGCTGCATATAAGCGGCTGCCACCCTGGCACGGTGGCAGCGTCGCACCAAGTTTGTGGCATTTGCGTTGGCATTCGCGTTGGCATCCGGGCGCCCAGCCAGGGCCCCTTTTCTTGAAACTCGTCCGTTGAACCAGGTCGTGTGTGAGGAAGGCAGTACAGGCCAGGGTGTCCCCTGACTGGATCGGCCTGACTGCATTGTTGTGAAGGCCCCGCATCAGCCTTCGTCCGGCTAGTGCTGCTACTGCGTACAATTGTTGTACTGTGGCAGGCCCTCTCCTGTGTTGTGGCAGGCCCTTTCCTGTGTTGTTCAGTTGTGTTGTTCAGTTGGCCAAAGATGTGGACAAAGAGCCTGAAGGCGCTGCTTGATGCAGCAGCTCCAGGTGTGGTTGATTGCTCTGGCGGTTGCGTGTTGTGCAGAAGCGTATCTGATCCGGGGGCTTGAAGGTTGATGGCCCTGCTTTGTTTGATTGTGAGTTGGCGAGCTGTGCTAAGTGTGCGATGGTAGTCAACTGCATCAGGCCATGTGGATTGGAATGGGGAATGCAGACTGGGGGATGAGGGGGGCGACATGTGTGCCCATATGGGCTGCTGCTGCAGCAGTTTTACCTCTATCACGTGCCACCTGGGCACATTGGGGTGTGTATATGAACAACAAAGAAAACAGAAAAAAAGACAAAAAAAAACAGAAAAGGCTTGGATGGTGTTGTTCTGCATATTTATGTGGCAGCTGCTGGATTTTAGCAGCTGCTGCTGGAGTCTGATGGCAAGGGTTGATTCAATGGGTCTGGCTTGGGTCCTGACTGGCAGAAGGCTGTGTGGGTGTGCACTGGCATGCAGCCACCAATTATGTCTGGGTCTGATCGATTGAAGGAGTTTTCTGCAGGTCTGAGGCCTTCCTTATGTGACTTTGCAGTTGGGAGCCAAGCTGGTTGATGGTGCTGTGTCTATTCAGCCTACTATTACTAATAGGTGACCTCACTGGGTCAAGGGGTCGTTTGACTGCCCTCTTGGGAACCAAACCAGGCTCATAGGGCGTGCGCCAGATTACATTGGCGGCCAGGCATTGATAGGTGCCTGGCTGTGACGTGTCGCCGGCTTCACCGTAGGGCGGTCGGCTTTTTGTTCAGGGTTAAGGTGTGCCGCAAACCATATACTGGGCAGTGTACTGCTGCTGCCGGGCTAGGGATGTGCTGTTAGGCATGATATGCAATACACGTACAGGGTGTGTTGACTGGATTGGATTGGCCCCAACGTCAGCCCCTGCTGTTGACATTGTTGTTTGTGTCATATGTCCTGCGCCCCACAGGCTTGAGTAAGCTGCTGTGTCCAGTTGCGCCAGGTGTGAGGCTGCATGGCTGCGACAGCACGCTGCTGACAAAGGCCTCCAGCAGGGTTCATATTGTCGTCTGTTGGGTCCATCATTAGCAGCGACCCTGCTGTTGACGGAGCCACTCAGTGCATACGGTGTGCTTAGGGCAAGCGCTTCAGTCCCTGCAGGCTGCGCGGCCTGCTGTACAGTCCGACTGTGAGGCTGTCTTCTGTGCCCACTCAGACTGTGCCAACACACCAACATGCAGGCCCCACGGTGAGGACGTGGCAACCGCCCAGCGGTTACACACGGTCCTCTCCTTAACTAACGCTGAGTGCCTGGCACTTCAGCGTCATCTCTCTCTCTCTCTCTGCAGGCCCCAGTTGCATTGACAGCTGCGCACCCGTTGCAATAGCTTGCGTGCTATTCTTTTTATTGGAAAGGTTGCGATTGCAACGAGGACAAGGGTTTGATGGTGTGGCGCTGGGCGCCGCAGTCCGCTGGTGCTCGATTGGTTATGTCAGCGGACAGACTTGCGCACCAGATGCCATGGCCGGCATGGCCAAATCTTGATGAGCACCTGCCTCGGGTTGTCTAGCGCCCCTTGCAGGGGTTTCTTGGTGCATGCGTATACTGGTCACCGGTATGCCATACAAGACAGTTTCTTCTGCAGCTGCCTGTGCTCTTCCTTAGATAGTTGGTGTGATTCACGTCTGCAGACAAGGCCATCGGCCTGAAGCGCCGGCTTCAGCTACTCTGCTGCTGTTCCAGTGTGGCGGAGCAGGATTGGCACACATTGGCTGCCAAGCCTCTGATTGCGTTGTGATGGTGATGCTTTTTTTCTTGCAGGACCTGTACTGGTTGAGTCAAACAAGCCCTGCAGTGCCAGACTCTAGTTGTTGAGTCCCACATATAGTCACGGGCAGAGGGTGACTCCTAGGTCATTGGCCGCAGGCTGCGGTCAGTGAGGAGGAATGTCATACATTCGCAGTGCGCCTGACTGCATGTGCGGTAGTTGCTCATGCCTTGGCTGGTTGACCCTGCTGTGTATATGTTGACCACTGCTCTTTTGCCGGTATGGTGGTGGGTGATGGTTGTGCTTGCAGGGCTTGCTGTGTACCCAACGTGGGGCTCCTCAACGTTGAGGTGTTGCTGTGCGGCTGCGAAGGTTGGCATAATCACAATGGTCCTACAGCCTGTAGTACTGAGTACGGTAGGTCTACAGGTTGGAATCGAGTCTCCTGGTTGCCAGCAAGCTGCCTGGACCTGTCAAAGGTACCCACCGGTGCACCCCAACACTGTTGTGGCACCGACGGGTACCTTTGACTGTGTTTATGCTACATCTATTTTTACTTAGTGACAGTCAGTCACTGTGACAGATGTTACAACTAGTGCCTAGTAAGGCTGTTGGAAGGCCTAGGCGCATAGTGTGAAGGAGGTGTGTAGGGATCGCAAGACTTGACCAGCGTGGGCTAGATCTGTCCCCCGATTATCATCTTGATGGAGGACAGATCTAGCCTCCCAAGCTGCGTCATGCATGTCAGTTGTGCTGAGTTGGCTGCTGCAGCGGAGGGTGGATGTGTGAACATGTGCAGTTGTGGGCCATCTGTGGCCTGAGTGCCTCAACTGTGTCGTGGCCACAACCATGGGTGTGTCCTTGAGTCATATCTATTGGAGTGAGCTGATGTTTACTTGGCATCATACGGGGTGTGTTGAAGACTGGTTGACCCAGTCCCACTGGGACTGGCAGTTCCCAAGTTTCAGCTGGCAGTTGGCACACACAGTGGTTCACACTCTGGGTTGAGGCTTTCAGTTTATCTTGTCACTCCCCCTTTTCAACAGGTGAGGTGACCTCTGTCCCAGTTGACTCTGTCATAACGGAGTGTGCGTGTAGGCTGTTGTTCTCCGCAAGCTGTTGTGCTGGTGGCTCGGTCTGACCGGCTCGTAGCCCCTGGCAGGGGTCACACATGCATGACCCCCTTCACAGGTGAAGAGTGTGGGGTGTGAAGGGGGCTGACCCCTTCACAACCCCCTTCACCACCCCCTTCAAGGCTGTGTGGCCACAGTGTGAAGGGTGGGGGCTTAGTGGTCACCCCTTCGGAAGGGGGGTTGCCCGCCTAGTGATGGTCATGTGGAGCTGGGTGCCGCCAGTACCACTGGGAGTAGCACCAGTGGCTGTGAGTCAGCTGACACTGGCAAGTACTTGCAAAAAATCGATGTGGTTGTTGGTTGCGACGCCGGCTGTGTGCGCAACCTCTGCTGCTGTAGTGTGTTGGTGGCATTGTATGTTATCATGGCTATGGTGCCATAGCCAGTACATGTTCGTGCTTGTACGGCTCAAGGTCTGTCAATCGAAAGCCTGCCCAGCTGCTGCTGCCAACTAGGCAGAGGCGAGGCACCTGGGTGCTGCAAGCTCATGAGCTCAGCTGGCAGTAGCAGTCTTGTGTCTCGTGTTACAGCTGCCGGCTGTTGTTGCTGCAACGCATGATCGTGGGACTCCCACTATAAGGTTGAGTCTTATTGGGCCTGATTTGAGGAGCTCAGGGAGCCTGTTTTGAGGGGGAGGGGGCATGGGTAGGTCCGCATTCAAGTTCTAGGTTGCGCACGGCTGTTGTGGTGTTTCTATGTTGCATGCGTCTTCAAGAGTCGGGCGTCAGTCACTGGGCCAGGCTTCAAGCCTTGACGCCTCAAGTCAGGCTGGCTTCGGTGAGTTGGCATATACCTGGGTGCCCCTCATCGTTGATGCTCATAGAAATTGTACGCTGCCAGGGTTGTGCATTCTCCAAGACCGGCTGGATCAGACGGCCATCTTTCCTGACATCTTTGCTGGTGAATGCTGCGCGTTTGCCTGAGCCTTTCATTCTCAATGGCTGCTTACTCATGTTGATTTTCCAGGCACTTGATTTGCAAGCCATGCGTGGCTTGGGACATGTCCCAGTGCACACTGTACTACTGAGTCAGCAGTGCTTGAAGCGTGTGGGGTCAGCCTGCCAGGGTCAGTGATTGTGCATCTTTAGCCTGCATTGGTGCATTGTCACGGCTTCCAGCCCTGGTCCTGTTTCCCTGCTTGGTTCTTTTGGACGGCGTGCTGGTTGTCGTTTGTCACACACTTGCAGTTTCTGTTCTTTTGAGTTTCAGCGTTGAAAGATCTCTAGACACTAGTGTGATGGCTTGCTGTTTAAATGCAGAAAGGGGGGTTGATCGGCCATGGTCGGGGGGTTGGCCGGGGTATGGTCGCCCCTTGGCCGAGGGGTAGGCCCCCTTGGCCGCATGCCCGCCAAGCCTTAGCCGTACCTGAACCCCTGGCCATGCCCCAGCTAAGCCTCGGCCGCTGCAGCCAGGCCTGGCCGGTGACTTGATTAAGGCCTAACCGGAGTAGTCAACCGTTGAGCGGGTGTGGTCGCAGCTTAACCGGACAACCCTCACCGCAGTAAACCGCCAAAACAGATTGCAAGCCTTTGAGTGGGTTTCGCGCTGTAATCTTTGATTGAAGTTCAAAAAAAACACTTCCTCGATTGTTTCGAGCAGTTGTTTGAAGCATTCAGGTCAAGCAAGAGCTCATACGAGTGGGCTTTCAAATTCTTATGATGCTTGTGCCATGAGAAAGACTACGCGTGATGCGTTTGGGGGCTTTTAGGCATCAAGCCTGATCTGCAGCTCGTCCACCGCCTTGTTCGGCAAGCATAAGGTTAACTACCGATCTGTGCACACCGAATGCTCTTGATAGCAGGTCTGTCAAGCGTGGGCAGCCCGATAGGTTCAACAGCGATGTACTTGTCGATTTCATTGTTCGCCTCTGGCGTCTAGGCAGCAACGCAGCAGGAAGTGTTCTGCAGCAGCAGACCTGTCAGGTGATGGAACAGTACTAGTCTGGATCTTGGCTTGCAGGGTGAAAGCAGGGCCAAAAACAACACCAAGTGTACCCTGTGTCCATCATCAGCATGTTCTTGTGCACCAGCGTGTCCACACAGGGACATCTGTTGGAGTGAAGCAGCAGTGCAGGAGGGTTGCTGCGTTGCTTGGTTGACGCAACGTCACAGTTGCATATGCAAGAGTATATGTCTTCAGGTTCATCACAGCAGTTGTGCCTCCAGCAGGCAACAAAACCACACATGCACAGGAAGAGCATTGCATGCCATCATGCCACTGGCATGATGCCAGTTGCACGGTGTCCAGCCATGCATGCTAGGAGAGGCATCTGTGGCGGAGGTGTTGCACGGTCCCAGCAAGCTAGTGCCATAGCATGTTTGCCCGTGGCTTCAAGTGCCTGTGGCACCCCTGCAGCACAGGCCTAGCTAACAGCATGCATGCCCCTTGCAGCATACTCTACACATAGCTATCTGCCCTGCTGAGTCCAGCCAAGGCTTGGCTGCATCCGGTAGGGCAGATAGCTGTGTGTAGAGTACGTTGCTAAGGGGCATGCATGATGTTTGCAGAGTCAGCAGCTCTGGCTCACAACCAGCTGATAAGACTGCTACCATCAGTCCCACGTAAGCCAAACAGCTAGCTGTGCGTTGCTGTTACCAGGATGGCCATGCTTAACCGGGGTAAAATCAGCCACCCTTGGCCACCCCAGGTGGCCAGGCATGGGCGGTGAAGGGTGGCCGCTCGGCGGCCAAGCCTTGGCCCACATGGTTAACCCGGTTAGGGGGGTAAAATCAGACACCCTTGGCCACCCCCCTGGTTAAGGCTTGGTTGCCATTGGCCGATCAACCCCCCTTTCTGCATAGTGTTTTTGCCAACAGTACTGTTGATACTAGTATCAAAGCATGGGCGCCATGGGCATGGTGGTGGTCACAATTGCGGGCACAGATGCGTGTGGTTGGTGTGTTGCTGGTAGTAAGATAGTGCCCGGAACCGGGGAGGTAGCGTGATTTCCTGTGGAGACACTGGTAACACACAAGATGGTAACACAATGTAGCTAGCACTGGGGTCCCCCACCGCCACCCCAGGCAACAAAAGCCTAACAAAGCAACCTCACAGTTGCTGGTAGTGTGGGTCACCCCTTGCTGACTGTGACAGACTCCATCCTCACTCGACAGGGCCATGCACTTGTTCCACTCTGGATGCACCAGGGGGTTTCAGCTCTTTCCAGCCCTTACAGGGCTGAGTCACAGCATGGAGGCCACACTGGAGTCCACAGCTCTGGCGCTTGCAGTTGAAACTGACGCGTGGCTCACTGAGTGGGGTTGTGCGTGTTGCAACGCTGTTGGCTTCTGCGTGCTGCTCCCCTTGTATGATGGAGTCTGGTTGTTAGTCTCAATGATTGCATGCTTGCAACACCAAGCGCGGGGCAATCAACACATTGTTGGGACAGCTGCACAACAGCAGCACAACTGCTTTCTTACATTCATTCACTGTGTAACGAAGATCACACACTCACTTCAGTCACCATCGCACACCATGCATGTACAACTCTATGGCGCAGTCCTGCAGCAGCGCCCAAAGATCCATTCAAAAGGCTACTGCCGCTGCCACTTCTGCTGCCAATGATGCCATAAATGACTGCACCGCAGCTGACAACATCGGGGCGCTGCTTGAACTCAATCCTGGACCCACACCAATGGCGTTACCCCTGGCACCAGCAGCAGCAGGGAAGGCACAGGAAATGGCATAAGCTGCATGCAGCCTGCGGGTGTAGATGGTGCTACATGGTTCTGTGAGATGGGTCGACGTGCTGCTGCCTTGCTGCTGCCCACCGCTGCAGAAGGTCCTACAGCATTAGCTGTCTTCAGGCACCTCTGCCCCAAGGCCAATGTGAGATGACTCTTATTAGCAAGGATAACTTGCTGCCTGCAATCACACAGTGTAAACAGGCAACACGCTGCTTTCACTGCGAATGTCCAATGGTCCACGCTAGAGGCTCACCCTATGGTCTCCCCTGGCCTGAGCAGACCTGCCAGCATCGGATGCTGTTGCAGGCACCATGTCTACATATGCTGCTGCTGCCGCACTGCTGCCACCTTGAATCTGCTTGCTGAGACGCCTGCTTCGCTTCGTGCTTGGGCAGTGAAGGGGAGATGAGCCAGGGGTTGGCCCACCACCCAGCCGGGCTGGGTGACCTGCATGTGCACACACGCATAATCAGGACATGTGCAGAAAGGTCACCATAATGGGGCAGGTGTTGAAGCTGGCTTGAGGCTCAGGGTACAGGCTCACATGGCAGCAAGGCTCACATGGCAGCAAGCGAGACCACAGTGCTGCCACAGTGCTGGCAGCCAGGGACTACAGGTGAGTCTGCCCAATCAATGTGGCCTCGGCATGTCAGGTGGTAGGTGACAGACCACACCTTGCCACCAGCCCAAAACCTACATCAGCGGGACAAATCTGATCAGTGACTACTACTCCTGTACAGCACAGCCCTTTGCGAGGTAATGTGAGCACTGTGCTACGTGCATGCCCCAGCCTGGTAGCACACCTGATGCTTTGACTTTGCGTGCTAGCAGTGCTACTTTGTCATCCTGCCTGTGTCAGTGACTGCTGTCGCTCCTCCTCTTGGTGCTCCTGTTCCTCCTCGTGGACCCTTGTGCAGTTGATGGTGGCTGCTCTGCTGGAGCTGCAGCAGCCGCAGCAGCAGCCACGGGCTCAGCAGAGGGAGTGAGCCCTGCAGTTTTCACGGGCACAGAGGCAGCAAACAGCACCACATGGCGGTCATGTTGCTGTACCCCAGCTGCACATGCTGCTGACTGAGTGGAACCACGGCCTGCCAGAGTATTGGATGCACTGCCAGCAAGAACAGATGATGCTGCCAAAGGCATGTATGTCAGCGAGGATGCGGTCTATGCCATAGCAGTGCTGAGCATGACAGATGCGCTGACTCAGGCTGGCAGCGTCTGCACATTATGTGGCAAGCGGCTTGTGTAGCAATGCATGCAAGTTGTTGGAGCCCCCGCAGGAGTCTATCTGCCGTGACAATGCTGACAATGACTACAGTAGTGCAGGGTTCTGAGATGATGATTTGGTGTGCAACGGCTTGCCATCAACACCCATACCACCCCAGTGAGGCACACCATCAAGGCTTCAGGCCAGTCATGCAGGGAAATCTCAAAGCACCTTTGGCTGCATACCTTGCAGTCTCCTTTTCAGGTAGTCCTGTTGTTGCTCTGACCCTCTCAAACCATTCCACTGCCAGTAGGGTATGCTGACCACTGTGTAGCCCCGAGCTGCCAGCGCCCTGATCCTGTGCTGGGTGGGGCCGTTGACCCTGTTGCCTGGACTATTGAAGTGTCTGGGCCCATCAACCTCCACAGCCAGCCTGATACCTGCTGCCGTCACTGCTGCTATGTCGATGCTGAAGTTGCGGTCACCTGTGAGCACCTCCTGCTGGGGAGGGACCTGCCAGCCTGGCAGCTGCTGAAGGGCCGCAAACACATGCTGCTGCATTGATGAGGGTGCTGCTGCAGCATTAGATTCCACCTGATCCTGCGATGCCCTGCGGCACTCGTCCAGCTGCTGCTGGGACAGCACCTGCAGCAGCCCTGGACCCTTGCCACCCTCTGCTGCTGCAAGGTTGTGGTCCAGCAGCCACAGGTGAACCTGGTACAGCTGCCGCAGCTCTTCAGGTGCTGCTGACCCCCACACCCTGCTTGCTGCGCCTGCCAGCTGCATCACTGCAGGCACGTACTGTTGCAAGTCAAGCACGGCCACTGCCCAGCACGGGTTGCATAGATCCTGACAGACAAGGCTGCTGCTGTTCTGCTTCAGCAGCTTCACAGCTTGCTGCAGCAGACCCCCCAGCAGCAACCTGCTCTTGTGCCCCAGCATCCCACACGTCCAGGCCGTATTGGCCAGCTCCTGAGGGTTTGCTGCTGCCAAGAACCGCTGCATATGCTGCTGCTGTTCCAAAGCCATCAGGAGCTGCTTAGGAACATACCTGAAGCGGGCACATGCCAGCAGTGTGTTGGAGATCTCCTGGGGCGCAGCTCTGTGCAGCTGCTGCAAAAGTGCTGCCAGCAACAGCTCCAATTGCTCAGCATGCACCTGCTGCCCTGATTCAGACACAGCCCAGAGGAAGTTGGCTAGTTCCTGTGTCTTGGCCCTGCTGCGCTTGCTGACAAAAGCTGTCACCAGCAGCTGCAGCTGAGCATCAGGCAGCCGCTGGCCCAAGTAGGCCTGGCCCAATAGCAGCATGGAAATGTCTTGCGTCTTGGCCCTGCCCAGCATGCCTTCAGCAGTCAAGGCTGCTAGCAGCTCACCCAGACCCAGCTGCTCCTGCTGCTGCTGTGGCACCTGGTACCCCAGCTTGCCCAGTGCCCACACGCTGTTGCCGATGTGCTGAGGATCTGCAGTGTCTCTTTGATGGACAAGAGCACCCAACAGCTGCTCCAGCTGCTGCTGCGGCACCTGCTGCTCAAGCGCAGCCAGCGCCCACAGCAAGTTTCCGACACCTTGGCTGTTGGCGTCTGCCAGGGTCTCAGGCTGCATGAAGTCTGGCAGCACCCGGGCAACAGGGGCCAAGCGCTGTGTGTAAGCACATGACCAGATGATGTTGCTAAGCTCTCGGGCTCCCAACTGTCGCTGGACAGATGGCAGCAGCTGTTCCAGGTGCTGCAGCAGCTCCCCAGCTGCTGCTGACTGCACCAAGGCAGGGTCCTGCTGGCAGAGCTTGCCAGCACGATGGTAGGCAGCTGCAACAGCTATGCCGTTGACGTGCTCGTCATGCTGTTGCAGCAGCTGCTGCAGCTCCTGCAATGAGTGTGCCTGTGCACACAGCTGCCCCAGCAGCACAAGGGGCTGCCTGCCGCCAGGCCGCCACCTGTCAACTGTGCTGCTGGACAACCCCCTGACCCCCAACTGCTGCGGCTGCAGCAGCCTGCGCAGCTGCAGCAATGGCACTGCGGTGCCTGGCCCTGCCACTGCCGCTGCTGCTGCTGCTGCCTGGTACAGCATGCCACCACGTTTCAGAAGTGCATGGGTGCTGCTGCTAACGGTGCTCAGGGCCCCTCCCTGTTGGTGTGGCATGCCTGCCTGCAGGAAAAAGTGCTGCAGCTGCTGGCGTGCTGCAGATGTGGTAAGCATATACTCCTCACGCTGCTGCAAGCTTGAAAGCCCTGCATTTGCCAACACTGCATCACTGGCTGCCTGCTGGTGCCCAACGCCCCTGCTTGCATGTCTTCTTGGCTCACTCCAGCTGTCTTTGCTGCTGCTAGCACTGTATCCGGCGTCGCTTCTGCTCTTGCTGCTAGAACTCGTGCAGGTGCTGCCTACGACTGCAGTCAGCGCCCTGCAGCAGGAGCTGCTGCTGCAGTAGAGCTGCAGCAGCATGGGGTGGCACACGCTGCTGCTGCTTGGAACGAGGGCAGACAGGTGGCCTGCAGCGGGCAACATCAGGATACAGCTGCCAGAAGGATATCACGACACGTGGCTCACGATGGCGCTAGCTGTCCGTGACAGCAGTATCTGCACTGCCACTCAGCAAGCACCAAGCAGATCACCAGATCAGATGGCCACGAGAATGAGAGGGACTTGACAACTTGTGTACGAGCTTCGAAACAAGTTTTACACAAAAAAACATTCCAAGCCTTTTCACCTTAGCCCGTGAAATCATATTTGGTTGACCATGTTCATGCCATGATGGCATGGACGGCCATGTGCAGGGAACGTGTGGGTTGCGTTCATCACTGGTCTCAAGCTGAGGCACCATTGACAGTTGTCTCCCCGGTAAATCCACCATCTGCATGCTTTACATGCTTGCTGCTGCCGGTTCAGCCCCACTGCTGCGAGCCCGCTTCTTCTCAGCTCGCTGCTGCCGAGTGCTACCGCTGCTCTCGCTGCTGCCGGCTTCCTGGGGCCCTCCTGCCTTCTGGAACACCCTTAGCTTGGCACTCCTGCTGCGCGAGTTGGCTGCCGTCTCTGCTGCTGTAGGTGTGAGTGCCTTGCGGGTGACATGCCGCCGACAACCGCTGCTGCCAGCTGGTCCAGCACACGCCAGCCCTTGTGTTGTTGTTGTTGTTGTTGTTGTTGTTGTTGTTGTTGTTGTTGTTGTGTTGTGTTGTTGTTGTTGTTGCTGTTGTTGTTGTGTTGTTGTTGATGTTGTTGATCTCAACACCATGCGTCTGGGTCTCCTGCAGATGACAACAGCAGCAGCAGCACCAGCAGCAGATCTCAACATACACCAACACTGGCTGCTTTGCATTGGCATCTGTGACCTGGGGGCTCATACAGTTGCTGGGTGTCGCTGTTGGCGGCATCTCTGTAGGCAGCAAGCACCCCGCCAGGTGTCAACGGGGGATCCAATACCAGCTCACAGCATACGACCTCACCACAAACCTACCACGCTTCAAAGTCAGCGCTTGGGGCATGTGCGGCAAGTGGCGTACAGCTACTGTCTCACCAGTGCTGTCCAGTGCTCTGCAGCCCATACTTGCACTCCTCCATCCACTGACGGTACAAGGCTGCTCAACACAGTGTCATCCGCACAGTGCAGGGCGGTACCCTGCCACACATCTCTCAACAAACCCACTCAGCACTGGGCACCTGGCCGCACAGTGCTTTGCCTCTTTGTCATTTCCTTGAACCCCTCCATCGACCTTGTTCCCCTCCTCGCCTGCCACCCACCTCCCAACAATGTCAGGTGTGGGCCTCGCCACTGCAGACCACCAAGCAACACAGGGTGCAGTACATCACCCGGCTTTGGCACCCTGTTACCATTCCCGCCATCCCTGGAAGGCAGGACGGAGGGAGTCCCTCCGTCCTGCCTTCCCGCCACCCTTGTTACTTGCCATACAGCTCCCTTCCACCACCGCTCACCATGTCGGGTGTAGGCATCCCTGCAGCGTGCATCAGTGCATGTTTGACGATCCTGTCCTCCAGTGAGTGGAAGGAGATGACAGCCATCCACTGGGGCCCTGGCAGCCCAGTGCATCAGGCACGAGAAGCCTGCTTCGCCCTGTGCAACGTGCTGGGGCAGTGAGGAAGACCAGCCAGGGGACGGGCTGGGTGACCTGCATTTGCATATACAGACATGCATAGGCAAAACATGTGCAGACTTTGAGGTGACAGCGGCAGGAGTTGTAACCGGCATCAGGCTCGGGGTAGCTCGCATGTCAAGGCTGGGCAGCACTGCCACATCGCTGGGAGCCAGGGACAATGGAAAGTCTGCTCAATCACTGTGGCCTTGGCATGTCGGATCGTAGGTGCACAAACCACCCCACCCCCTGCCGCCAGCACAAACATACTTTGGCGCAGCAGGCCCTGGCAGGCCCAATCTCATCGGTGACCTCTACTCCTGTTCAGCACAGCCCTTGCAAAATATTATCAGCAACGTGCTATGTGCATCCACAAGCCTGGTGGCGCACCTGGTGCCTTGGCTTCACCTGTTAGCAGTGCCACTCTGTCGTCCGGCCTGTGTCAGTGACTGCTGTCCCTCCTCCTCTTGGTGCTCCTGATCCTCCTCCTGGACCCTGTTGTGGCAGTTGAAGGTGGTTGGCCTGCTGGAGCTGCAGCTGCAGCAGCAGCCCCTGGCTCAGCAGAGGGAGTGAGCCCTGCAGGTAGAACGGGCACAGAGGCAGTAAACACCACCACACGGCGAACAACAAACACATGGTTGTCACGGTATAGCAATGCCCATGCCCTTCAGAAGCCCAGGAGGTAATCACTGCGCAAAGGACAACAATGTCATGATCACAAATGTCACATTTAGGCTAAATGCGACGGCTTGCCACCAGTACCCCAACCATGCAAACGCAAACACCCAGCTTCAGTGTGTGTCAACAGCAGGTTATGCAATCACAGCTGTGATTGAACCGCTCAGCACCGCCGGTGCTGAGTTAGCTCCATACCTTGCAGTCTGCCTTGCAGGTAGGCCTGTTGCTGCTCTGCCCCCCTCAAACCCTCCCACTGCCAGTAGGGTATGCTGACCACTGTGTAGCCCCGAGCTGCCAGCGCCCTGATCCTGCACTGAGTGGGGCCGTTGACCCTGTTGCCAGGACTGATGAAGTGACTTGGCCCATCAACCTCCACAGCCAGCCTGACACCTGCTACTGTCACTGCTGCTATGTCGATGCTGAAGTTGCGGTCAGCTGTGAGCACCTCCTGCTGGGGAGCAAACTGCCAGCCTGGCAGTTGCTGCAGGGCCTGAAACACCTGCTGCTGCAGCCCTGAGGGTGCAGCTGCAGCATTAGATTCCACCTGATCCTGCCGTGCCCGATGACACTCGTCCAGCTGCTGCTGGGACAGGACGTGCAGCAGCCCTGAACCCTTGCCACCCTCTGCTGGGGCGAGGTTGTGGTCTAGCAACCACAGGTGCACTTGGTACAACTGCCGCAGGTCTTCAGGTGCTGCTGAGCCCCACACCCTGCTTGCTGCGCCTGCCAGCCGCAGCACTTCAGGCACGTACTGGCGCAAGTCAAGCACGGCCACTGCCCAGCACAGCTGGCACAGATCCTGACAGACAAGGCTGCTGCTGTTCTGCTTCAGCAGCTTCACAGCTTGCTGCAGCAGGCCCCCCAGCAGCAGCTTGCTGTTGTGTCCCAGCATCCCACATGCCCAGGCTGAGTTAGCCAACTCCAGAGGGTTTGCTGCTGCCAGGAACCGCTGCATGTGCTGCTGCTGCTCCAAGGCTGCCAGCAGCTGCACAGGAACATGCCTAAATCGGGCAACGGCCAGGAGTGTGTGGCAGATGTCCTGGGGAACAGCTCTGTTCAGCTTTTGTTCAAACGTTGCCAGCAACTGCTCCAGCTGCTCAGCCTGCACCTGCTGGCCCAACTCGGACACAATCCACAGAAAATTGGTTAGGTCCTGTGCGTTGGCCCTGCTGCACTTGCTGACAAGGGCTGATGCCAGCCGCTGCAGTTGAGCATCAGACAGATGCTGGTGCATGTAGGCCATGCCCGATAGTAGGTTGCAAATGGCCTGTGGGGTGGCCCTGGTCAGCATCCCCGCAGCAGTGAAGGCTGCCACCAGTTCACCAAGCTGCTGCTGCGGACCCTGGTACCCCAGTTTGCCCAGGGCCCACATACTGTTGCTGATGGCTTGGGGCTCTGCTCTGTCTGCTTGACGGACAAGAGCATCCACCAACTGCTGCAGTTGCTGCTGTGGCACCTGCTGATCCAGCGCAGCCAGCGCCCACAGCACGTTGGCGACCGATTGGCTGTTGGCGTCCGACAAAGTCCCCTGCTGCAAGAAAGCTGCCAGCAGCTGGGCAACAGGGGCCACGTGCTGTATGTGAGCACATGACCAGATGATGTTGGCCAGGCCCCAGGCGTCCAACTGCTGCTGTACGGACGGCAGCAGCTGGTCCAGGTGCTGCAGCAGCTGCTGTGCTGCTGTTGTGCCTGCTGCTGCAGCATCTGCCTGGCACATCTGCCCAAGGCGGTGGTAAGAGGTTGATACATGGATGGCATCCAGCACCCCTCCCTGCTGCTCCAGGCTGTGTTGCTGCACCAGCTGCAGCAGCTGCTGAGGTGTCGTACAATCCTTGAGCCTGACTGTCAGCTGCCGTGCGGACATCCATATGCCCTTGCTGCTTGACGTCGGGCGCCACCGCTGCTGGTGAGGTGTGCCTGGCTGCATCCCAGCTGCAGCAACACCCAGCTTGCCCTTGCCCCTGCCACCGCTGCTGCTGTTTGATGGCCTCATGGAGGGGCGCGTTGCTGCTGCTGCCTTCTCAGCTTTGCTGCTGCCAGCAGCAGCGGCAGGTGGAGGGCCACGGCTGCTGTGCACACCCCTGGCTTGCACTGTTGCCGCAGGCCATGCCTTGCTGCTGGCTGCAGCAAACGGCAGCATTGCGAGCCTTCTGGTGCTGCTACAACCTGACGTTACCCAAGCATGTACTGCTCCGCCCGCTGTGCCTGCTGCGCTGGGGTGAGGGGGGGTGTTGGGAGCATCGTCCTGTGCTGTTGCTGCTGAGGCTGGACCATCACTGCTGCTGCCTGCCAACGTCCATGCTGCAGGTGATATGTAGCTGCACGAACGACGCAGCGAGCTCTCACAACTGCTGCTCGCTCTGCTGCTGCCCAGTGAGGGCTGCAGCAGCAAGGTCTGGCACGTGCTGCTGGCCAACACTTGAGCAGACAGGTGGCCTGCCGACCCCAACAGGCTGCGGGTGACCATCTGCAGCAACATAAGGTCTCGTGTCCCCACTGCGGGGCCGGACAGAAACCAGCCTCTTCACGACACAGACAGATCAGACCAAGTCAGATCAACCTTTGCGAGACGAGACAGCCGGGCACTCAGCTGTGCGATATATCAAACGCTGTGTTGGCATCATAGAGTTTGTGCGATCTCTGCTGCACCTGCTTCAATGCTTCATGGCCTGATGCTCATGTGCTGTACCTGCACTGTACAGTGCGTACATGTGTGTTCATGCCATGGATATCCATTGCACCGATGCAGGTGCAATGTATCAACACACATCAACAGCTGACAGTCTGACTGCATGACTTATATGACACCACCTGCAGACATGATGATGTTCAGTCACATGCCACGACCAAGGTGGACTGGAACCCCCATCAACTTCACCCCATCACGTCAGACCTGACAATTGGCCTTGCCTTGAATTTTTTGCTGCTGCTTCCCCTTGTGCCACTGAACACATCAGTGCGGAACAGATCAACACAGCATTCAATGCCAATGATTGGGCACATCAATCACTCCTGGCCAAGACAGTGCAGCACACACACAGCGGCCAACGTCACAGCGCTGTTAGCTAGTTGCTAGCAGGACAGCATTACACAACCTTGCAAACGACTCGACACACTTTCTTCAGTGTGCACTCTCCTTCGCTTCCCCCTGCCCAAGAGGTGGACAAAAACGCATCAGCCCCGAGAAACCCCATGTGCTGCTGTGCTGGCCCTCCCGCCGCCCCTGCTGCCGTGGGGTGGTGTGCCGCAGCTGCGGAGGCAAGGAAACCCATCTGGTTTTATTGAGGTGCTTCCAGCTGCTACTATGCTGCGGTGCGTGGTGGGTGTTGTGCCAACATTGCCACCTGTGCAAAACAAGCGGACAGAGAGACATCAGCAGCCACAAGCACCAGGGCAGGGTGACCAGCTGCCAACAGTGCCTTACTGCTCGGCTTGGCTTGCAGAAATAGATTGAACTTGGCACAAAGTCACTGACTTCAACACTGCCACGCGAGACGTCAGCGCCAACGCACCAATAAGCGCGCCCCGTACACATCTCCCAGTAAGCTCAAGGTGCCTGCCGCGCACCACAGCCACTCACTGATCACAGCACACACAGCACCACTGCAAGCACACCTGACTTTCCCATCTCTGCACACCTCTGCACACACCTGTCAGTGCAGTGCAGGGTGTGGAAATGTCCTGCTTGTCTTGTTGGGAGCTAAGGCAGCGAAGTGACACCTGCAGGCAGGTGCGCAATAACAGCAGGAATAGAAGGCCCCAGCACACTTGGTTGATTGAGAAGATATGAGTCCGTGTGGGTCCAGGCAGCCAACCAGGGTGCGGCCCAACAGGTGCAGCAGTCACACTGCCAACACAAGCAGGACCAACAACACACAGCCACCCAGCACAGCACCACCACAGCAGCACGGAGACCCCGCGGCTGTGGCGGCATGACATGACTGCAAGGGTAAGGATGGCTGCAGCATGCTCACCTGCATGAAGATGGCCCGGCCCGGGAACACTGGACCTGAGGCCCGACACTGATGCGCAGCACCGAGCATCCAGTCGTGCTCCGGCCAGCTGTGATGCCGCGACACACGGTGATGATGTGATGTTGGTCCGGTTGCTGCCCCTCATGTCGGGTACGAAGACTCACCGAGTGTGCTGCCTGCTGGTGCCTCAGGGGGCCACCTCACACGGGTGCTGTCGCGCCGTGGCTGGATGCAAGTGCTCAAGATGGCGCTGGCACATGCTGAGTGTGGTCCCCCGAGCCGGTTGGTCATCACGCTGGGGGGTCCGCCCCTGCACGTGCATGACACCGCAAGCAAGAAGGGAGGCGAGCAAACAATTGACACCCACGCACCACATGGGCTGAAGGAGTTCAGTTGGAAAATATAAACAGCCACTTGTTTCGAACATGCACGTGATCGTACTGAAGTGCACTGCATGCAGAAACCAACTGAACACAGCAGCACACAAACATTATACACACCAAGCCGGCATCCAGTTCTACAGCCAGGCCAAACAGCAAGTGCCTTGATAGACATGCAACCAAAGCAGTCCACCCAAGCAAGATGCAAAGGCAAAAAGCCTGCCTCACCTCAACATACGCGTATCAGGTACTGCTGCCGCTCCTCAGTCCCCCTCAGCTGCGCCCACTCCCACCAAGGTATGCTGACCACTGTGTAGCCCCGAGCAGCCAGCGCCCTGTTCCTGTACTGCGTGGGGCCATCGACCCTGATACCAGGACTGATGAAGTGGCTGGGCCCATCAACCTCCACAGCCAGCCTGACACCTGCTGCTGTCACTGCTGCTATGTCGATGCTGAAGTTGTTGTCGGCTGTCAGCACCTCCTGCTGGGGAGGGACCTGCCAGCTTGGCAGCTGCTGCAGGGCCTTGAACACCTGCTGCTGCATTGCTGAGGGTATCGCTGCAGCAGAGGCTGCCACGACTTCCTGCCGTGCCCTGTGGCACGCGTCCAGCTGCTCCTGGGACAGCACCTGCAGCAGACCTGGACCCTTGCCACCCTCTGCTGCTGCAAGCTTGTTGTCCAGCAGCCACAAATGCACTTGGTACAGCTGCTGCAGCTCTTCAATTGCTGCTGAGTCCCAATCTCTGCTTGCTGCAGCTTGCACAAGCTGCAGCACTGCAGGCACGTACTGACGCAAGTCAAGCACGGCCACTGCCCAGCACAGGTTGCACAGAGCCTGAGAGATAAACCTGCTGCTGTCCTGTCGCAGCAGCTTCACAGCCTGCTGCAACAGACCCCCCAGCAGCAGCTTGCTGTTGTGCCCCAGCATACCACACGCCCAGGCTGTGTTGGCCAATTTCTGAGGGTTGGCTGCTGCCAGGTACGGCTGCATGTGCTGCTGCTGTTCCAAAGCTCTCAGCAGCTGCATGTGAATATACCTGAGGCGGGCACATGCCAACAGCGAGTTGGCAACATGCTGCGGGTCAGCTCTGTGAAGCTGTTTGACCAGTGCCCCCAGCAACTGCTCCATCTGCTCCCTGAGCGACTGCACGTGCCTTTGCTCAGATACTGCCCACAGGAAGTTGGCTAGTTCTTGTGAGCTTGCCCTGCTGCACTTGCTGACAAAGGCATCTATCAGCAGCCGCAGCTGAGCATCAGGCAGCTGCTGGCCCATGTAGGCCATTCCCAAAAGTAGCATGGAAATGTCCTGTGTTGTGGCCCGGCTCAGCATCCCTGCAGCAGTGAAGGCTGCCAGCAACTCACCCAGCTGCTTCTGCACCCGCTGACACCCCAGCTTGCCCAGCGCCCATACACTGTTGCTGATGTCTTGGGGGACTGCTTTGTCTGCTTGAAGGGCAAGGGCATTAGCCAGCTGCTCCAGCTGCTGCTGCGGCACCTGCTGCTCCACACTGGCCAGCGTCCACAGCATGTTGCCAACATCCCAGCTATTGGCACGTGACAGAATCGTGGGCTGCAGGAAGTCTGCCAGCAGCTGGGCAACAGGGGCCACGTGCTGTGTATAAGCACATGACCACATGATGTTGCTGAGCTGTCGAGGCCCCAACTGCGCCCGCACAGGCGACAGCAGCTGGCCCAGGTGCTGCAGCAGCTGCTGTGCTGCTGCTGTCCCCGCCACTGCAGCATTTGCTTGGCACAACTCCCCAAAATGGTGGTAGGATGTAGCTAAATGAATGGCATCCAGAATCCCTCCCTGCTGCTGCAGTTTGTGTTGCTGCAGCTCCTGCAGCAGCTGCTGAGGTGTTGTACAATCCTTCAGTCTAGCATTGAGCTGCCTCGTGTCAACTGGCGCACCCTTGCTGCTTGACTGCGGGCGCCACCGCTGCTGGCGAGGTGTGCCTGGCTGCACCCCAGCTGCAGCAACACCCAGCCTCCCCTTACCCCTGCCCTTGCCCCTGCCACCGCTGCCTGCTGGCCTGTTGTGCACACCCCTGGCCTGCACCGCTGCCACAGGCCACGACTTGCTGACTGCAGCAGCAGGCAGCAGCAGCACCGTCAATCTTTCGGTGCTGCTGCAATTTGACGGTAGCCAAGCATGTACTGCTCCGCCCACTGTGCCTGCTGCGCTGGGGTGAGGCCGGGTGTTGGTGGCACCCTCCTGTGCTGTTGCTGCGGAGACTGGACCATCACTGCTGCTGCCTGCCGAGGTGCATGACATCGTTGATGTGGAGCTGGACAAACGCATCTGCGAGGTCGCAAAACTGCTGCCGCCCAGTGAGAGCTGCTGCAGCAAGTGGTGGCATGCGCTGCTGGCCAACACTTGGGCAGACAGGTGGCCTTGCAACCCCAGCAGGCTGCGGCTGAGTGTTTGGAACTGCATCATACAGTTTTTGGACCAACGTCGGCCCTGATAAGAGGAAACGTTTTCAGAAAAGACAGACAGATCTTGGACAGATCTGGTTAGTTCACACAAGAAACGAGCGAGTGAGAGACCAGGCCAAGCATTGGAATGGCTTTCGACCTGGTGAAAGAAGTATTGGGGTACATATCTAGAGAATGCAGGGATGCCACTACTGCAGTCCACCGTGTTCAGGCGTGGTTCTGTTCATGTGCCATGCATGGTGCAAGGTTGAGTGATGCACTGACCAGCAGACCCGACACTCCCCTTCTCACATGCCCGACTGGCCTTCCACTACAAGCCCATGCCACCATCGTTGGCCTTTGCGTCCATGCAGCAGCAGATTGGACACTTCACCTGGTCACTGGCTGAGGCTGTTCTGTACAAGACACGACAGTACTAAGCTGGCACATGTTGCAAGCACATACCTGCGGTAGCCTGAAGGGACAGCATTACACAGTTTGACTTGCCCACGCCTCGATGCACACCCATGGTGTGAGCAACAATAATAGTACCACTACCACACCTGTGTGAACCGTGTGGCCGATACATACCAGGGCCCCAAGGAACCCCCACTGACAAGCACGGCTGAGGCCAAGGCACCGCGACACACCATTGCAGGCCACCACCTGACGCGCTCACTGCTGCGATCATGACTCCCACCCTTGGCGCACCATCCCACACACCACAGAGGGCCCCACTGCTGCTGCCGCTGCAACCCCTCCTGCCGCTTTAGGACCCACAGCCTGCACTGTCTTGATGTCATCTTTGTCAGGGGTTACTGAGTGAGCAACAGCTACAAGGGAGGTGCGTCCCCACTCCACTTGCTGCTGCCCCAGCTGCTTCACTGCTGCATTGTTGATCTGCGTCAACCTGCAACATGCACAGGAGGAGCCAGTAGCAGAGGGACAAGTGCAGCAGCGGGAATTGGTCAGAAAAACTGCCCAATTCCTGCCATGCGCACACCTCAGGCCTGTCCTGGAAGCCGTCAGGTCACGGTGAAGGCAGTGCTAAGAAGCCACCCGCACCCCTGTTGCCTCACCCCAAAAACAACCTCGCCAGGTGCGCATCCAGTCCTTCAAGTTTGCTGAGTCCAAACTAGGCACGACACCACTGAATGTACAGGACAGCACACCTGCACCTTTGAAAGACATCCCTCTGCACATACCTGTTGAAGGAAAACGGCAAATAGGGCTCAGTCATGAACAGGCTGCTGTTGTAGCCTTGCTGGGGGTGCAGCGGGTGGATGGGTTCATGCCTGCAGATGGGTGGGTGGAGCAGAACCAGCAGCAAGAGAAGCTTGAGCAACAACCCTGTGTATGTGACAGACAACACGTGCTGTGCACGAAGCTTGGTCACTTTAAAACACACATGGGAGCTGGAGCACACCTGATGCGCTATGGTGTGTGCCTGCAGGGTGCCACATAAGTACGCAAACAAAGCAATCCTGACAGAGTGGGCAAAAACATGACGGACACAGGGCAGACACATCAAAGCAGAGACATCAAAGTTTGACAGCAGGGTCACAAACATGGCAAAAGTGGCAAACGCAACACCCACCGTGTGTGCTGTCCTGCAAAGTAGCATGGAGAAAGCAGCACGCAGCTGTGGCCCTGGTGGCGCTGTCGTGCTGCTGTAGTCAGGTGTGGTGGCCTTGCCAGGTGGTCAAGCTGAGGGGTGTCCACCTGCAGCAGCAGCAGGCAGCAACACACAGGCGAGGAAGGGAAGAGACCATGATGGCGCTTGCGTTGCAGGGTCTGGCCAAGGCTTTGGGCGCAAGGTGCGTGGCAAACGTACGAGCTGTAGCATGCTGTATGCATGTACATATACATTGCCATAGGGGTTCACACCCTTGTCTACAGCATCTTTAAGGTGTCAAAAATGGGCGGTGATACATGCACACATGAATATATGAGTGCGACATTGCTGACATGCACTCTGCTTAGAGGCGCCTGCAGCACGCACAGCCAACTGCAAAGCCACAATCATACCGCTGGTCAGCACAACACAGCACAGCACAGCCAGGGGCTACCTGGCTTTGCGCTGAATGACTGTGCCCTTGGCATGTTGAAGTTGCAGGTGACAGACCACTTCTTGCCACCAACGGGCAACCACAACAACAGGCCTGATCGTGACCACCGCTGCTGTACAGCACAGCTCCTAGGCCTTGTGAGGTGATGTCAGCAACAAGCAACGCGGTCGCACCAGTGTTGCACACCTGGTGTTTTGGCCTCACCTGACGGCAGTGCTACTCAGTCAGGGGGCCGGTGTCAGTGACTGGTGTCCTCCTCCTCCTCTTCACACTCCTGGCTCTGCTGGTCACTTGTGAGGCAATTGGAGGTGGTTGGCCTGCTGGAGCTGCTGCCACAGCAGCAGCCACTGGCCCAGCAGAGGGAGTGAGCCCTGCAGGTATCACAGGACAGAGACAGCAAAGAGCGTCGCATGGCGGATTTGGAAACACTGCAACTACACCACATGGCATGTAAGGGGCCAAACCCCAGCTGCACATGCTGCTGAAGTAACACCAAACAAAGTGACATCTACAAATGTTGCCACCAAGAACAAAAGCTGCTGACAAGACTGAGCATGGTTGCACTGTACCTTGCAATCTGCCTTTCAAATAGCCCTGTTGCTCTGACCCACTCAAACCCTCCCACTGCCAGTAGGGTATGCTGACCACTGTGTAGCCCCGAGCCGCCAGCGCCCTGTTCCTGTACTGTGTGGGGCCATCTACCTTGTTACCAGGACTGACAAAGTGGCTGGGCCCATCAACCTCCACAGCCAGCCTGACACCTGCTGCCGTCACTGCTGCAATGTCGATGCTGAAGTTGCTGTCGGCTGTGACCACCTCCTGCGGGGGAGGGACCTGCCAGCCTGGCAGCTGCTGAAGGGCCTTGAACACCTGCTGCTGCAGCGACGAGGGTGCAGCTGCAGCAGAGGCTGCCACCTGATCCTGCCGTGCCCGGCGGCACTCATCCAGCTGCTGCTGGGACAGCACCTGCAGCAGCCCTGGACCCTTGCCACCTTCTGCTTCCGCAAGGTTGTGGTCCAGCAGCCATATGTGAGCTTGGTACAGCTGCTGCAGGTTGTCAGAGACCGCTGACCCCCACACCCTGCTGGCAGCCCTCACAAGCTGCAGCACTGCAGGCACGTACTGGCGCAAGTCAAGCACGGCCACTGCCCAACACGTGTTGCACAAGCCTTGACATACAAACCTACTGCTGTCATGCTGCAGCAGTTCCACAGCTTGCTGCAGCAGGCCCCCCAGCAGCAGCTCGCTGTTGTGCCCCAGCATCCCACATGCCAAGGCTGTGTTGGCCAAAGTCTGTTGGTTTGCTGCTGCCAGGAACCGCTGCATGTGCTGCTGCTGTTCCAAGGCTACCAGCAGCGGCACAGGAGCATACCTGAACCGGGCACATGCCAGCATTGTGTTCGAGATGTGCTGTGGCATAGCTGTGTGCAGCTGTCGTTCAAATGTTGCCAGCAACAGCTGCAGCTGCTCAGCCTGCACTGCCTGCCCCATCTCAGACACAGCCCACAGCGTGTTGGCTACTGCTTGTGTGTTTGCCATGCTGCGCTTCCTGACAAAGGCCGTCACAAGCTGCTGCAGCTGCTTGCTGTCCCGCACCTGCTGGCCCAGCTTGGCAACAGCCCACAAGCTGTTGGACAGGTGCTGGGGGTCAGCCTTGTCAGACTTGGTTGACAGCTCAGCCAGCAGCAGCTGCAGCTGAGCATCAGGCACCTGCTGGCCCATGTTAGCCATGCCCAACAGCACGCTGGCAATTGCCAGAGTGTTTGCCCTGCTCAGCATCCCCGTAGCAGTGAAGGCTGCCAGCAGCACACGCAGCTGCTGCGGCGGCCCCTGGTACCCCAGCTTGCCTAGGGCCCACACACTGTTGCTGATGTGCTGAGGGTCTGCATTGTCTTTCTTATTGACGAGAGCATCCACCAGCTGCTGCACCTGCTGCTGCGGCACCTGCTGCTCAAGACTGGCCAGGGCCCACAGCACGTTGGCCACATTTTGGCTGCTGGCATCTAACCGAGTCGTGGGCTGCAGGAAGTCTGCCAGCAGCTGCGCAACAGGGGCCAAGTGCTGTGTGTAAGCACATGACCATATGACGTTGGCCGACGCTCGGGCCCCCCACTGCCCCCGCACGGACGGCAGCAGCTGGTCCAGGTGCTGCAGCAGCTGCTGTGCTGCTCCTGTGCCTGCTGCTGCAGCATCTGCCTGGCACAACTCCCCAAAGTGGTGAGAAGAAGTGGCTACATGAATGGCATTCAGCACCCCTCCCTGCTGCTCTAGGCTGTGTTGCTGCAACAGCTGCAGCAGCTGCTGAGGTGTTTCACAGCCCTTCAGCATAACTGTGAGCTGCCTGGCGGTCACTGACACACCTTTGCGGCTTGACTGCGGGGACCAGCGCTGCTGGCGAGGTGTGCCTGGCTGCACCACAGCTGCAGCAATACCTAGCCTACCCTTGCCCCTGCCATTGCCCCTGCCACCGCTGCTGCTAAGCGCTGGCCTGTTGTGCGGCGATGGTGGTGGAGCTGCTGCCGCCTGCTTTGACTTGCTGTTGTCAGCAGTAGTAGCAGGTGGACTGCCGCGGCTGCTGTGAACGCCCCTCAGGCCCATGGCCTGCTCCCCTGCAGCAGGCCATGCCCTGCTGAGGGCTGCAGCAGGCGGCAGCAGCATTCCGCTGCTGATGAACGTTGCTGGTAGCCAAGTATGTGCTGCTCTGCCCGTTGGGCTTGCTGCAGCGGGGCGTGGGGTGGTGCTGGGGGCACCCTCCTGTGCTGTTGCTGCTGGAGCATCACTGCTGCCGCCTGCCGACGTGCACACTGATGGTGTGTAGCTGCAAGACCGAAGCAGCGAAGTCCCACAGCTGCTGCTGTCCAGTGAAAGCCGCTGCAGCAAGTGGTGACATGCGCTGCTGGCCAGCACTTGGGCAGACAGGTGGCCCTGCAACCCCAGCAGGCTGCGGCTGAGTGTTTGGAACAACATTGTACAGCGTTTGAGGCCCAGCCTCGGCCTAGAAACGAGGCAACGTTGTCAGACGGAAACAAGATCTTTCAGATCTCGAACAGATCAACGATGACAAAGCGAGGAAGCCATCAGGCGATGTCTCTGGGATGTACTCTTCAAAGGTGACCTTTATCGCTTACAGAAAGGGATGCTGCTGCAACCGTAACAGTGTTCATGTTGCTTCTGTTCATGTCCATGTGCCCTGCAACATGGCGGAAGCGCCACCAACTTGACAGTCCCCTTCTCACAGGCCCAACTGGCCCCCCTTTCCTTGGCCGCCCCTCCTGCCATCAGTGGCTTTTGCGTCCAGGCAGCAGCACATAGGACACTTCACATCACTTGCCGAGGCTGTCCTGCACCAGACAGTGCTGACAGTACTGTCCCAGGCCTGGGCTGGGACTACAAGGTGGCCCAGGCCAGCACAAGTTTGGACAGACCAGCACCCCTGAATGGCAACAACTACACACTTTGCGCATTCCACACGACTGGACACGCCCATGCTGTGAGCACTAGAAACAGTAGTGTGTGAACTGCTTCCACCTGTAGCTGAGGAGAACACTAGGCCCCCAGGAAACCACTGCTGCCGCTGCTGCTGCCAGCCCTGCTGCCATGACATCACTGTGCCAGAGTTACAGGGAGGCCCGTCAAGTTCAGGTTGTCACACGTGCGCGGCTGAGCTCAAAGCCAAGCGTCAAGACAAACCAGACCACCACCTGATGCGCACTCAAGGTAAGGGAGACAAGAATCCCACCCTCAGCACTACCATGTTGCACACCCCAGGTCCCCAGATAACCCCACTACTGCTGCCCAAGCTGCTTCAGTGCTGCATTACCATCCTGCGCCAACCTGGCAACCTGCACAGGAGGGTCCAGTAGCAGAGGGACAAGAGCAGCAGCAGCGGTTGGTCAGCACAACTGCGCAGTTCCTGCCATGCACACAGCTCAGGCCTGTCCTGGAAACAGTCAGGCCACGGTGAAGCAAGCGCTCGGGGGACACCTCTGACGCTGCTGCCTCGTCACAAACAACCTCGCCAGGTGAAACATGCAGTCCCTCTAGTTTGCTTACTTCACATCATCAGCATCACACTCACACAAGTCACCACAACACCAGATGTATGGCACATACTCCCGCTTCTTTGGGTCACACTCCCTCTGCACATACTTGGCACAGCAGACTGGTGGCTGGGACACAGCCAGCAACAGGCCGTTGCTGTAGGCTTGCTGGGGTGCAGGGAGTGCGTGGGGTGACACCTGCAGATGGGTGGGCCACAATCAGCAGCAGTGAAAAAAGATTGAGCGACAACCCTGTGTGTGACAGACAACACAGGCTGTGCACGAGGCCTGATCATGCAGAGCCCCTCAGGTTGTCACAACCAGTCTAACAGCACCACCAGTAACACTGTCACATCATGAGCAGGTGCACAAAGCACACACGCTTGACCAAACTCACCACACACTCATCTGGGTGTCTCCACAGGGTGACGATGTGATTGAACAAAGCATAGCCGTACACTCCTGACAGCGGGCACAAACATGGCAGACACAGGGACAACTCAACGCCCCACCTTGTGTCCTGTTGGCAGCAGGAGGAAAACAGCAATAAGCGCCGCCAGCTGCGGCCCTGCTGGTGGGGTGGTGCTGATGTTGTCAGGTGTGTCCCCGCCAGTTGGTCAAGCTGAGGGGTGTGCACCAGCAGCTGCAGAAGGCAGCAACACACCGGCAGGTCAGGGAAGCACCTGAGGCCACAATGGCGCTTGCGTTGCAGGGTCTGGCCCAGATATATGACACAGGAATGTGCTGCAGGATGCTGTATGCATGTGTAACCCTTTTGGGGTCCCCGACCTTGCGATACAGCATCTTCGACAGTTCACCAGAGGATAGCATGCACTCTGCCAACAGGCGCCACGCAGTGCAGCACGTGCAGCCATTTGCAAAAACAATCACCAGGCATGTCCCACCTGTCAGCTTGTCCTGCAGATACTGCTGCTGCTCTTCTGCTGCCTTCAGCTGCCGCCACTCCCACCCAGGTATGCTGACCACGGTGTAGCCCCGAGCTTCCAGCGCCCTGTCCCTGTACTGGGTGGGGCCATTGACCCTGTTGTCAGGACTGACAAAGTGGCTGGGCCCATCCACCTCCACAGCCAGCCTGACACCTGCTGCTGTCACCGCTGTTATGTCGACACTGAAGTTGCTGTCGGCTGTCAGCACCTCCTGTAAGGGAGGGACCTGCCAGCCTGGCAGCTGCTGAAGGGCCTCAAACACCTGCTGCTGCATGGCTGAGGGTGCAGCTGCAGCAGAGGCTGCCACCTGCCATGCCCTGCGGCAGTCATCCAGCTGCTGCTGTGACAGCACTTGCAGCAGCCCTGGACCCTTGCCACCCTCTGCTGCTGCAAGGTTGTGGTCCAGCAGCCACAGGTGGACTTGATACAGCTGCTGCAGCTCTTCAGGTGCTGCTGACCCCCACACCCTGCTTGCTGCTTGCACCAGCTGCAGCACTGCAGGCACGCACTGACGCAAGTCAAGCACGGCAACTGCCCAGCTCGGGTTGCAAAGATTCTGACATACCAACATGCTGCTGTCCTGCTGCAGCAGCTGCACACTGTGCAGGGCCTGCTGCAGCAGAACCCCCAGCAGCAGCTCACTGTTGTGCCCTAGCAACCCACATGCCCATGCTGTGTTAGCCAAGTCCTGAGGGCTCGCTGCTACTAGGAACTGCTGCATGTGCTGCTGCTGCTCCAAGGCTGCCAGCAGCTGCACAGGAACATGCCTAAATCGGGCGCATGCCAACAGTGTGTTGGAGACCTCCTGAGGTATGGCCCTGTGCAGCTGTCTGACAAACGCTGACAGTAACTGCTCCAGCTGCTTAGCCTGCACCTGCTGCCCCATGTCAGACACAGCCCACATGAAGTTGGCTAGTTCCTGTATTTTTGCCCTGCTACACTGTTTGACAAAAGCTGCCACCAGTAGCTGCAGCTGAGCATCAGGCAGCTGCTGGCCCATGTAGGCCATGCCCAACAGCAGGGTGGAAATGTCCTGCGTGCTTGCCATGCTCAGCACACCCTCAGCAGTGAAGGCTGCCAGCAGCTCACCCAGCTGCTGCGGCGGCCCCTCATACCCCAGCTTGCCCAGTGCCCACACACCGTTGCTGATCTCCTGAGGTTTTGCTAGGTCTGCTTGACTGACAAGGGCAGCCACCAGCTGCTGCAACTGCCGTGGCAGTACCTGCTGCTGTAGCTTTGCCAGGGTCCGCAGCACGTTGGCAACAGCTTGGCTGTTGGCATCTGACAGAGTCGTGGGCTGCATGAAATCTGCCAGCAGCTGGGCCACAGGGGCCAAGTGCTGTGTGTAAGCACACGACCAAATAATGTTGGCCAGCTCTCGAGCCCGCAACTGCCCCTGCACAGACGGCAGCAGCTGGTCCAGGTGCTGCAGCAGCTGCTGTGCCGCAGCTGCCATGGCCAATGCAGCATCTGCCCGGCACATCTTTCCACAGCGGTGGTAGCACGATGCAACATGGATGCCGTTCACCACCCCTCCCTGCTGCTCTAGGCTGTGCTGCTGCAGCTGATGCAACAGCTGCTGAGGTGTTGCACAGCCCTTCAGTATAACTGTAAGCTGCCTGGCGGTCACTGACACACCCTTGCTGCTTGACCGTGGGGACCAGCGCTGCTGGCGCGGTTTGCCTGGCTGCACCCCAGCTGCAGCAACACCCAGCATCCCCTTGCCCCTGCCCCTGCCCTTGCCCTTGCCACCGCTGCTATCAACTGCTGGCCTGTTGAGTGAGGAGGCAGCAGCAGCTGCTGCTGCCTGCCTTGCATCGCTGCTTTCAGCGGCAGTGCCAGGTAGAGGGTCACGGCTGCTGTGTGCGTACCTAACCTGCAATGCTCCTGCAGGCCACACATGGCTGACTGTTGTGATAGGAAGCAGCATACTGATAGCCCGCTGTCCACGGTCGCTGAAAAGGCCTGATGGTAGCCCACCACGTGCTGCGTCTGCTGGGCCATCTGGTGGGCCTGCTGTGAAGGTTGCAGAGGTGGTGTTGAGGGCTGCCTCTTGTGCTGTTCCTGCTGAAGCTGGGGCATCATCGCTACGGTTTGCCAAGGTGCATGCAGCTGTGGAGCTGCAGCTGAAAACCGGAAGCACGCTGCTGCTGCTGCTGCTGCTGCCCTGCAAGAGCTGCAGCAGCGAGGGGTGGCATGCGGTGCTGCTCAGCACCAGGGTAGACAGGTGGACTGGTAACCCCAGCAGGCTGCGGCTGACTGATCTACAAGACACCATGATACTTTGAGTCCCTCCAAGGCGACGGAAACAGGAATCTCTCTGAGGACGGCACAATCAGACAGACAACAGAACAGATCGTACTACGACCTAAGGTCGTTGGGCTGGAACCAAGTAACAGAGAGGCCAGACGATGAGGATATGTCTCCCTATTATTGCGCAGGTCACGTCCGTTGGTCACCTTGCAGTCATTCATCCACACATGCTTCACGGCTTGCCAAACATCGAACATGTTCATGTAAACGGGTGCATGGAAGGTGTGCTAAGATGAGCTTTGATGGAGAAGCAAACTGGCATGCAATGCAGATTGCAACCTGAATTACACATATACAAGAATGTATGCAATGCAGCAGACGTACACACAAGGCTTTGACCATCGGGCTGTCCGCTGCAAGGCCTGATCGCTGCACCTGAGCCTTCGTCTCGCCTGCCTCCCAGTATGACACTTTGGCACTTTGTGCACTTTGGACCCACACTGCAGCTCGCACCTCTGGACGTGCAGAGCCCTCATCAGCATAAGATGCCAAGCACAGGTGTGGCCAGAACTCCCAGAGACAGCAGCGGCCTGCGTCCTGCAGCATGTGCCACTGCAATTACACCTCACTTGCTGCACCCTGGTGTGCCATGCACGGGCAGTAGCTGCAGCAGTGGCACCAGCAGTTGTGAACAGTCACGCTCAGATCCAATTACCACCACGGTTCTGGCAGCGCAGGACCGGCTGGCCAAGCTTGGGGCTGTGTTGGCGCCATGGTGGTGCTTGCAACCAAGACCAGCAACATTGGGCATGAAAAGCTCAGCAGCAGCTACAGCACCTGGACATCAGAGCAAGCAAGTCAGCAGCCTGCAACTCAGTTCGTGAAAGCTGGCTGCGCGGCTGCCGCGGTGCTGCCGCAGCTGGGGAGCTCAAAGCTGTGCAACTGCCAACCTACAGAGACCACGACATGTCGTGGTCTCTGTAGGTTGGCTGTCCAACGCCGTGCTGTCGACAGCACGGCGTTGGACACATTGGCACTGGCAATCTGTGGAGGCATTGACGGTTTGGAAGGCCCTTGTGGAAGGTGCGGCACCTTGCTCCTGCAAAAATGTGGCCGACCCCTTGCAGCTGGTGCCGAAGCTTTCAGAGCCAAAGCTGCGCGATGTCAGCTGGACAGCGCTGTCGACCCCTCGACTGAGCATCGATTGAGCTTTATGCTCTTTGTACAGCACTGTTGCTGTCGCGGCTGGTACAGTACTGTAGTGTTGTCCAATGTGATGGCATGTTGCAGTGATGCATCTGCAGCAACCCTTGTAGTGTACACGTGCAAATTGCTTTGCTGTTAACGATAAGCCTTGTCAGCGATGATGCAGAATGTGCAGTATGCACCTTTTCAGCACCTTTCCTGCACGCGGTGTGCCATGGCCGCGGTGTGCCATGGGCTGGCCAGCCCACCAGATATGTGACTACACTATGACCCTGCTGCTGTACATGCGTGTCTGAAACACAGCTTCATGACTGCAAATAGTGATCTATCCAGAAGTTGGATAAGTTCAAGGTATATGTATGCACATGTGTGGGTAGTCCAACCCTGGCATGTATGTATTATAGGGAAAAGGTCGAGGATACAGATGAGTGCATATACGGTGTATGTCCGAAGATTCACGTAGTGATATAGGGGACTTTGCCGATAATTCAGGCACCCAGCAAAGTCAACAAACGGCAGCTTTTCAAAACAAAAGCTCAACAACAGCCGGCCAGATCGCATCAGCCCTTGCACTTTGCTTTATCGTTGATGGGTTCTCCTGGATCAGTCAGCTGTCAGCTCATCTGCTCAGCTCCGCTTTTGAACAAACCAGATCACCACCATCAGGCACTTCTGTCTATGTGACACACAGCAGCAGCTGGCACAAGCAGCTACCTTATTCTGCGATGTCTTCAGTCACAGATCCGTCAGATGCAGCATTTGACGGCCCCCTGCAACCTTCCAACCAGAACAGCCAGAACCGGACTGTGCCAGAGGAAGATGGGACTGTAACCAACTTCAAGAGCAAGGAGCGTCCATACATAGACCCAGAGACTGGCCAACAATGCAAGCACCCACTCTATGGCAGGTATGCATGATCACTCAGGCCGAACAGGCTGAGTGTGCACAACAAAAGCAAGCAGCATCAACCCAACCACCCAAGCACTGACACACCCCCTCCCTCTTGGTGCTCACAGGAGTGTCCAGTGCAGAAAATGCCTGCAAGAAGTTCCTGAGGGCTTGTTCCAGCGGAAGAGGACCAAGAACAAGCAGCAGCAGCAGCAGCAGCCAGCAGAGGAGGCACCAGAAGGGGCAGCGGAAGAGGCAGACCACTTCTACTGTGGTGTTGGCCAGCCCCCCAAAGGTGTCAACAGAAAAGCAGCCTACAACTACAAAAGCCACCTGAACGAGGTCCTCTACAGCAAACAGGTGCGCGCCACAGCAGCAGCACGAACAGTGATGCACAGCTAGTAGGACCTCTGCAAGCTGCTTTGGCACCCAGTGACAGACGCAGTGCATGGGATGCTGCCGGGACGCAGGCGCTGCCACCTGATGCAAGCTTCCCAGCATCAGTCCTGGTAGTCAGCGCCTATTTGAAGGTTGCAAGGACGTTGTTCTACCTCACTTGGACCTCACACCAGCCTTGGGTGCATTGGCCCAGCATCACATTGACGTTGCGCCGCCGCATGCCTTTGCTGATGTCTTGCAGATGAACGACTTGATGAAAGCCATGGAGTGCAGCGTCACCATCCAGCTGTCAGGAGTGATCCCCAGCAAGTTGCTCACCAACGAGGACCAGATCGGCAGCAAGGCCAGCGAAGGCGTATATCTGCCAGTGAAGGTGCAAGATAAGCGCCTGGCCGGCACGCGCATCTTCACTGTGATTGGCGCTCGCGGGCCAGCCGCGGCAGGCCTTGTCCCTGGCAGCAAGAGGAGCTTCATGGAGATGGCAGTACTGGCCGATGGCCAATTTGTGCGGGATGCCATCCGGGTGGGTGGCATGGGCCATGCTGCTCCAACACTAGGCGTGAGATGTTGCAGCATCACTGTTTTGCAATGGTGTCACGATGTTGGGGCTAGAATGTGGGAGGGATGGCAGGATCAGCGACGAGGCCAAGCAGCACTAACAGGCATGAGTTTACTCAATCAGGCTGTAGGCATGAGTTGTCATTGATATCATTGATGCTGCGGCTGGTTACGCAGATGGTTGCGCAAAGTGTTCTCTGCTTCATGCGATCTCACCTGCAAGACCTTTGGCGGCCCCAATCAGCTGCAATGACACTGAGGGCAGGTGGATTGTTTACTTGCAGGCACAGATTCCACCCCCACCTGCAACAGCGGCCAGCGCATCTGGTGCCGCCCAGCCAGCAGCAGCACCCGGGGACGATGCAGCGGCCGCGGCGGCGGCAGCTGGTTCAGCAATGGGTGGGCAGTCAGCAGCAGCAGAGCCCTCCAGGCCAGTAGCGGCACCCGAGGGCGATGCAGCAGCCGCAGCGGCGGCCGCTGGTTCAGCAGTGGGTGGGCAGTCCGCAGCAGAAGAGCCCTCTAGGCCAGCAGCAGCACCCGGGGGCGATGCAGCGGCCGCAGCGGCGGCTGCTGGTTCAGCAGTGGGTGGGCAGTTTGCAGCAAGTGTGCCCATGCCATCACTTGCTGGCGCAGCAGGAGCAGCAGGGGCATCCATGCCAGCAGCGGCGGCGGCAGCAAACCCGATAGTTGCAGCAGCAGCTGCAGCCGCTGGCTTAGCACCAGGTGGACCCCCAGCAGCAGCAGAGGCGACAATGCCAGCAGCTGCACCCGAGGGCGATGCAGCGGCGGCGGCAGCGGCGGCAGGGGCAGCGGCAGCGGCAGCTGGTTCAGCAATGCCATCACTTACCACCGCAGTAGCAGCAGATGGGCCACCCATGCCAGCAGCAGCACCGCCAGCAGCAGCAGCGGCAGATTACGTGACAGCAACAGCGGCAGCAGCTGCTGACTCAGCAGCGGGTGTTCACCCCGCAGCAGTTGGGGCAGCGGCACACGACAGTGATGCAGCTGTTGGGCCGGCTGCAGCCGCGGCAGCACTTCTGCAGGCAGGCACCACAACAGCAGGTGCCTTCGCGAGCGACCAGACAGGAGGCCGTGGGAGCATCCAGAGGGGCGGTGGTGGCGGAGGTGGTGGAAGGGGCAGCAGGGGTGGTGGAAGGGGCAGCAGGGGTGGTGGCAGAGGTGGCGGCCGGGGCAGCAGGGGCGGGAGGGGCAGCAGGGGCGGCAGGGGTGGCAGGGGCAGCAGGGGCGGCAGGACTGCAACGTCAGCCGCAGTACTGGCCCCTTCCCTGGAGTCTCTGATGGGCCCATTTGCAGCAGCCATGGGAGCCACAGCAGCAGGGCTGGCAGGTGTTGCTGGTGCTGGTAGCATGGCAGTGCCGGCAACAGCAGGGATGCAGGCAGCTGCGACAGCTGGGATGTGGCAGC